>PVJD01000163.1:579779-599523 GCA_004026545.1 Mormoops blainvillei | reverse complement strand
TCCCCCCTTCCCAAAAAAATCACACACATAACAGCAACAACCCTCCCCCCCCCAAACCAAACAAAAACCCAAAGACAAGTTCACTGGCGGAAGATGGTGGATTGACACTGACTCAGACAGAGGCAGGTTCACCAGGAAATCTGGCGGTCCAGATTTCTGACAGTTGCATTTCCTCTCCTTGGGTCCTTACCCCCCCTTTTTTTATTAACTCTGTTCTATGTTTAATCAAGGATCATGTAGATGGCAAAAGGAGAGAGAGAGAGAGAGAGAGAGAGAGAGAGCAGAGAGAGGAGGAAGAGAGAGGGAGGAGAAAGAGACAAGAGACAGAAGGAGGTTTTTTTTTTTTTTATTGTGTTCTCCAGGATTTTCAGTGGCTTGATCCCTATAAACGTGGAGTGCTTAAAGCTCATATGTAGTATTATATTTTTAGTTGGGTGGATGGATGGAAGAGTCAGGGAGAGGCTGCGGCTGCCGCTGCCTTTTCGGGTGTTGCTTAGATTAAGACTGAGACTTGGCTGCGATTGGGACGCGACAGTGACACGGGCATCGATCGCTTCCATTGAGAGCAATGCAAAAACACAGCCCGGGTATGTAACACTCTCGGTGCCATCAACACTTGTTTTACTTTATATTTACTGGCAAAACTGACAGAGCAGGCTCCGAGTTTCTTTCTTTCTTTCCTTTTCCCTCTTTTCTCTTTTCTAACTGAAGAATAAAAACAATTGTACATAGTTGTTGGAAATGATGGTTTAAATACAACAGAAAGGAGATATTCACGATTATTTCACTACCTCTGTGACTGATTGTTTTTTACAGTTTTTCTTCTCCACAGAGGAGCAGATTAAAGAAAATGAAGGTTTTCCTTTTTTCCTTCCTCTTCTCGAAAAAAAAAAATCCTTAAGGGAATATTTGATAGTTTTCAACGTTTGCGGTTTCAATCAGCAGGAAGGCACACAAAAATAAAAGATGGCTAGCCAGCTGTTTTAACCTCTTGCACCTGGTTTCAGTGTGGGGATCATAAGGTTTATACAGTTATTTTTTAATGGTTTTAATATTTATGGCAGAAACTGGGGAGAGAGCGTCACAGTGTGTTTGTTCAATAGCTGGTTGCTTTTGGATTTTAAAAAGTAGGCTGATATTGAAGTGTTTACATTATTATGGCAATGAAGATATAATCAATGAAATATGGGGGAAATACTATAAATCTGAAAAGTGAAATGTACCTAAGGAACAAAGAAAGGTCAGGAAAACCAGCTGTGTAAGTCAAAACCATAGCACCAACTGTGGGGTCAGACAGGGAGAGTGGACTCTGGGTCTAGGAAGTGAAAGTTGCCACTTAAAGTTAAAACCAAAGGAAACCTGTTCTGCTCTATTGTCATCTTTTGCAGTTTTTAGCAAATGAGCTTTTCAGTAATTTTGATCTAGATGAATTATTTGAGAAGATGCTGTACCAGCAAGGAAAACATAAAGGAGGCTAAGAAAATCGCTGTTTAATATTGCAGAATTTACTGTTTCCATTCTGACCATGAACCTAAATTTACACAATGAAATTTGATTATCTTTAATAACAATATTAGATCCTGCACTGGATGGATGAGAATTGAGGTGCTTTTGTTGATTGCAAGGGTTTAATGTTGCATTTCAGAATCTGATGTGGTTTGGCCTCCCTTCCATTAACCGGAAAACCCCTGAGGTTTTACAATTATTTCTTAAAGATAATACATTTAAGATTGCATTGGTAGGCTGAAGAAAAGTCATAAAGGCAAGAAGGGAGGCCCTTAATAACTCTTGAGATTCAGACATGTTCAGCAGTTAGATTGGCTCTGACTTCACCAAGGGTCGACAATGTGTCATTTCCACGAAGCCAAATTGCCCTCTGCCTATATGATATTAATGTGCAAATCAATATTTCAGGGATTAAATTTCCCTTCTTCATTTTTTATGGTTTCTACCTCAATAAGTCTCAAGTCTATTAGAAGAGGCTGGATGATTTAAAATCTTTCACTGCAAAATGGCTTGTCGTAGTCTTGTTTCACAGAGCATTTTAGGATTTTCGTTGTAAAGACTAAGGGCACCCCAAAGAAGTTGTGAGGGAGGCTTAGTGGCATAAAGCCCTTGCTCGATTAAGAGGTATTGGAAACACAGTATGTATGTCTCTGTTATACATACACATACACCTGCTGCTGCTTTAAAAATATTATGTTAATAATCTATTGATTTATTTCAAAATCAATTGAAGTGCCTTTCTTATTAGTGATTTGTTCAGCATTCTTGAGGACTGTGTTAATTTTCTTAAAGACTAGGCATGGATTAGCTGGGTGTGAAAGTATTTGAGAGGAATTGTCATTCAGCAGTATTTTCGTAAGAAATATTTCTAGACACCATTGTTTGTAAGAGTCATATTCAAGTGTTGTCATCTGCATATGTTGTTGTCATAGCTATCATGGCATTTTGTTGCTAAATGATTTAGCTGCTATCTGTGAAAGGAGGCCTTTCCTTCCTTTCACATTTATTTCTAGCACTCAGTAGGCACAATGTTTCTTTTAACCCTCTTGGAGAAACACAATCGTGAAAGAAAATATGTGATTTGGTTGCAAATAATACAAAGCAGAAATTAAGGAGGTCAAAATAAAAGATTGTGACTTTATCACATAATCTTGGGAAGGCCTACTGTCTATCATTTGGTGGTGTTTTATAGTCCAAAACCATCTGGACCAAGTTCCGCACAGCTGCACAAATTTCATATGTGATAGAACATTTTTTCCATTCAGTGTGAAATGTTCCTTCCTAAAAAACGTACACCAGACTCGCTTAATTTAGTCTGTTAAAAGAAATGCACATGAAAAAGGACAAAAGGCTCTTTAATCTCTGCAAGCTGTTTGTTTTTCTTCAAGATTCCTGTCTGTTTGGGTTTGAAAAGTCATGTTTATTGAGGAGATGATTCTGAGGTGTGACATTAAAATAATATATGATTTTTGGACTGGTGGCCATGCTTCTGCTTAATTTGCAGAACTATTTTTTATGCCTGTCAAAACACAGAGTTAATCTATCCTTATTTACAATTAATCTCAATAAAATTAATCTTAACTATGCTTTATTCAGTGGCTTAAAATATCTAATTATATTCAATTAACTGCTGTCATAGTAATTAACATTGCTTAATTGCCTCTGCATATATTTATGTAAAGCTCATTAGGTGCTGCTGGCTCCTTCTTCCTTGTCTACTTGCTATTTTTGCTGTTGTCAAACCATTTTCATCTCCTAAGTTTCGACACTCAGTGAGAGCAAATTCTTAACATTTTCTTGAAATGAATGTCATTGCTTGCCTTTGAAAAGATACTTGTTATGAGTCTTTAAAGACTAATCCATCCCTTCTCCCCCCGCGCCTTTCTCTTTTCCCTGGTCCCTAGCACACTCACCAAATATTTTCTGTCATTGTTGCTGGAAATCTGAGAAGCCAGGTTAAGCTTTGTGCTCATAAATGAGGAGCCTTTCTGTGTCTGCCTAGGGGCTGTACCCACAGGCAGAGTTTCCTTCCTCTAAGAAGAAACCATTCTAAGGGTTAAAGACTTGGCCAAGGTTCAAACCGAATAGCGTCCAGGGAAAGTGCCTGTGAATATGTACAAGTTTCATGTAATTAGTGCTTAATTATATTAACATATGCAAATTGTCAGCTTAGGAGCTTGTTGAGCTGGCAAAGATCAGCTAGGTACAATTGCAGTATTGTTCTGAAACCATAATGGATTTCAAGTTGGATTGTGGAAACACATAACTAGCTATCTAATTTAACTCATACCATGGTGAAATTTCATTAGTCTCCATGGAGACTGGTTTAATTGTGCTGACTAATGTTCTGGGCTGCAGAATGTCCTAAAAAGAAAGTGTTGTTTGCCTAATCCACCTTACAATGACACTTGTTTGTACATGTTTCCCTTGTGTGAGAATTTGCATATGCAAATAAATAGTTGCTCTGCCCCATTTGTCATGGCTGTTCATTACCCATGAAGAGGACATTGTTACTAGGCTATTCCTGAGTCTCCCAAGATGGGACAGTGTCAACCAGTCCAGCGACATTCTTTCATAATTTGTTTCTGATTAATAGACCAGAGTGAGTCTCACTCTCTGGGCAGCTGCAGGAAGAAGGTCGGTTCTGCCCCAGAGAAGAGTTTCTGCAGTAACTGAAGGACTTTGTCTTCTTATGATTATTCTCCCTTTTCAACCCATTGGTTAACATCATCATATTTAAAATAATGTATTCTTGTTCTCTGAATGCGTCTACTAATATTCTCTAGTTTCCTGTAGCAAAAAGATAGGAAAAGAAAAGAGATTGTTATTGGAGTATTAATCCTGTTTTTGACAGAAAGGTAAACTGATATAATTGCTTTTCAGTTGAAGGAATGGGGGTTTATACAAGTGTGAAAGCATCGGAAAAGGATTAGCATTTTTTTGCATAATGAAAAGCTCTGTTGAATAGGGTCCTGAATGGCTGACTGAATGACTAAGATGAAAGGAAGATGAAAATGCAGTCTCCTCTTTCTTTATGCCTGTGCTCTGTTCTCTCTAAAGTTATGTTTGTCCAAGACTTGGGAAAACAAGCAGGGGCTCAGATTTCAGCAACTTTATAAGATGCCCTGAGCTTCCATCATCACAGGGAAGTAATATGTATGACAACAGTGTAGCTAGAGGATGTTAAGCAGAGGTTTGTATGTTGAAGAGTATTCAGAAACATACTAGGCTGGTCAAATATTGGCTATTGGGTGTCAGGACTTGCTAGCACTCAGCTGGCAAAAACAGTTATTTAAAAAAAGGCCAATAGTATGGTGTGGACATTTAATTTAGTTAATGATGGAATACATGGTGGGGGTTTTTTCCCTCCATTGACTATCCACTGCTGCTTCAATTGGTGAAGTACTTCACTTGGGAAAGAGTTGTATATTCTGACTTTGGGCAATGTTGAATGTTTAGGTGACCTATCAGCTTTTGTGTCTGGGAGTGGACAGCACAAGAGGATACGGAGTTATTTTCTTGGGATTTCATTCATCTCATGTTGCCCTGTAGGTGCATTGTGTATTTCATTTAGAGGGAAGTCTTTTTTAAAGTCTCCAAGTACTGGATGTTCACTCTTGGAAACATTTGCAATAGGGTTTTCTCCTGTCACCAGGTAGGGCTGTAACTGGGTATCAGTTGACAACATGGCCAGGGCTCTAAATGATCTTTCTTTAGCCATAATTAGGGCAGTTAAAATACCATAAGTGTTAAGACACTTTCCAAGGTGGGAATTGGTTCTTTTGTACATATGTAAATCAAATGCAGTGTGGGTAATTGTTTATATGTGTACATTTTAAACAAGCTCTTTCAGTTTTGGGGTCGCCACAAATGAGCCATTGAATACTGGCCCAGAACAGGAGTGAAAGATTCTACCGGGTATTAACCTAACTTGTTTCATTGCTAGGTTGTAGAACTTTGATTCTCCACATCACCGTAGTGAATCAGTGGTTGCAGTGCTATTAGGATGGTTACGTAGAAACTAGGGAAATCAGAAGTGTTTTCCTGTAAATTAAAATATGAGGGTTGCCTCTTGAGTACAGAATATTGTAAAGGAAAAGTGTTTGATCTTTGTTATATAAAGTCCCCAAAATTCTTTACTAGAGTCCTTTTAAAAATTTGTCAAGAAATTCTGGATTGTTTCAGAAACTTTTATGGTTAACTTTATGATATGCTTGCAAAAAGTCTTAAAAGAACAAAAAAAAATACACATGGAGGCTATTTTTTTTTTACATGCAGAAAGGCTTATTAAGGTATTTCCATAAGAAAAATGTGTTAATTTAAAAAATAAATTCATTTATATTTTAAGACATTGTTAACCAAGCACCATGTGTTGTACCTGGCTGGTTTCCAGCCACCATGGATGTGGATCACACATGGGTTAATAGTAGCTTATGTGATGTCTGCATTCTTAGGAAATGGGCAAAAGCCCAGAGTATTCTGATATCAAGATTTTAGGAATCAGACAGAAAGCAGAATATATGTTTATATGTGAACAGATGGACACATGTGAGAACTAAGTGCGCAATTGCTCTTGGCACTTGTTTTAGTTATCCCTGATGATATAACCAAGATCTTCGTGCACTCGCAGTCTTTGATGGCTTGGGACAAAATAGTCTTTTAATGAGGGCTCAATGGCATTATTTTCTTGCATAAGGATTGTGCCCCTGCGATCTTACTGGATTTGATGTTCCGTTATTTCCCTAGTGTCAGAGGTTCACAAGTTGCCTTGAAAGTTTGATATGGTTTCATGTTTGACACAAACCCCTCTGTCCAGGAATGACTGTTCTCCACTTCCAACCTCTTTTAAAGATTTGTGAGTGAAAAAAATTTTTTGTCAATTTGAGGCACTTTTAAATGTGTGCACACAACTTCAAAATAACTTTGACACTGAAGTCGTATTTGCCAAGCAGCTTATCTCTGATATGATTAGCCACTTTAACATTCTAGACATTAAAAATAAACAAATAAAATTTAAGAATTTGGGCAGCTTGTCTTCATTAATATGTCATAAATGCCCCAGAGGCCCCAGACAAGTCCTAAGGAGGTATTTTAGTCATCCAGGTTAGGGGTTCACACACTAGCATCATATTTTTAGATGATCGATCATTTTTGATGTTTGCTTCTCCTGGTGATAGGACAGTGGGCAGTTGATAACTTCTGAATGGTACCCATGTACCTCTAAAGAAGAAGTTTACAGGTTCCATTGTGTCTTAGCTATAAAACCAGAAAGTGTTCTGCAAGTGTTTACTCAGACCTAAATCAGTTTAATCAGGGAAAATTGACTTTTGCATTAAAATATGCATTTTATAACTGTCCATAAAATTCTGTTCCTTCACTGTAAAGAAGAAAGGAAATCCATAGCTTTAACAGTATTAAAATACAAAAGCTTATCAGCTGGTGGATGCCACCTGGTTGTACCGCTAACAATAAAACAAAACAAAATTTTGTAAGAGGAAAGTCTATGGACAATCTTAAATTTTGCCTGTGTGGAAGAGTAAACTGAAGAAGCTCATTCATTTCCAAAAGTAACCTCACTAAACCTGAAAGGCTATAAATGTGGATCTTCTAAAAATATGATCTTTAGTCCTTTCCCCCCATATATTTAGGAATAGTGCAATTACTACATAAAATGTTCTGAGCCCACCAATTGAGAGTGAGTCATCCCTTATGGTTTAATAGATGCAAAATAGGAGTGTGTATATAGACACACATACACATACACACACACTTCTACCCTTTTTCCATGTTAGCACCTCTCTTTCTTCTTCAGATGTATTCATAGGGGTGACCTGTGACATTTTCCCCCTGTGGACTAAATTTCTTTTATTTTCTAGGGACTGGGTAACATGATCACAACAGAAGAGTGGGGAGGGTTATAAGGCAACTGGAAACTCACACAATGATAAAGTTGAAAAGTGCCTTAAAACTTCAGTTCAACCAGCTCATTTTAAAATATGGCTGCAGAATTCAGGAGAAGTTAACCGTTGAGTCACACAGAAAGGTAGAACAACATCAGCACAAGAACCCAGATATCCCAACTCTAGCACCAGTGGGCATGCAACAATATTGGCTGCTTGGAAAAGAATTTGCTAATGTGGCTGAATGTGAAGATGGTGGAAATAGTGGAGAAAGGAAAAGGAAAATGTCAGTGGTGATGCAACACTGATAGTTTCCTCTGAGAGAGCGAACTCTCTTTTACTAAAAGAAGACAAATAGAATCTGGATGCCTTCTTATCTCTGTGACTGTAAACATATTTTTGTGAAGTAGGAGATTATACCAGGTGCTTTGAATGGTCAAGAAGAGTTTATGGTTCATGAAAGTACTGATTATCTCAGTGACTTAAACATTCATTCTTAATACTCAGGATGATAGTGTTAAGAAGAACAAGTTTCTATTCTGTGTAAGGACAGTAAACAAAGACTGTGCTGTGAAGTTTTAGAGGCAGTGTAGTGTATAGAAAGAATGACACTTAGTTAAAACCAGATATTCTTTGGTGTGTTTACTTTGGATTCCTTCTTCCTTTTTAAATTAGTTTATTTTAACTTGAATTTTAGATGTTTGAAAATCTACTCCATTTTTTGACAACTCAATGACCAATAGCAATTGTGTTAGATCTGTGAGACAACTGGGTCAACTTCTTGCTAGGGATGACCTTCCCCAAGTTATTTAATCTTTCTGAGCCTCTTTTCCTCAGCATTATAGTAGAGATTACAGAAGACTAAAGTATTGTGAACATTAAAGTAAGTGAATGTGACAGACCTGGAGACCCTGTGTCCCTTTCTCTTTATTTTTAATAGCTGTTTTTTTTCATGTAATGCTCAACTAAAGAGCATTTGATAAGGCAAATCTTCATGAATCTTTGGAGTTGAAGTGCCCTTGTTTCCTATGAGGGAAGGAGCTAGGAATTATGCAATGGGCATGCCTAAGAGTTGGGGAATATGCAGTATCCTTCTTCTCATATTTTCTCATTGACAGACACCTCAATGGTATCTAGGTAGACAGTCCTCTATCTCATTATCTGCTACTCCGTCATCACACATTGCTTTGGTTCCGAGGGGCTTCTAGATATTTAATGTATTCCTGGATCTTTTATCTAAGAAGCAAATTAGAACAGAAACAGTTTTTAAATAATTCAGACCTTAGTCTATCCACATAAACTCAAGATTCCAGGCTGTCCATTATATACAATAATAGAAGAGATCACAAAGCTTACGTCAGTGTTGAAGTTGACCCAGTCTTCCTGAAAGCCTTTGAATTAGAGGATTTCCCAAAACTGGATTAGAGGCCATAGAACTACCTTTCTGTATACTTTGTATTATGATATTTGGATATGCCATGAAAGAAACACAGGCACTGTTACACAGTACCCAGTACATCAAAATTTATATTATCCTAGAGAAGAGATCCAGTTATTAATAGTCCAGCAATATTATAAAACCCTTCAATTTTCTTGGGGGACTTTATAGCCAAGTTATGAGTCTCTTCCTGGCTTATCTCTTGGTGTAAATCATAGTCCTTTATCTTTCTATAGTAATGCATTATTCAGTGGAGAGAAACCCAGGCTCAAAGATGATAAGATTCATTTTAAGGTTGATAAATTTATAAATACATCTTTTGGACCATCTAAACTAAAATGGATTTCTATTCTGTTTTTTTACTTTTTTCATTGATAATAATTTCCCATTGTGATACATGTAAACTACACATTTACTGTTTATATTTTCATGGGAAATAAAAGTGTATTTGGATTGTAATTTTCCAGCTTTGAGTTTGATTTTTGCTTTTTGCTTTACATTTCTATATATTTGGTTCACAATCTTTGTTACAGTTTTTCTTAAAAATGAAAGACACATTGCCTATGCTGGTCATTTATAGTAGCTTTGGACTTGAGAATTCATTGGAAGCACATTTATTTAAGGCAAAGCGTTTAATGAATACTGATAGGGTAAGGCTATAATTCATTGGAAGAAACCAATTAACATCTTAGCACTTTTCATGATGTTCATTTAACTGTAACCTCAAAAAATTTCAGTCCCCATGAGGACAGCACCCACATCCGTTTAATTGCTTTGTTCACAGTGATGGGTATTATTGGCAGATACTTGGTAAAGTAACCTCAAGAAAAATGTATTGAATGAGTGAAAATCATAGACAATAGTTAATTAAAAATATAGATAGGAAACTTCAGTTTACTGCTGGAATCTACCTCTCTTGAAATCTAGGTCCTGATAAGAAATATACAATGCTAAAAACATCTGGATCTGTCTTGGAAAATTCCGTAGGGAAAACTATCTTCCAGCACAATCTAAATGTGTTTTGATAGTAGAGCCATAGATTGTTACAGTCAGAAGGGATATAGAACAATTCCCTTGTTTAACCCATAAAGAAACTAAAGCTCAGAGTAATTCCTGGGAAATATCGCATAACTGCATGATGCAGCTGATGAGATCTAGTGTGTGTGTGTGTGTGTGTGTGTGTGTCCTCTAAAGCAAAGCATTTAATATTTTTTCACCTTAGCTGGCCTAGCTCCTCCTGTAACCTAAGAGCCTATAATGTTAATAAGGGAGTGAGTAATTTCTGTTATGCTGGAGTTGTTGTTGTTGTTATTGTTGTTGTTTTGGAGGCTTTTTTTCCCAGAAAAGGAAGATTTTCAGTTGATATAATGATGACCCTAGGACAGCCTGGCTACTTAGGGATTGTAAAGCTAAGCTGCTAGAGATAGGACAAGAATTTCCTGAAAGGTGAAAACTTGCAGAAAAATGGGGTGGGTCGTTTGGTTCTCAGAATGAAGCAGGGTGCAGATTAGGAATCATTGCACTTGGCGAGAAGTTGCTGGTCATAGAAGCCTGTTTAAGTGCTCACTGTCAACAGGGAAATCGTGGGCCGCACTTAAAGTGGCTCACCTCTGATTTATTCATAAACCTCACAGGAGCACTTGGCTTTGTTCTTGTTCTAGTAAGGGGGATGGATGCCAATAAGAACAGGAATAAAGAGCTCCTTGCATGATCCAAGAGTGAATAGCACTTTCCGCAAAGCCTGACCTCTTTTCCTGAGGTCTGTTACGCTACAGTGGATTCGGATTGGCTATGTGTCCTCGGATGAATTGAGAGAAGGGGGTATAACAAGTATCTACCCTGTCAACTCCGTAGAATGCATAACTAGATCGACGGAACTGGAACATGGGTTCTGATTTAACCTAGGGGTGGTGTTTATGCTAAACGGAAAGGCTTCATTCTCTTTTCACTTTGAAGCTTGAAGAGTTTCACATTTAATACCAGGTAGAAAAATATTGCTTCTTTCTAATTGAAGAATGCAATGATCTTTGAGTAAAATGGGTATTGATAGTCCCTCCCTCCACTAAAATGAATTTAGAGAGATTAAATAACATAGAAAGTTAAGGGTTCAAGAATAAACTATGTCCCACACTAGGGCAGAAATAAAGAAATAGTCTTGTGATGGCTTAGCCATGTTTATCCGAGAGGACTTATTTGTGTTACTCCACAAATTCTGCTCTGCTCCTGCCGCTCCTGGTGAGGGGCAGGGACCTTTAAGAGACAGTCAGCTGGCTGTTTTGCAGTGGGGCAGAGGTTGAGTAGAGTTACTTAAATCCCCAAAGCAACATTCAGTGAATGTGAGTCTTTTTTTTCCCTATGTTATCCACTCTGGCTTCCCTTTTCTATTTTGGATGAAGTTGGTCACTTTATGACTTAAGTCACTTTATGACTTAAAGTGCATATATTTACACAAAAATTTCCTCAAATTTTCACAACTCATTATTCCAGAATAGCCATATTAGCAGAGGGTGATGAGAGTTGATGATATATCTGTAGATAAAGCCATCCCCCTGTGCAGTCACGTCAGAGTCATCAGCTCATTTGTCATGGCTGAGGTGAAAATGCCAGGACCAATGAGGATATGAGCACTGAAGGAGGCAAAAGGGCTTTTGGAGGAAGACATTTTTGTGCTGGGAGTTGGCCCTGGCTTAGATATAGCTCCAGGGAAATGTTAGGATTAGCCAACACTGGGTACAAATCCTTGGCGTAACAGAATTAGTTGGGAAAATGGAGAGGGTGGAGATCATGAGGATGGGTGCTTTTCTGGAGACCTGCTCTAGGCTGTAGGCCAGAAATGGAAAAGAAAGATGTGATGAACTAATGTTATTTTAGGGAATGTGTTTTATGCAGGTCCATTGATTTCAGCAAGGTTGAAGTCATGTATCTGCATGGTGTCAAGGAAAGACCTATATAGTGGGTAGATATGACTTTGGTTTTCGATTTAGCTGCATTAAAAACATTTCCATCCCAACACCTAAAAACTTTTCAGGGAGATAATATTTGAGAACTCAAAGGGAACATTCAGGCAAAAAGTACTTTTGACATTATCTTGGAGTGAAAGTTAATACTTAATTTAAATGACAATAATTATGGTGCAGTACTTGTTGTGTTGTTGAATTTGCACAAAACCAAGAAGCTCAATTTTGTTTACACAGACTTCATTCTGAAACTAATTGAAAAGTAACTTATTTTCTTTAGCTACAGAAGTCCTTATCTTTGATAGACTGATACTAGCAGATTTATTTCATTTTGGATCCAGTGTACTGTTCTCTTTTGGATTATGTACCCATACAACCTTCTCTTGTTTAATTCTATTGATTTACAGTGTTAAAGTGAAATCGTTTGATACCTGTTTCCTGCCCTTTGAGTACTTGTCATCAGAGAGGCTGATTCATTTTCCCCCCAGGTCTTTAGCTGTTTTAAATGTATAATTATCATTGCATGTCATTTGATAGCTGCACTAATTGCTGGCAACTATTGTCTGTTTGCACTTAATGCTGAAACCTGATCAACATCCTGCTTTGGTTGATGTTGGTGGTAAACTTTAATTAACTCTTATTGCATTGAAGAAGAGTTCAGGCTTGGTGCTAACTAATCATTTACCTTCATTATGTCCTGACAGCTCCACTTGTTCTTGGTCCTAATAGATACACCACTCAGTAAATAAGCCTGCAAACCTTATGCCTGGTGGTTGCTCCTCACTGATACTTTGCTACTTAAGTATAAGATAATTGGGCCCAGATAATTATTTAGTCAGTTTAGTATCTCTAGTTCTGCAGACACCAATCTTAATTGCCTCTTTCATGCTGTACAATTTTATTTTAATAGAAACTGTAGATATGAGATAACATTACTCCTTCAACATGGTTCCTATGAACATGCGTCTTTTGAATCAATACAATTAAGCTTGTCTCCAGTTGGAATTCTTGTCATTATTTTTCCTGAAATACTTTTCCTGTAATGATATTGAAGTTAAAGTAATCAGGTTACCAGCAGATCATGTAGAATTCAACTCAGAATTGCTGGCTGCTTGATTTTAATCTGTCTGACATCAAGTTTGTTTGAAAAGGGATAATATGTGGGTAAACCAAGGAGCTTATAATTATGGTTGACGTTTGTTTGTTTATAATGAAATCTAATTAAAGTTCATACATTTAAAACACTAAAGCTAATTACTGAATTGCTCATTTCACTTATGGACAGCAGTCAAATTAACTTTCAGGCCCAACACACACGTACGTACACAACCCAAATAAAAGTCCCTCCATGATAGAAATAAAATAACCAACAACTAATCTTAGTGGTCAAACATACATCTCCCAATATTTCATCCAGAAGAAAACTTGGCATTCCACTATATCCTGTATCCTGTTAGTCCTACTGTGGTTTTAATATAAAATAATTTAAAATATTTACATGAGATATAAAAAGAGGCTTCTATTTGGTAACCCCTAATAGTATTGTATAGTAAAAGGCTCTTGGTAGGGACATTATGGGAGAAATTTGGTTCTTCTTGCTGACCCAGTGAAGAATTAAAGATCAGCAAACTTATTAGCTTGCAGGCAAAGTTTATTGGCACCAAGTTCTAATGGGAGGGCAAAAGCAAGCGTGGCAAGAGCAGGGTAGCCAGAGGCTGGGTGCGCAGGACCTTGGTCACCAGAGAGAGGGTGGCCAGAGGACCCCTTACCATGTGGCAAGAGAGACAAGAGTGAGTGTGTTACATATTGATTGACAGATAAAGGTGGTTCCAGCTTTCCCCCTGGGGAGACATGACTAGCCAAAAGTAGGTATGTGTGGAGGTCTGTTAGCCTGAATCCTTATCTTGCTCCAGACTCTATTTGTTCATTTTGCATATGTAATGGGAGGAAGGCAATTAACCAAAGTTATTTAATGGGCTTTTTCTTTAGGCACTGTGGGCCCCCTCCTCTTCCCCCTTCCAGGCCTTGGGATGAATACACAGTCTCAAGGTTTTCCTTTTCCCCGCTAGTGGTGATGATACACACAGACTTTCAAGGGCTCTTCCCTCTCCTTTACTATCATAGTTTTGCTTGTGTTTTTCGGAATGCCTGGCAATCTTATCAAACCAGGCTCAGGACTGCTGAGTTAGTGGGTAAAACGTCTTTCTTTGCTTCCAGCCTCCTGTATTAAGTTCTGTGTTAGGTTGTAATAGCGAGGGCCCTGCCTTTGTTTCCCCTCTGGCCGCTCATTCCTAGCTGTTATGTAACAGGGAATTAAACATTATGCATATAACTTTCTTCATCAAAATTATTTGGAAATCTTTACTTGAATAGCTACCTATGATTAGTTTTATGAAAGTAATTATGGTACGTTTAGCCTGCAAGGAATGACATTTTTTTTAATAGTAAGAATGTACTTATACTATTGCACTTACTGTTATATTTTCTGTGAGATTATATTGGTGGGAATCATGAAATACAAATAATTATAGAATTATTTTCTCTTTAAATATTCAGTTGTCAATAATGAATTTTATATATGAATAGACAAAGAAGGTAAATTCTGGTATTTGTTAGAATATATCGTTTTCACATTGTATACAAGATAACTATATGTGTGGAATGGTTTTCACTAGTCTGGTAAATCTCTTCTGAAAGCCCAATATTCCATAGTTATATTTGCCTTAAAAAAACCAATTAAGATGAATTTTTAAAATGTTTCTATGTGACAACTTAAAAACATTATCAACTGAACAGTCTTAGATTGTGTTGTCATGCCAGATAGATTAGTCAATTGCATTTTAAAGACTAGAAATATAAACATATGAAAAACATGGCAACTATGATTTATAAATTTCTAAAAATGATTGAAGCAGTAGTCCATGTTTTTCCAAGGAAAACTAAAGGGTTCCGTGTTTAAGCTTTTTACTTAGAAATGTTATTTACTTGAACTTTCAAATATAGTCGGGATCGAAAGAGAAGGGCTTTTGAGAAGGGAAAAAGGATTCTGTCCATTATGAAGAGGCTTTGTAAAATTGAGTTTAATTTACATTGTCTTTTAGTATTTCCAGAGAATTTATTTATATGTATTTTGATATAACGATTGATTTGTAGATTAATATTTATTTAGATGAGACAAGGGAAGGTGATTGATAGAGAATGAGGTAGGGCTGGGTAGCTGACATGCAGAGGCATCTTCTCTTTCTATAAGTAAGGCAAAAAAAAAAAGATAAGAAAGCTGGTATATTTTCATAGTATTGGCAAACAGCAGCGTTCTAGTAATGCTTTAGCTGATTAGGACATCCTTCCCCTTTAATGAAGCAATCATCCCAAAGCCCCAATGTCAGCTGGAATACCAGCAAAACAGTATCAAAGAAGGAATCCGAGGCACTGAACATAATTACAACTCATGTCCTTCTCTCACACCAGTGCAGACTATTCATTTTCAATTAGAAGGAATAAGAAAATTAGAAATCAACTCTATTGGTTAAAAGTACCAAAGTTTGTTTACAGAGGGTAAAATATTGGGTCCATCTTGGTCAGTGATTTTGGGTTTTTCCTGAAGCAGACAAATAACATGAGTCATATAATAGTGGACTTTGGTTAAGGAAAGATTATTGATTTCTTTCAAAGGAAAGTAGCTGGAGTTTGATTAAAGTTGTGAAGGAAACAGTAAAGTTTCTATTCCCCACAACTAATCAAATTAAGAGCTACTGGACTCATTGCAAAGTGTACCTTGACTCTTTAGTGCTCTAACATATATGTTTAAGGATGTGTCATTGTCATATCAAATCCATGAAGGTTTAGAGATAAGTGAGAGAAGGAGGGAAATTGAGGGTGGAAGAGAAAAAAAGAGACTATGAGAGAGAAAGAAGACTACTGAACATTCATGACAAAGGTTCTGTTTATGGAGAAGGAAGTAAATCTGCATTCGATAGCTAATTTAGATCTTAATGAGAAAAAGGAGGGGAAAACGACCGAGTTAACTTACACACTCATGTTTGTCTTGGGAAACTTTCCCTCTTTAAACATTTGCTTGTTTTAAATGCTTTATGTATTTGGTTACGTCCTTCTCTTCAAACTTAATTACCTTCTCCCCTTTGTCGTGACATGGGTAGAAAGTTTTTGCCGTGTCAGGAGAGGTCGTCACACATTCTTGTGCAGTTCTCTTCATTAATTCCTTCTTGTAGAAGCATTTTCCCTCGTGCTGGGAAGGTAGAGGGTGTGCAGAGGAGCCCTGGAGCATCAGCAGGAAGCTCTAAGCTGGTTAAAGCAGCATAATTGTCTGGACATAGACTGGTCTTTGTTTGTGTGGTTCACTCCGAATCAGCTGTAATTAACTCCAGAGTGTTTCCAGATTGCCAGCGAAGAAAAATTACAGCTTTTCTGTTTTAAATTGTAAAGCTCACAAACATTAACTATGCACATTGCATTTACTTTGATATATTTCTATCCTGCAAGGAAATAAAAAAGCTTATTTGACTTCCCACCGTCCCCTCTAAAAATGGGCTTTTGTGAAGTTATTTGATTTAGTGACGATTGGAACATAATGGCTACTTAATAGTTGGGCTTGAAATTTTTTACTTCATATTTTTAATCTTTGGACATTCTTGGATTTGCCTTTCTTTATGCTAATGTTTTTAACACTGCAATGGGAAAGAAGTTATTAAATCATTGATAAAATACTGAACGTATACTAAAATAAGCAAATTGCAGAGAAAGCTGAGTAAAGGAAACCACCAGAACCAACTTTAAAGACTGAGATCAAAACTATATCCTGACATAACTTTACCTGTGTTTTGATATATCAAAAGAGAGGCTGTGAGAAAAGGACCTCTTCCTTTGGTCAGAATGCCACACCCTTTTAAAAGCTTCTGTACAGTAGTTTATAATTATGAATTCCAACATGGGTAGAAATGAGATAGCAGTGTGAGCTAATACTGCCTAGTACACAAAAGATCTGTCAGCAACTGATGAAAAAAAAAAAAAAGAAGGAAAGAAAGAAAGAAAGAAAGAAAGAAAGAAAGAAAGAAAGAAAGAAAGAAAGAAAGTCCAGCCAAAAACTCTTTTTTTCTTTCCTCTGAATTTAACAATAAGGAATTTAAACCTCAATGTGTCTTTAGCAACCAAAGAAAAGAAGCTCTTGGTGTCTGCATAATACCACTTTGATAGATTTTTTTCATCAGTTCTCTGTACGTGGCAACAAATAAACAAGTATAATTATACTTGTGAAGGTCCATTCATTGCTTTGTCAGGATTAGATATATGTGCCGTTTTCACACTGCACCTCTCTTTTGTCTTTGCCTAACTCACTATGACATATTGATAGAGGATTTGGAATGGGGAAAAGGCCACAGCAGAGACAGTGATGACCTTTTGGAAACTTGATATAATTCGAGGATATTTATTTATTTATTTATTTGGATTTGAAACTTGTTACCAAATTCTCTTATAAGTGGACAACTTTTAACCCATTTAAAGTTGAGTAAATAAAGACTCAGAATGTTTAGGAGATGGCTAAAGAGCAGATGGGAATAAAAACAATAGGCAGAGGGGTGCCCATGTCTTTTTTCCCAGCACTTTGCAGAGGCTAACCTAGCATTCTTTTCCCATTATTCCATTCCCTTGATCAGATCACGTTCTTTTTAATCATTTCACAAACACTGTCTCACTGGACCAGAGAGGAGGGCTGGGACAATCTCAATTAAAAAACAGAAGTATTTCATGTAATAAATGTCAATAAATAGACTTTCAGGATTATTTAAAAACAAACAAACAAACAAACTAAAAAACAGAGGTAAAACTAGCCTGTCTGATTTTGGGCTCTAATGGGAACTCTGCTTTCTGAATGCAAAGGAATTCTTCTATTGTTCAGAAAGTACTCCTTTCATTAGCTGGACTGCTTGTAGGTGGGTTTGGTCATTTGGCAGAGCAGAGTTTAGGCAGCAGGACGAAAGCAAGGCAGAACGAGAAGTGAAAGTTCTTTTCTCCATGTTGTCCATTAGTTCTGAAAAAGGGATTTACATGAATTACGTGATTTACTGAGAATACCAAAAAAATGTGTATACATATTCTAAGCAGACCAGCAGGTACGTACTGTTCTGAATTTAACATTAAAATAATATCAGGTTTTTTAATTTGGAATTTCTTGACAACTTTGGGGAATTGTGTAGGTAGAATATTTGGCAATAAAAAGTAGAAATTGGTGAAGACCAAGTAGAAATCAACTTAAATGGTGAAGCAACATTTATAGTGAGTTTTTTTGTTACAGTCATTTTGGAATGGATTCTGTGGTTTAAGTTAAATTGTTGTCTTTGTGGTCTTTTTACTGGGACTTATAAAAGTTTAGTGCAAATTTCCTAAATGAGTCCCATTGATAAAGGAAAAGGTCTTATCTGACATTGATGATGGTGAAATCACTTAGCATCATATTGAATAAATAAAATATATGGACAGTGTCACTATACATAGTGATCTAAATAATTTTTAACCCTACAAACTAAAGTGATTTCATCAAAATGTACTGGTAAACACTCTCATTGTCATAGTTAATAGCTACTGATTAAAATAAAATCAGGCAATATATTGCTAACTATGAATTCAGATAGGTTTGTGATTGTTGCTTTTGGAATGAAATGTAAATTTGATTGTATAGAAGACATGTATTTGACTTAGCTTCTGATTAATATGTACCTTATTGAGGAGAAATTGATAGGCAATTTTGTGTAAAACTATGTGGGAATATTCTAACAAAATGTATCCTACCATTTTGCTTTGACCTGTGATGGATTCTTTAGTGTAGTTTTCGTAATTTTTTTTTTTTACATGGCAACGATGTTGTCACATTTTTGGAAGTTACTTCTAGTAAAATAAACAGATAGGCTCTACTCTATATAGAGTAATATTGAGATGATACATCGCAGAACCCATTCAGCATCAAGCCAAAGTTATTAACTATACATTACAGATATCTCTTTGAGGTATACTCAGCATGTGTGTAATAATTCTAGCAGGGTTTTTTGTTTTTGTTTTTAATGGGCTGAGACCTATTATAGAGGTATAAGCAAAACTGAATTTGAATAATAATAAAAGCTCAGGAACTCCTTTACAAAGCTATAAAGTATTTTGGAATGTTTCTTACTGCTGTAATTAAGGTGAATTACCTTCCACATATCTGCTTAAGTTATCTTATCATAGGAAAGAAAAAAAAACACCTTGGGTCCTAGAACTTTACATTTTAATTCAGGATCATTAATTTAGTTTTATCGACCACCTTGCTCTCACTCCGAACCTCTACTCTATGACTGCCTTCCTCACTTCCTTTAGTCTAGCAGGAGATTATATTTTGGGCATTTTGGCTGCCTTCAGTGTGTATACATTGTTTGTGCCAGTTTGGTGAATGCAAAGGTAAACATTATGTTTATGGACTAATTAGAAAATCATTAGGTTTTCATGCTTATGTTTATCAGATAATTTCAGAGGGTTTAAAAAGCTGCATGCATGCCATGAGGATAATTAACCTGGAGCTTATCAATGATTAAAATTACACACTAAGCTTTGTGATGTTTGATTCGTGAGCAATTAGAATGTCTTTTTAACCATGGCAGATACCATAACGAATTTTGATTTTGTTTTCAATCTCTGCGGATCTTTTGATGTATTCTACACTGATCACTTCCTCTCTGATTTAGCTGACAAGATTAAATTTGATTACAGTCAAGAAAGTATTAAGAAGTTATTCCTCATACTTAATATGCCAGTGACCTTCAATGAGGCTTTTCTTCTATACAGATTTTTAATAAGGAATTTCTAAAATGTTTAGTAATATTCGGGAGCCCAGAGCTTTGTTTTATTCTTAGCTCCCTGCCTCTGGGAAGTATAGGCAATAAATGTAGGGGTAACCG
>PVJD01000163.1:507279-574779 GCA_004026545.1 Mormoops blainvillei | reverse complement strand
GCCAGTGGTCAGCTAATGGGTGATGACCTGTCCCTCCTTACTGCAGGAGAGCTGTCACCTTATATCAGTGACCCAGCACTGAAGCTATTCCAGTGTGCTGTGTGCAACAAATTCACCTCTGACAGCCTGGAGGCCCTGAACGTGCATGTGAGCAGCGAGCGTGCTCTCCCTGAAGAGGAGTGGAGGGCTGTAATTGGAGATATCTACCAGTGCAAGCTCTGTAACTACAACACTCAGCTCAAAGCCAACTTCCAGCTCCACTGCAAGACTGACAAACACATGCAGAAGTACCAGCTGGTGGCTCACATTAAAGAAGGGGGCAAAAGCAACGAGTGGAGGCTGAAGTGCATTGCCATTGGCAACCCTGTCCACCTGAAGTGTAACGCCTGTGACTACTACACCAACAGTGTGGATAAGTTACGCTTGCATACCACCAATCACAGGCACGAGGCCGCCCTGAAGCTCTACAAGGTAAGAGTGATATCTCTCTCCCTTGGCACAGAAGCAGGAAGGAAATTAACTATTTCAGAGCTTGGAGCACAAATCCGTAAGTTAAGGAAAAAAATAATAGAAGGGCAAAGTACACAGTGTCCGTTGAACATTACTACAAATTATGTTGAAATCTAGGGAACTGGATAATTTCTTTGAAAGATTGGCCATATATCCCTTTTACACCTATCTCAGTGGCATTGGTTGCTTCTGGTTTCCCCCAAATAAAATAACTTTTCTGAGTACTGTCATATGTAAAACAATACTTTTAGATCTGTGTTATTGACTGATTTTTTTTAAAGGTGTAATGTAGCACTCATGATTAAGTATGAATGGTTACAGGGAGCAGGAGACAAAAATAGTGTTACCTCATGAATATATCATCTTTTTGTTTGGTTACAAACAAGGACAATCCAAACTCCATGTATGCATTTTTTCTTTTTCTTTTTAAGTTCCTAACAGTATTGAGTAAACTCACACTCTCTCTCTCTCCCTTAGCATCAGTTGAAAACCTTCTTAGCGGAGTTATTTTGCATGACTGCTCCCAGCCAGTAATATTTTTGTCTCCTAATGGGTGTGGTGAGGATAAAAACATTCATTCAATTCCAAATATATTTTTATCTCTGCTGGTAAAAAAAAAGATGCAGGTGTGCAAGATGTGCAAGGTGTGCAAGGTGTATAAGTGATGAGCACCTTGATTATACAACTAGTCTTAACTTTTTCTAAACCCTGATTACTGGTTAATTTATTTTTGGCAGTTGGTTTACTGGTTTGGCTTGATTGTCTTGGTTCATACACCCATGTAACAAATTCATTTCTATGATGAATAACTTGGTAACTTATTAAAAACTTCTGTTGTCTAGTTGACATTAAAATTCAGAAAGTATTGCAAACCATATGTCATTGTAACAAGCTCTAAATATGATTACAAAATCCATTTTGCAAGTGGCATCTACTGATTTATACTAGAAATCAGTGATAACTATACTACCAGGAGTCAACCAGTGATTATAACACCTATGGCTTTTCTAACACTATTTCAAACTATAAACACATGACAAGAAGAACAGATTATAGTTGTCTAGAGCATGTGCAGGAATTATTTATTTGGGTTGGCCTGGTACTGTTTATTTAGGTTGTTTCTTGAAGTTCAAATTCTAGATTAATGTACTGAGCATAAAATCCTGAAGACGTGGTAGGAGAATCTGTAACGTTGTTCCTGTGATGTCGGTGCTCTGCAGACCAATAACGCAAGCATTAGATTTGGGTTACATAGTTAGAGGAGGGTGCAGGCCTTAACATGAGATGGAAAGCTCCTAAATTGGAAGTATTGAAAATATAACCTAACAAATTAATTGTATTATAATTCATAGGCTTTTCAGCAACAGCTGACAACTGCTCAATTGTCAACTTCTTTTCCTGACACCTGACCTATTAAAATTTTTAGAATTCCTAGGAGAAAAAAACAAACAAATGTTAAGTTTGTAGAAATAATAGATCTCAATTCTGGGAGCCAGATAGAATATTCACGGACTGAGAAGCTCCTCTAACACTTTAAATCAACATGTTGTGAAGAGAGGATTTAAATATAGAAAATTTTCTGTTTTATTAATCTCATGTGGGAAGCTCAAGAAAAGTAAGGTGTTACTGTTTATTTTCTAAGGAATGGTAATTTAATCTAATTGCTGGGTAATTATTTAGACATGCATGTCCATGTGTGTATTAAGTTTATCCATTCTTTCTGTGAGTGTGGATTGTCAACCTTCACTGTCTACAGAGCAATTTGCTGGGTGCCAGAGTTAGTCTGGAAGTTCTGCAGAGAGAGTTGGATATTGTCTTTGAATGGATAACAACCCAATGAGATAAAGCCTTGTCTATAAAGAGGGCTTTAAAGCAGAAAGAACTTTAGACCCCTGAACCAAAGGGTATATATGTCCTTTTACCTTAAAAATGTTATGTCATATAAAAAATGTTTTCCCCAGCTCTTCTTTATTTACTTATCTCTTAAACACCCAAGGTCCCTCATAATGTAGTATCTAAAATTGGTCAGCAAAGAAGCAAAACCACAGTTGGAACAACCTCTCTTGAATTATGAGAAGACAGAACAAAGCAATAGTTGAGCTGTGACCACTTGGTATTGGGCAGTTATCCTTCAAAGAGCATTCTTTATTTCTATTAGTAACTGTAGCAGCCTTCCAGAGTGGCAGTATGTTGAGGATACCCTATCTAAACTGAATTACAGAAAATGGAGTGGTAATGAGGATTTAGCAAACTTGGTTGGCTTGTGTGAGCAAAATAAAATTGCTTCATAAGTAACGTTAATTGCTTTTAAATGAGAACCTAACAAATTGACTGGGGCCTGGAAAAAATGATGGTTTGTAATTTGGCAAAAATATTAAAATTAGACTTAAAATACTTTCCGAGTTAATGATTAGATAGTAATCTCCTATGTAAAATTCATTTTCATTAAGAGCTTAATTTATATCATTTTGTATTGGGAGTTATTCAGACTTTAAGGAAAAGTGACAAATAGCAGTTATAAGACAAATGCAGAGCTGTGAGAATTCAGCTTTTCTTGTTATTGACAATGTATTGATTCACTACACTTTAAATGTGGTCGTGTGTCAGTTTCATTTGAATAGACTACCTCTTGCTGTTTTACCTAAAAGAAGTATGTGTCCTCATTCCAGTTTGAGAAGGTTAAAGGTTAAAGGTTAAGGGTGAGCTTAAAAGCATCATCTGCCTAGCTGCTTAACTTTAAACTGATCAGTGTAATGAAAATCTGTTTTACAGATGTTGTTTTAATGTATTTGGCAGGATTTAGGCAGCCTTAACATTAGACGTATGCTAGTAAAAATTATTTCTTTATTTGACCAGAACAACACCTTTCCTTTTATGTTTAAGGTAGAAGGCTTGCGGGTTATGGTATTTTGGCAAAGAACCCAGAGGCAGAATGCGTTGATGATCTTTCCATATGGACTCAAAAAAAGAATACCTTTATGTCTATTGCTAACGATGGCTACAAAAACAAGCAAAGCTGTATTCATTTTTTGGCAGTACCATTTTCCTGAGGACTTTTTTTCAAAAGAAATTTTCTTTAAAAAATCTTACTCAGTTCTTAAAGCAAAATTTTCTGAAATGCTATTTTCATTTTCCCCCAGAAGTTTTCATGATGAAGCAAAATTAGTATGGGAAAATAAAACAATAAAATGAAACCGCAGCTTGCCCTTAATCTTCTCTCTTAATGTGTGAAAGCGTATTTAAAGTGAGGTTAACACTAAATGCATAGACAGCTCCAGTCAGTATTGCAGAGAAAAATGGATGTGTATTTATATCCAAACCCATATCTGTATCTAATGCAAAAACATTGTTTCTCAGCTGACCACTGTATTAGATTTGATTATATTCTTCTAATTTTATGCCTTTGCATCCTCTACAAATTTTTGTCAGTTGATGTTTGTATAATGAGTCTTCAATAAATATTTTCAGGATGGACAATGGACTAATGAATAAACTGGAGAATGTTTTCAAGAAATCCCTTTAAACGCATTGCCATTTGGTCTATCCTTTAAACAATCCCAAATTTTTTTGAAAAAAGTTCAGTAAAAAGATATAATGAAAAAACACTTTGCAGTACAGATTTAAAGAAGAAACAAATAAGACTAGGGTGATATTTCTGATTTACAGTTTCACTTGCTCTTGGCTCAGAATGGCCAAGACTCTCCCAGCCAGCTGATGGGACCGCAATCATCGCCTGCAGGACTTTGCACACCTGCACATCCACTGCTCTTAGGATACAGCATGTATTTTAAGGGAGGTGTTACACAGCTTTAATAGTTCAAAGTCAAAAGCTGAATTATCCTAGCTATTTTTCTTCCTTCATCTGCTAAAAGTGAAGCAGAATAGTCTGTCTGAATTCCATAATGCTGTTTTCATATTTGTGTTTCAAACTCACTGAGAGTAGTCAATGAATCTCTTGTCTCCATGGTGAGCAGAGGAACACACATGGGATTGACTTGTAGGTAACTTTTAGTGTAATATCTCCCCAGGAATATTTTTGGAGTTTTCTTATTATCTATGTTATGGATGAAAGAACCTGGGTTAAAAACTGAAATTCAGGTGTGGGGGAGGGTCAAAGAAGAGACTGTGAGGAGCCATGTTGGCAAAAGTATGTGGCGAGGGAATACAAAATGGAATAATTAGCCTCTCTTACATTATTTTTTGCCAATTTTTTTCTAGTAGGGAATAATAACCTGATCAGTTTGGAATTAACAAAGAATCACAGAGATTTTTGTTTCAATAGGCCTGAGTCCAACTTTGCAATTTAAAATCAAATATCCCAGATATGTACCATTGCAATTATGGAACTGTCATTGTCCCAGTGTGACGGTAAAAGAGGTCAGGAGATTGTGTGAGATGTATTTGCATAAAAGTCATTGTGCAAAAGGAAATTGGAATATGTGTGTGTGTCTAAGAAACCAAAACAGGTTTTTCTCAGTCTTATTCTAGTCATTTGTTTAGATGAAGAAAGCTGTTTTCAGAGATAAACAAAAATTATTCTTTTCTATTGCTACACGTTAACCTGAATATGGAAAACTGTGCACTTTTTGTATTAGTTTCAGATTTATATTCCTTTCAAAGTTCAAATGCAGTGTGAAATTCAATTCCAGTTGCAAGATTTATTTAAAAAAGTAATCACAATTCAAGTTATTTTATTGTATTCTCATGTAAAAAGCCAAGGCAGAGGTTGGAAAAACAGTTTCCATAGTAGAACAATGCTTGCTTGCATAACACTTAGGACGGGTAAATACACAGATCAAATACAGAGGAACTGGTTAGCTAACAGCAACTAATAAATCACGGGTGTTCTGAGATCGCAATGTAATTGGCCAGCCCTATCTAATGCGTCTACTTCTGTTTTTAAGCTTGACATTTGCTGAAGCACAGCCATGTGTTCTAACATGGTGACTCCAGCACAAATATGGACTTTCTCATTACATTCACATGGTAAGGAATGTATTCCATTATGAGCCAAAACACTCTTTGTATTTCACTAGGAAAAAAATGATCTCACATTTTGTTTATCCAAGTATCTGGTAGGTAGATAGATAGGTAGATCAGTAGATGATAGATAGATAGATGATAGATAGATAGATAGATAGCAATTCCTGGAAAGATTACTTTAGATGAGGCCTTAGCAACTTTTTACATCCATGTCAGGATAGGGAAATTGTTAACAAACTCAGACAAAATCTAAAGAGAGTGAAATGCGTCACCGGAAACCTCCTATTTTATTTCTGATGTGTCTTTCCTTAACTGGAGTACTGCTGTCAGGCTCACACTAGTATGTTCTTCTCGGGTTTTCTGAAATCCTTACTACTTTATCCCACCAAGACCTTTCTTCCAAGGAAGTACTCCATGTTGCAAGATTACACGTCTAATTCCCCCAGGAAAACTAGCATTCCTGTAACTAAGAGGAAAGAAGACTTTTCATAAAAGCTGAGTAGTGTGTCCAAAGGTGTAAATTACTTTCTGGTCTTTCCCAGGGTTTATTTTGTTTTAAAGGAACTGCTTCCTCTGGGTGAATTCCTGGGTGTGTGGGTGCAGTGATTATGTCAGGATAGGCCTTAGGGAGGACAATGCTCCACAGTGTGAGCTTTTCTCTCCTTCCAAACACACACAGGCAGACAGAAACACACACACCCACTCTCACACATGCACACAAACCGCTTCATACTGCCCCCCACTGCCGAAATGCAATAAAAAATTGGCACCACCATTCCCCACACGTCAAGACCATGTCACCTTGTACTTTATGATTTATTTTATGTTTCTGTGTAACTTGTGCTCATTCTGTAGCCGGTGAAGTGTAGATATGGTTTAACCAAAAGTAGTAAATTGCCTACGGGTCACCCACCCCAAGGTCAGTTAGGTAATGCAGACCAAGTTATTATCTCATAATGAACGTGCCCACCCTGTGTGTTTCTTTGGCTTCAGTTTAGTTGTCCCTGTCAGTGGAGCTTGTAGAAAATTGCTGAAGTGTTCCAGTGGGTCCTGGGATGCCATGCGGTGATGCAGCCAGAGTCATATGTTAGCCAGGCCTCACGCTGCTGAAAGGGTCTTGGCCTGGGGTGGAGTGAGGAGGAGCTGGCATGTGCATAATGACCACATTCTGCTTCCAGAACATCTGGTCTGCCCGAGTTCTACTGGAAATGCTTTCCCAAGTTTGTTTTGCGTCGGAGCCCATGCTCCGGCTGAGTTCAATTAGACGTGGAGATTTGTTCATTATTCAGATAATTCAAGCCTCAAAAGGCACTTTTCCCCAAATTATCAGTGTATTGCATGAAGGCTTATGATGATATGATTTATTCAAAAGAAGAACAACAGTGGAGGCACAACCCTTCTCACCCCTGAGGAACCGTCTTCACAGATTCTGTAGCCTTGCGGAGTGTGTCATTGGATATAGGCACAAGGGTCAAAGTTCTGTTTGCAGAATACTCGAGTGATAGCCCAAGTTTTACTTCTCATAAATGCAGAAGCATTTATTGAGCATTTACTATGTGCCAAGTTTTAAGATGTCACTCTGTATGGATGTTGTGTCCCATTAATGCAATAAGATGTGAGCCATCTTCTCTAAGACAACGTGTCCTCACTCACACAGCTCTTCAGGGTGGCAGGGACATTGATAAAATCAAAGGTTGAATCCATATACTAGGGATCAAAACTTCTATGCTTTTTCCACCAATGGTTGGTCTACCAAAAGACAGTGTGACTCCTCTCCTGGGTCACCAGTACACGTTGAACATTGTCATTTGTATACCTCAGTTTACTCTCACTGCCGTCCAGCATGGCAAGAGTTTATCGATCAGTTTCAGACAGGCATTAAGGTGGGAATGTGAGGACAGGATAGAGCTTTTCTATTAGTTGACACACGAACGTTATTTGTCTTCATGACGGTGATGCTGTGATGCGTTGCCTGGAAAACAAAAAAGAAAACCACTCAATCAAAAATGTAGAATGTGTCAGATTATAACTTCAGTCAACCCCCTTTAGAACCATATGCTTCTTGGAGAATCTTGTGTAAATTCAGTTTACAATACTGTCAAGTGGGAGTTCTGCTTAAAGAATAATTATTATAACAAACTATTCTGTTATTATCCCAGGTAACAAATATTGTATGTGGCAACAGTTTACTTTACCTGGTTTTGTAATTTTTTACTAATGTTTTAGTTTTCTTATTTTAAAGAATACTACTTTTGTAACCTTGACTATAAGAGTTACCAATATTTAATGTGTATATGTAAATATAAAAGTGTATTGAGACCATATGCTCAAAAATTATTGATTCAGATTTTCCTAAAACCTTTCTTTTATTGGAAATATTAGAAAGCATAGAATATACATTTCTCTCTCCTTGTTGCTGAAGGAATAAATGTTAAGGTTATATTTCCCCTTTAAGCAATTTTTAAGGAGTGGTATAGAGGAAGTTTAGGGTTGAAGAATTCTTTGTACCTGGATATCTGCTGATGAAATTAGTGGAATGCAGGGCAAAGGCAGAAAGAAATGAGCTATTGACAGGTTTGACTGTATCGCTTAACTGTGGTTTAGGTGGAAAGCTTTTAAAGTTTTAAAATATTGATTTTTAGGCTATGATTTTGCGTCCTGTGTCTAGAAGAGCCTCATTGATGGCCACAGTTGGCTATTGTCTGTCTATGTGTGATGTATTAGATATCAGCAAGAGTCTTACCCAAAATACCCCTTCTTTTGATGCCACATAGTCTGTCAACAGTGAAGCCCTATTGATAATTGACTTACCCATTTATCACCTTTTAAAATGGTGCTACCTTCTGAATAGAGAATCTATAGTGACTACAATCATAATAAGCTAAACATTTTGTGTGCGTTATCTCATTTTCTGCTCTGAACAGTGAAATGTTGTTATTCCCATTTCAACATGTGAGGACTGAGATTCAGAGCAAAATGCTTTGCTGGAGTTCTCACGGATCGTAAGAGCCTGTGCTGGAGTCCTAACTGTGCTCCCGTCTCCACTCTGCCCTGGCCTGCATTCTGAGGCTTTGCTAATGAAAACATTTTTTGATGTACTTCAGGAAAGGAAGACCAGGCAGTGGGAAAGGAAGAGGAAGGCTGGGAGGCACAGAGGCAAACATTTTGTCTAGGGCTTAATCGTTTGGGAACCCATATCTATTCCTCTAAGTTAGCAGATTTCCTTAAAGATACTCCAGATGTCATGTAACCTAAGAGCTGGCCAGATGGAACTGCATACTTGACTGCATGCAGTCAACCAGAATGATGAGCTTAGACTTGTTGGGCCATCTACAAGCCGGAAGGGAAACTGCTGATTAAAATTGTCACCTGAGTATTCCTGTCACAACACAGCTCTTTCACTTTAGAGGAACTTCCTTTCACTGGCATTTTTGGATGTTTGGTTTATTAGATAGAAAGGACTAATAGAATATTTATCACTTCTGGTGACTCGGCCCTCAGTGCTGGCAAGTTAAGCACCATTAGAAGCTGCATTAATTCATTCAGGTCAGCAGAGTACTTCAGCAGTAATGTACTAAATGGTACCCCGCTGACCTGAAAAGGGGAATGTGCCTCCCTAAGCATTTAACTTACTACACAGAATAGCCAAGCACAGCCTGTTCTTTGCCCAGAACCCACATGTCCTCTTCCCTTTTCCTGGTACCCTTATAACAACCTGAGGAAGTCCTAGTCACTTGCTAATTACTACAGAATTTTTTAAAAAACAATTTTGTTTTGAATTATTAATTTTTTTTATTTTTGTCTTTCACTTCTACCTTGGGTCCATTTAGGTACTGGGTTTCAGAAATTTTCTTTCCACCATGTTTCTAACGCACTTCCTTCTCTCTTCTAAAAATTTTGCTAATGATTCCAATGAAGAGCCCCAAATCTTGTTAGAATTACTTGCATTGATGTAACCTCAGGATGCTTGTGGAAATCTTGCCTCTCGGAGTCTGGCTACCCAATCCAGCAAAAAATCACCTATTGTCACCATTGCAGCAATTAGCCACATTCACAAATGGAATTTTTTCTTTTTTATTGGAAAATAAGAATAGTCTGACTTTTGAAATGACAGGACTGTTCTCAGTAGAGAAGCTCCCAAACCTATAGCAGGGGTGTGTAAAGCATGCAAGGACATTGTGATAATTATAATGTGCAGTGTCTTTCAAAGACTTTAAATCTTTCTAACTATTCATTTGGCCTGAGAACGACACTAGTACATGTCCCGGGGGCCTAAAATCATTCACAGTTCAATTGCGGGAAATCAGGTAGCAAGTCTAATTGTCATAACCTCTGAAAGAGAGTCAGTTTACAGGGTCTCTCCCTTAAAGTCCACACATAGTCAGTACCTGGCACTGAGGGACAGAGTAGGTGACATCAGACCTGAGGGAGGGGGGCAAATGATCTCCAGTTTTTACACCAAATGAATAGTGTCATTCTCTGAAATAAGATTAATATGCCAAAATGGGAATTATACAAACACCAGAATGTACTTTCAGAAGTTATTTTATTGGGTAAATTGATATTGCACAGTATTTTAGAGGGAGCAGACTCTCTCCTGTTTACTATATGAGACTATCATGACTTTTACAGAGGCTGCACAATGTCTTTTGAGAAATAATTTGGCTAAAAGCAAGTTCTGCTTTATTTGTTTTTGGTTTATTATAATTTTATTAGCAGATTAAGTAATTAAAAAAATACAATTGGATGGAACTATTGTACCAAGTTTTTCCATGATGAGTGTTCCCTGAGTAGTTACTCCCCAGACTCATAACCAAATTCCTTAAACATAGGTCCAAGAGGAATTCATAAATAACTATTTTCCCTAGAGAAAAACAATCTTTGGCTCTCTTAATTCTTTAAGAGAATTAAATTGGGTTTTATGAAGAATTACTTAGTTTTTAGAGTATCCATTCTTAGCAGAGATAGAATTAGCATTTTTAAGTCATACATGCAAAACTGTCTTTCTAATTGCTTAATTTTGTCAACATTTATTTAGGTGTATGTTTCAAAAGAGATTCTCAGGTATAATATTTACTTACGAGTTCCTGTAGGATGCACTTAGTCATTTTATTCCTTCTTGTAGAACTTGATAACTTATGAGAAAGCCATTGATACAGAAGTACATTGAAATTAATGTTCATTTTCTTTATATGCTAATGTTTTTCCAAAAAGTGAACAATTTAATTCTTTGTCAGTGGGTGTAGAAGAATGTGGATCTATCGGGTCCCATGTGTTAGGTGATTAAAAAGGCAGAATGCCAGTATTCCAGTGATGTTTTCAGTACTCATCGAGGGACCTACTTACACTTATTTTGCTCAAACCCTGGAGCAAGTTGTGTGTGTTCGTGTGTGTGTGAGAGAGAGAAAGGATACAGTATATAAAGACTTATTTTTAAAAATTGATGGAGATTGTAAGTTAATCATTCATTCCACTTTTTGTTTTAAAGTAGATCACAGAAATCTCTTCCTGCATGCTGTAAGTGTTCTTAGTCCTGAGAGATAATAAACCTTTGATGATGTTGTGTAAGACTCGTCAACAGGCACTGAAATCAGTTCTGAATGTACACATGACTAATCAAAGGTTCAGGGAACAGGATATGATTTGGTAAAAGTGACAAGTTCTCCCAAAAGCAACTGGTCTCAGTCATGGTGGGAGTATATTAAGCCGTCTTCCCCTAACAAAAGGCAGGTCCTGGTCCCACCATTGGATCAGGTTTTTTGTTTGTTTTTGTTTTTGTTTTTGTTTGTCTGTTTGTTTGTTTTTTTCAAATGCTTCAGCACTAAGTCTTTTTGAAAGTATCCTTAAAAGCCAAGGTTTTCTCAAATTAATGTCTATGTAATTAGTACTCTATTCTTTGTCTGAAAGTCACAACAGATACCACTAGATACTTAGACTCAGAAGGGGCCTTAAATTTCAGGGAATTAGGTACCAGAACAGCATCTTCTTAAAGTGATCAACTCTCAGATGTTCATAGTGGGAAAATGATGGACTAAGTCAGCAGTCTCAATAATTAAGCATGATATTATATAGGACAATGAGACTAAAAGTTTCTAGAAATCAGTTGTAAATAGTAAAGAAACTAAAATTATATGCTACAAAATCTACCATGTGGACAGTGCAATGAAGGTGGAAGCCACTGTCTTCTGCTTAGCTGCTGCTGCTTTTTCTTTATTTGCAGCAGCTTTGTTGAGATATAATTCATACAGCATGCCAGTCACCCATTTTAAGTATACAGCTAATTTTTTTATATTCGCAGTAGACATAACCATTACCACAACTGATTTTAGAATATCTTCAACACTCAAAAAAAAAAAAAAATCCCGTACCATTAAGCCCACCTCACCTTACTAATCACAAATGGGATTAGTCTCTGTCTCTATGCATTTGCCTATTCTAGACATTTCATATAAATGGAATCATATCTTATGTGACCATTTGTGACTGGCTTCCTTCACTTAGTGTAATATTTTCAAGATTCATCCATAATTGTCGCATATATCAGTGCTTCATGCCTTTGAGTTACAGAATTTCCACTGTGTAGATTAACCACATTGTATTTATCCACTCAACAGCTGATGGGCATTTGTGTTGTTTTTACTTTTTGATTGTTATAAATAATGTTGCTATGAGCACTTGTCCACAAGTTTTTATGAGGATATGTTTTCATTTCTTTTGGGCATAAACCTAGGCAAGGGATTCCTGGATTGGCAATACTAACTGAATGCTCATTACTGCAGTCAGTTCTTAGCTTGTTCCTGCCCATCTCCTGTTCCTTTTTCTTTAAAGAATATTACAAATTTTTATTATTCTCCCATTGCTCTTTATTCATCCCTCCAACTATTTCAACTACAAGTTCAGTGATAAATTAATGATACTAACGTTTATTGAGCAGTTACTAGATGGCAGATAATCGTCTAAGTTCTTTAAATGTAGAATTCTAAGAACAACCCTAACAGGTAGGTACTATTGTCATGCCCATTTTGAAGATGGGGAAACTAAGGCAATGAAAACTTATTTAATTTACTCATGGTCGCATAGCTGGTAACAGTGACAACTGAGTCAGGATTGAACTTAATGGACTGGTTCCAGTACCCATAGTCTTAAAATGGACACTGTCACAGTGAAGATACTGCACTGGGTACGGATGCTGGGAATGGAAGGTCTTGTTTGTGGCAGAAGGAAATGGAAATAAGAGTGTAACTGTAGTAGTTGACTTCTGAGAAGCATACGCATCCCCTGAGAGAGGAAGAAACAAGGAATGATAAGATCGATAGAGATTTAAAGACATTGGGAAGGGATAGTGATGGATAGCAAATTAGAAAAAATCACTAATAACAGTATATAGGTTTTAATTCTTTTTATGTCAGAATGTAAATCATTTATTTGATTCATGCTCTGTTCTTTGAAAAAAATCTATGAACTGAATTTGTAGGAATGAAAAATTGATATATCTTAAAACAAATTCATTGAAACACATTTTTTTCTATTAAAACACAACTGCTTGTTTGTCCTCATTTGTTAAAAATGTACTGTGCTGAACCCCAGGGGTGAGTAAGACAGATAATAATGATTATTTGAGGCAATGCCTGTCCTCAGGAAGCTCACCAGTTTTTTGAAGAAAATATACATTTTTTTAAACCTGTGCTTTATTTTTTCTTGTGAATCGTTCCTGTTAACAGCTTTTCTGAATTCCAGACACTTGTAAGGATATTTTTAGTACTTTATATAATACTTTTTGGCAATATTTACTCCTTTGTAACATCTAGAAAGTTAATATTTAGGTTTCCTGTGGTATTTGGGAAAAAATTAGATTCCTTCCTTGCAAAACTTTAATAAAGAGTGTGGTTATTGTCTCCACACCAATAAAGATGTTGTCCCATTATTGAAAAATAATGTACAGTCACGGTATAATTTGAGTCCTCCCTTTTGCCTCCTCCTCCCTACCTATGTGATGTTTGTGAGAATGATTTTCGTGTTTTCATAATGGTTATGATATGAATAAACTGAAATATTACTTGATGCTTTTTTTGCTAACCAGAATAATTTTTCTTTTTGTAGGTATAAATATAAATGTACTTATTTCTAATATCTAATCGCATTAATCACTAGTAAAATAGTCCTAATGTTTTATCTACAGCTATTTCAGGAATCACCCTTTTTTTATTCCAACAGTTATAAATATTCCTTGAAGTTTTCAATTTCCAGAGACTTACCTATCTTCACAAAACCTACTGACACATGGGCAGGGTGAGGTCAGGGGTTGGGCTGCCATTCTTCCTACTATTAGAACATAGCAACGCTTAATTTCTTCTTTCTGTTTTGCTATGAAAATATTTATGGGGAAATTATGCAGGAAAACATGATAAATTTCCATATTATCTCATGCTAAAAGATTCTCTGGAACTGCTTTCTTGAGTCTGAAACACAGTAAAACTCAAAGATTGCCTAGTTCAGCACATACCTTTGAACACCGAGGAGCCTAATAAGCATTGATAAGGTGGGTATCACATTTTGACTACCCTGCCATTATTAATATGTTGGGGGTGGAGTGTTGTGAGAGAGTGTGGGTGACATCTCAGAGAAAGGTGGAGAAAGATGTACCCATCTATCTCCCTCTTTCTCTCTAACTCAAGAAAAGTTTAAAAGAAGAGTTAAGCACTTTCTCTCTTAAAGTGTCCAATGGACTTTGTCACTCTTTATATGGTTTTTGACAGTGTTTCTGTGCCTCAGTTAATTTATTAGTAAAGGGAGAAAAAAAACCCACACCACTGAGTTCTATAGATCTTAATTAAGGTACAAAAATAGCTTTGAAAAAACTACTCTGAAGCTTTTCTTATATTTGGAAAGTATTGCTGGAGTCTTGTCAGCACATCTATTTAGTTGTCATTGCTTTCCATACTTAAAGATAACTTCTGCTTTTCTTTCTATTGGGAAGACACTCTCCTTTTTAATTTCTATAAGTGCACGTGGTTACACTATTATATCAAGGACTTGTCATGCCTGAAAAGCCCTTCTTAACTTTATCTCTCCAACTGAAATTTGCTTTGAAGGGGAATCTAGCTATGCTAATCACTATCAAGATAGATAGTGAATGTGAGTAAATTAAACAGCAGTAAATATAGCTCATAGAAAATAAATATTTGTGTGCCCTTTTGAACCGCAATATCCACTTTTTTTTAGAAGTTTGCCTACAGAAAAGGAATTTAAAAGTGTATTACAAGTCTGCCAAGTGTGAATTTGCAAATGGGTAGTATAAGTGGAGTTCACAGTTGAAAAATGAAGGCTTAAAGCTTCTGTGTATGGCATTAACTTTACTTTTGCCTTTAGGCTGATACCACAATTTTTTCATCTATAAAATGGGTTCTGAGTTACCTTTATGATTAGAAAATGAGCATTAACTTAACGGCCTTTGAGATCCGGTCTAAACATAACCACTTCCATGGTTCTCAGAGCTGAATTTATTCTGACCCTTACCAAGTACCTCATCTTAAATTGCTGATGTAGCTACACATATATCATGTTGCTGGTTTTCTGTTTATTGTTTTTAATTTGCAAATATATGTTTATGTAGTTTTCTTGTAAATAGGAAGAAGGGTAATAACAGAACTACATTTCTTCATCTCCTGTGCTTTATCTACTTACTTCACTAATCATTTCACTTATTCATTTATTGAGAACCCGTTCTGCCAGGCCCCATGCTAGGGAATAAGGATAGAGCAGCAAATAAGTGAGACACTGCCCTTGCTCTGGTGAAGCTTATAGTTTAGTGGAGGAGATAAGCATTAAACACATAATTGCATATTAGGCAGACATCTAGTTATTTGCTATTGTAAACAAATAATGTAAGCAGTTTTTAAAAAACCTGGAGCACATATTTGAGTCATTAGTAGAGAGGTCCTTGTATAAATTCAAGTCTTCCTCTAATCTTGAGAGAAAGTGAAGAATTTGAATGAGACCCTGTATTGGGGTATCTTGAAAAGTAGCTGGGGCTAAACGGCATTGACTTCACTGGATAGTGGCTATCATGTAGAGAAGGCATTTACCACTGAGCTTTTATCAGAATGCAAGCACTTTCAAACATTTTGGAGTCATGAAATGTTTATGGTAAAAGGTATTCTAGAAATGGCTGCATGTCCAGGTTAGAGATTTGCACAGAAGATAATATGGAAGGCTGGATGAGATGAAACTGACCACCAAAACCATACTGGATCCAAAGCTACAGCCTCTGGGGTACATCCAGGAATCTTTACATTTAAAGAGATGATCCTGGTAATAAGCCAGGTTTGGGGATCACTGGACTAGAAGATGTTGAAGGTCACTGCAGATCTAAAGACTCCATGAGAAAATAGATAGAGAATGTTAGAGTTTTACTAAACTCAGCTCCATTAGAGTCTGCTCCTCCTATGTTCAGAGAGAGAAACTGTGTCTCCTGTTGTTCCCTGTAAGTCCCCTCCTTTCACAAACTAGGATGTTGCTCAGGTTGGCAGATGCTGCATACCTCATCCACGGAAGTCACAGAAGGCAGTATCTTCTGTTTTACTCATTATTTTGCTTCTAAAGACAAGAGTCTCACATGTTGAGCTGTACACATGCACACACACAAAGGCACATTACAGTAGGAAAAATGTTAGACTGTTACAAAGAAAACCTTTCTATATGAAACAGCTGTTCTTTTGTTGAAGGTCTGGCCCTTCAGTGAACTGTGGGGCCAAGAAACCACTTTCTGATTCCAAAAGTCAGTTAAAAAAAAAAAATCTAAGGCTCTTTGATTGAATTTTTCAGGAATATGTTTTTTGGTGAATTTTTGGAATCATGCTTTGTCTCACCCTAGTTGCAGCATCTACTCTCCTTGTACACAGATATCCCCAGGCAGCAGACACATAGTCTATTTTCTGAACAGGAATCTTGTAGATCTCAGAAGAGCTCCCTTCCACATGCCCGATGGGCTATATGCTCATTTGTAGCTCACTGTGATGATTCTGCAATTTTTCATTTTCTTTCTATTCTTGGATGGCAGATTTTGAGGTTCGTTTTTTGAATTTTACTTCAAAATAGCCTATTCTCTCTCTCTCTCTCTCTCTCTCCATATATATGGACATGAATGTATGTGTGTGAATATCTCTTGATACTGTTTATGAAAGACAACTGTGTTTTCTATAGTCTATAATTTGACAATTTTCTTTTAATGATCTCTCGTACTCTTCTGTTCTCCTGAATATAATGTGTAGTACAGATGCAGTGGCAGCCCAATGACAGCCAGTGCTAAAAAAGAAGCAAATAAATATGGGGTCCAAGTTCATGAACAAGAGAATCCACCCTGTCGTTACACCTTATGCTGGAAAAGTTATTCTGTTTTAACCACTTGCAAGTTAAAAACTGGACCTTTGTCTAGTTCATACCCAAGTACCTTTTTATAGATCAACTTGAAATAATCAATTCTGTACTGACTCCAAGAGCTACGTTTTTAAATGTGGATCTACTATAAAATGCCAATGCCAGACCATACGAGTCCCACGGGCATTACAGCCTGTGTGCCGCTAAACACCCAAACTAAACAATCCCTCTCCCCACAGTCTGTGAGAGTCAGACTAATAAAATAACTGGGTGGTTTGGTTAAAAAAAATCAAACCAGTTATTTCAAGGCTTTGCTAATAACTTGATTGGCCTGATCAGTTACTGAACCTAGCAGATGCATATAGATGGTTTCAGGACAGGAGTTTCCTGATCTTCTGGGGTGAGCCCTGGGCATTTGGGATAGGGATAAGGTTTGGTGAGCACACACAAGTGTTCTATAAACCTTTTGGAGTTTGTGCTTAAATAAAGGACATAGTACAGTATTGCATATTTGTGTGACCTGAAGCATTTTGCTTTGCCATGACAGACATGTCATTCTTCTGCATGAATGCAAGAATATTTCATAGTCATAATCTGTTAATACCAGTTAGCAATGCCACAAATTAAAGCATTAGTGGGTTTGTGTTGCTTGAGGAAGCAACTGATATAAAATACCATGAGGCAAAGGATGGGGACAGTTTACAGTGAATAATTCTACTACCCGCAGCCTGAAGCCTTAGAATGTACCTTCGCTGAGAGCTTTAATGACTAGTTCATTATGCAAAAAACTATACCATTAAGATACATAAAACCAGATACATTCTCAGAGAAAAATGGGTTGGTGATTAGCAGACAACAAACATCAGAAAAGGATACCCTTTTTTCAAAGAAAAAGAAAGATTTTACTGCTTTTTTATGTTGTATGTTTGCAGCGCAGACCAAAATTCTTCCCAGGATTTAAGGAGATGCATTTTCTTCAGTTGCTTTATTTTGGGTCTGTACTGAAATAAAAAATTAGTGATGACTTTTTAAAGTATACTTTTATAGGAAACGGTAATACTCCCGTGACAGAGATTTTGGCCAAATTGTGAAATGTTGATACTACCGTGAAGGACACATAACTCTCCTGTCGGGAGGTCTGTGACCAGAGAACATGGAAATGATTGTGTAAATTATGGAAGGAATATCAGATTAAATTCCCTCTTTAATTTTAGTAGTGGTTTGAGAGAGTAATGCATTTATTACTGTAGCACATTTTGTATTTGCCTAGGCATTTAAATGATTTTCCTTATTTCCCCCTTTTAGCCTAGATTATGGATATATCCTGAGAGAAAGTTTTAGAAAATAACAGTTATGGAGAATTAGAACCTAGGGTTAAAGTTTTATGCACATTGAACTACAATGAGGGTATTAAAACTATTTCATCTCATTTGTAAAATATCTTCCATGACTATGAAAGGGCAATATTTTTCCAATTATATCTGGTTTAGTCTGCAAATGGATTACCTTATAAGAATTCATATAAAGCAAAGAGTCCAAAAATAATTGAAAGTGTAAAGACAGATAAGCTGGGCATATAAAGGCCCTGAGCAAACTTCTCTCAAATAGCATTTACAGAACAGGAAAAAAAAAAAAAACAAAACAAAACACAAAACCTTAACTCCTGCTCAGGAGCCGGTGGACATTTTACCCCTTAGCATCATACGGCTGCTTATTGACAGAGAGTGTCTTCTGCGTAATTTCTAGCTCAATTCTCCAGTGTCTGGAAGATTACATTTTGTCTCTTCCCAATATTAATAACCAGATTTGATCTTAGGCACGTCCAAGGTCAGGTGGACTGGCCAGGTCAGCCTGTTTGTCTGTGTGCATGAACTGTGACATCTACTCAGAGTGACAGGTAGAGGATGTGGGTGGTGAGACAAGGGTGTTAACCTTTAGAATACCCAAAGGAACCTCTTGCTGTGGAAACATAGAGGCCCAGGGGCTGGAGCTGCCTTTTTTCCTTCATGCTCATAATATTTTTACAAATGTTGCACTGTTGAAGGAATGCATTTCAGAAGAGGTAAATTATTTAAATCATCTCAATAAAAACAACAATACATACAGGGTGGGGCAAAAGAAGGTCTACACTTGTGAGTATGCAAAACACAGTTTACTCTTGTATTATTATTTACCATAAACCTACTTTGCTCCATCCTGTATTTGCGTTATTATTTCAAACTTTTATTTGGATTTAACATTGTTTTGTGTGGATTGATTTTGCATGACTTTTCCTTTCTTTAGATAAATGACTCAACTATGCTAGAATGTGGTATTATTCCTGAAATGCCCCGGATTCACAAGTAAATAGTACAGAAGTTCTATAGTATGGGGAGAGACATATTCTTGAAACCAGTAATCACTTTTGAAGCTACGGAATTTGTAGGTGTCTACTATAAAACACATCAAATAAACTCATTAAAAAAAAATCTTGCCTCTTTCTGAGTAAAAATTCCTGAGAATCTATTTGGTTCCTAATTGATTTTCTAAGTCAGTTGTTCATTGAATAGATAAGTAGTGCCTGTGATATTTGATTACAGAGCAAGGCACCCATTTAACCTTCTGTTCTTTCCTGGCCAGGATTTCAAATACAATAGAACGTTCCTCCCTGAGGCTCAGCAGGATTAGACAGCCAGCAGTAATCCCTGATATGCTGAAATAGACCTGATAGAACTTCACCTCACTTGTTTAGGATTATGCTCATGAATTCAGCTCACCCACCAGCATTAACCCTTTAGGGACTTGGGCTGGGGTACTTTTATCAGTAAAAACTGTCAATGAGCAAAAACCTATTAATAAATTCTGAGCAGTTACACCCTATTTCTTGAGCAATGTATTACAATAATTTGGAAATGAGAACAGATGTGTGTGCTCTAAGTATTTTTCCCCAAATTTTTCATCTTAAAATATCTGTGTCATCTTAATATAAATTAAAATTTATATTAATTTATCTTCTTAAATATAATTTAAGAAACTTTATTAAAAGTTCTGGTTTTTGTAATCGCTTTCCCATCATGGTCACGGTTAAATCGTCTTGTGGAGGTGAAGGATGAGTGACTTCATATAAAGTAGGATCTTGATAGTCTAGGTTAACTGGAACCAAGGCAAATATGAAAATCCCCAAACCTCATTTCAGCCAGAGGTTTCCAATCTCTCCCTTTTCCTTTCATTAGAGCAAATTCCATAGGTTTGAGTTTAATTTTCTCTCTTTGCCCTCTGGGGGATATGAAAATTAACTGAGAAATGGCCAAGAGGCAGGAAATCAGTGGGTGAAAAAGAACTAGTAAAAGATATAGTTAATCCACGAATTGGAAAGTCAGCCCCATGTTAATCAAGAGATGAAAGGAAGAGCCAGCACTCAGTCAATGCAGGTGGCAGTATCGGCCTTTATCATGGTTTTTTCATAATTTGCATTGAATTTTGCTCCTGACATTATTAGGCCATCAAAACGAGTCCCTTGCAAAGTCACTGATTTGAAATGGGTTATTAGTGACAACGAACACAGCCTGGGAGAGTCCCCCAATCGTAGTGGAACTGATTACCTTGACTCATCTGGATCTTTTTGTGTTGACTCTTTAAATATTCATATGTACAACTAGTTCTATTAATTATTGAAATAAATGATTCTGGTTTTGAGGATTAGATGATTTCTCACCAAGTTCATAGGTTTTAGAAAAATGTAAGCTTTATTTGAGAGACTTAACCTCCAAATACTGTTGTGATGATGAATATAACCTCATTGCCTCAGGTAATATTTCAAGGTCAGAGATAATGTAATGCTAAAACATTGGTTCATCCACCTTCTTTCCTGAAATTGCTTTTACTAGTCATTCTTAAAGGGTTTGATTAGAGAAAACATTTGTTTTTACTTAAAAATTTTCATAGAACGAATACAATCACAATAAAAATATAACTGCAAAGAATTTTTGGAAGGGATTTCTGTCTTTTACCACATCCCCCATCCTGTAGATTTGATGATAGCCAATGTCAAGATTACAAGAGGAGAAATATGGTATATACCTTGTGCTTTGAAGCTTAGTTTTTTTTTTTAATAAGACCTTAAATAAATCCAGTGAGTAAATGGGTGGGATTAAGGCTTAAACAGTGGTTCTGATCTAATGATATTTTGGTTTTGTATCATAGGGAATGGAGAGATGCTGTGAAGTGAAGAGTTGTAACTGAATATGATTCTGGCCAATCTTTAATTAACAACCTTTCCTTTTACTTTTTGTACAAAATATCTAATTTTCATGGTTTTAGAGAGCGAAGATGATTTCTGTTGTTCAATGTAGGTGACATAGTATTCCAATTAATTGGAAAAATGCTTCCATGGGACAGATGACTCTTGGATGGGGCCCCTTTGACTCTGTCTCTGACAGCGATCCTCGAATTGCCCTTTTCTCCCAACATGCTTTTACATATGCTGTTGCTAAGATTCCAGTTCTTTGTTGTATGTTATAAAATTCTATTGCATCAGCATGAACAAAACAGAAATATTATAGATGTGAACCTTTCACCCCAAAAGACATATAACAGATTGAAAAGCTCCAGACCAGGGTAACAAGAATGCTTGCAGCCAGCATGGATGGCTTTACAGATGACTAAAAGCTGGTATTAATAAATCTCGAAAAAAGAAGAATAGGAGCAGAATTTACTGAAGTCTATGGAATAATAAAGGGACGTGGAGCATGTGCCTTTTTGTACTGCATGTCAGAAAGAACTAGAAATCCTTTCATGTAACTGAGAGAAAACAAATTTCAAAATGACAGAGGAGGACTTGGTGTGTGCTTGTTTTTCTATTTGCTAATAAAAAGTAATTTACCTCTGGAATAATTGAGTTAAAAGATTCTGGAAAAACTAATTCATCTTGGAATTGTAAGGACAAAGGAGACCTTGAGGAGTGTTCTCCTAGGCAGACAGGCAGTATGAAAACCATCCCCCAAAGAAATCCATGTGTATTATTTTTAAAGAGAGAGAAGCCATTTAGTTGTGGTCAATGGAATGCTTTGCCACCACATGAACAAACAGACAATAACTGAAGAGTTTAAAACTCTGAAGCAACCTCATTGATTCTGCAAACTTGGAATATATAATATGCTGTTGCAAAAATTCCTAAGGTTTTTGAAAAAGAGTTTTGACTCAATAACATAGTTTAAAGCTACTTTTTAAGATACCCTGGGGTGTGCAAACTGAATTAACACATGATCCTTGACTGGAGATGAAAAGAGATAGACATGAACAACTAACACACTGTGTGAAAAGCTCCTCCATTTTGAATCACTATGTAATTACTAAAATTCTATGTTCACTGTATTGTTCAGTCCTCATTACAGGCCAGTGAGATACTTTCAGTTATCAATGCAAATTATACAGATTAGGAAATGGGCCATAGCAAGGTGTCTTACCCTGGGTCCTACATATAGTTGAGGAGCTGGGATACGAACCCAGACTTGTCTACCTGGAGGCTGTGCTCTCAGTCATTGTCCTTGACTGCTCAACTTTTTCAAAATCTAACATTATCAATCCATGGACCCCTAAAGCATTCATAGGTGAGCTTCAGAAAGGTGTGGAAGGTGAATCTCCTACCAAAATTATACATTTCCCCTCTGAGGAGTATGTCCATATCTCTTACAAGATTCTAAGACCCTATAAATTTAAGAACAAGCAACCTGGAGAGTTGACATGAAGAGCCACAATGTGGCATGATCTTTGGCAAGTGGAGAAGAGTGTGGCTAACTGGGTAGACAGGAAGAAGACAGTGATTGGATGGAGCCTTACAGATTTCGATGGTTGGATGTCAAGTTTGGAGGGAGGGAGGGAGAAAGACACCCATCTTCTGAGTCAGAAAACAGTTGTTTTTTCCTCCCCAAGATACAACTAAGCCAGTAATATTGAGACACACACTTTTCAGCAGTGGGAGACTGACACAGACATTAGTAAAAGCGGCACATGGCCAGCAAGTCCATGGGTTGAGTGACCAGGGGAGCTGCCCTAACTTCTGTCCCATTCCATGCCTGATCTGTAGATGCCAACACACATTTCATTTCAAATATAATTGAAAGAATTCTGAGTTTCAAAAATAAATAAGTCTATTGTTTTGCATTTTAGTATCAGTGAAATAGAATAATGTTCTCTCACTATATAATCAAATTAGTATCAATATGTATTTCTGAATCGAAGGAAGGAATGCTGACCACACCAGAATTACTAATTTTCACTAGCATCTTTCAAATGGAATATGAGAACTAATTTTTGCACATGTATGATAATAACAGTATGATAGTTGTAGGTACCACACCTATGATCAGTTTTTTTTTTGGTAAAAGGTGAAACATATATAATAGTTCCAAATAAAGGATCAGATACTGGTTTTTTTAATAAAGGAATATTTTATGAGTTGAATTCCTTCATCAAAGTACTATTGTGTATGTCATCAGTACGAATGAGTTAATATAGGCATATTCAAGTGAAGTAACTTTTTTTCAAAACTGTTTTACTTTTTAGAAGGGTAACCTGTGTTATAGGACATTTAAGCATATGTGTGTTAAAACAGTGTTAGTTGTTAAGTTATTAATATTCATATTCTTTTATAAATTCAAAATATAGATTAAAAATAATGAAACAGCTACATCATGTATGTCATATATATTTCGAGTGACAACTGTTTTTTCCTAAATTTAAACATTCCCTTGGAATTCTTAAAGAGCCAAGGCTACAACTGGCCTCTAAATTGGCTATAACTACAGAGTAAAACTTAAAGAAATGAAGCACAATGGTAATGCCTTAGTTTATTTCGACTGATCAAAATGTAAAATAAAACCGGGATAAATGTGAAAAGCAGTATTTTTAAAACCAGACTTCATGTCATAAAATGCAATTGCAAAACTAGGGAAGGACTATCAAAAATGCAGCGGTGCCTCAACAGGGTATACCTTTGGAGAATTCCTCATTAGTCTGTTTCTGAGGCTGCATTTCTAGTAATGGAGCTGTCATTTTTTTTTCATTCTTGCCTTTCAGAACAAGGATGGGGGGAGATTAAAATAATCTTCAAAGCAGACACCACTGCACTGAGTGGACCCTGGCATGCAAGCTGCTTTTCTAAAGAAGCCCATTCGGTTCCCTCTGTAGAGACTTAAATACCCACTCAAAGCAGAGTATTTAGACAGAGATTCATCCAGCCCGGGGAGAGGCCTGGAATCATGTATCCTTCTCAGTGTCTAGCTCATGAAATTATCTAATACAATTGCCTTTTGTTTTTTAATTGCAGAAAGGGATCTGGATTTCCAGTGATTGTCAGGGGACCGAAAAAGATAGCATTGTACAAAGCTTTACTTTAAAATGAAAGTGAAACACTGCTAGAAGCAGCAGGAAAAGATAGAGGTCTAGTTGCTTTTTGTCTTTGAGGATGAAATGATCATAGTTTATTACTACTCGTAGTATTTCCTTTGGGACCATCTCAGCAGAGAAACCAAGGACTGGATACATGTGAAAGCTGAGCTCTCCCTCAGCTGATCCCACAAGCCTGGGCTTAGACACCGTGGTGGAGAGAGCCCGACCCAGACCCCCATCTGTGCTGTGCGTGCACGGTGGATCAGTGGAGGCCTGAAGCCTGGGGGCTGTCAGGATAATACCTTTCATTTAAAGGAGAAAAGAAATTTAGTAATGGATGATAAAGGACTGTTTTAAAGCATGTCCTCATTGCAGCTTTGTATCAGTGCTACTTGTGAGTGCCACAAGTACCAGTATAAAGAACAAAAATATTCATTAATTTTAGTAAATATTCCTTTTGCATTATATTAAGATATACTCATATGCTGTACCTTCTCTTTTAAGAGCATGGCTGGGTTGGGTTTTCTTTTTAGTAAATGGCCCTGATAAAAGTCAGCCCTCCAAGTGTTGTACAGTACCATGGTCTCCAAACCTCAGCAGAGAAAGCCCAGCTAATATGAGACACATGCTAATAAGAGACCGATTTTCCGTTTTTTATGTGTTATGCCAGTACCAGATGATGTATCCAGCTAACCACTTAAACCTTTCAGTAAAGGTTTGATAATAGATGTCATTATTGAATGTCCTCATGCATGCTCCTTGGAAACAAATGATCACCTATTAGAGGATAGAGACAAAACACATTTACTTGAATGAAATGTTTAATAAAGTACATCAGGACTTGTTTTTATTGGTGTTGGTCTATGAATACTTTACGTGCTAATTTAGGGCTTAAGAGTGCTTAGTCATTGGGGCTCTCTAGTCTAAAAATGGCATGTACCTTATTATTATAAATGCCAACCTTTAATGTTTAGAACATATTTATAAAATATACTTGCCCTCTTCTTAAAATTGAAAACATCTGTTACAGATTTTCTGTGAAAACATTATGGACATGAGAGCCTGGTGAGGAGGCAGTCTGCCATCTTGGATGGGAATTAAACTGACGCCTTCTGCACCAGTGAGACCGTGAAAACAAACAAAAAAAAAGGCAGATGGTTCATTTAGTTTAGTAATTGTAATTTGTTGTTCATTAAAAGTAATTCCCACACAGGCATTCTTTACTCTGATATGGCATATGAAAAATTTTACTCTGTAAATCTGGCCTCATAATTTTTTCTTTAGCATAATTTGCACTGACATTTGATAGACAGTTGATTAGGGCAGAATGATTTCTTCAGAATGAAAATTAATTATAATTTTTGCAACTTTCATTAGTCTGCTTTGGTAACTACCCTGGCTAAACAGCAGGGGCTGGGCCCTGAACTGCTGAATATTACTGGATCATTTGCAGTGCCGTCTCCTTTTTAAGATGATTGGAACTTGTACATAAAATGAGGATTCTTGATAAAAAATTTCAGTGCATAATTAACTATCCAGGAAATGGTTTTAACAATGCAAAGAAAGTCTTCTGTTTTATAACACAATTCCTGTTTCTGTGGAATATGAACAAGACAGTGTTTATTGTAGTCAGAAAAATTGTTGGCATGATTCTGCATAAGTGAAGAATCTCTGGATTGTCTCAAAGTGTTAGCTGCCCATTTGCAGACAAACAAGCTTTTAGTGTGCAATTTAGGTCAATGGATTGAGGAGAGAAGATGTGTTTAGGTGACAGATTTTAAATCACCGTAATATAAATATGCTTCCCTTTTCATCCGGAATTTGCTTTCTTTCAAGGTAATTTAGTGCGGCAGACATGCACTTATGCCTGTCTTTGTAATTTTAGGGATTAGGATAGTGAGGATTAAATGCTGACCCTTAATCTTCAATATCAACTTTAAGAGCAAAATATAATATGCAAATGGAACACATTCATTTTGTGTTTATATATTTTAATCTCTGTAATTTAGCCTTAAGAAGATGGAAACTCATCTTTGCCTTATTTATTTTGAATCCTAAAGCAAGATGCCATTAAAATCTTTATCCTTCTGTCTTAGTGGATAAATGTTTATCCTTTAGGGCTTACAATATAATTTTTTTTTTAAATGACTTTAACCTAACATTTTCTATCAAGGGAAGTGGCATGTGTCTGATATAAAAGTGTAGTTAGATTGACTGTATTAAATGAATGACTAAATTGCTAAGTCAAGCCCTGAAAAAAATATACATGATAAACTTTTGTTTAAAATTTATTTTTAATCAATAAATTGAATTTTTATTAATAAATACAGTTAGTGTATTTCTGATCAGGTTTACTTTGTTCTTAATAAACTTCCCTTTGTGGTTTGAATTTCAGTGTATAGACAGGAATGTCTCCTAAAGAAAACATTTATTAGGATGAATTATTAAACTGTTATAAAAAAAATCTGGGACATATTTTCTTAGACAAATAAACATAAGAGCTATGTTAGTTAAGCAGATGAGAAAAAGAAATATAGTGTGAAAAAGAGAAACAAAGAATCTTTTTAGGCTTTGCAGGAGGAATGGGGTGAGAACAGTCAGCTTAGCCAGACCACTGGCTCATCACCTAGGTGGTTTCCAGTCTAGGGACAGAGGTCTGCTAAATCTCTGGATATATTACATGAATGTCTACCATGTGTAATTGATTTTTGAGCCGCTTGTGGTAAATTGATGGTTGCTTATATTGCCAAAAAGTCTGATAATTTCCAATCACAAATTGTACTTCAAATTTTTCAAAATGGGAAGGTAAAAAGCCCTTGATTAATTGTAATAGTGGTCCCAAATCTCTTCTCAAGCATCCAAACCCAACATTATGTCATCACACATAAAAGGAGCTTTGAACGCCAGACAAACATGGACATTTAACCTGGGTTTTTTTTTTTCTCTCTCTCAGAATTCTTCTACTACCAGCAAATACACAGTTGCCTTAATGATCAAAATCATTCTTAGAGTTTAAATACTTGTTAAGTGAATCATAAAAATGGGCTCAGTGATGGAACCCATGGTGGTGAGGTTTTCCTCTCTAGAATCCCAGTGTTTTACCCTCTAGGTAGTAAATCTGTGCCTGCGTAGCTACAGTTCTCTGACTACTGCAAGTAAATTTATTCTCTCCCAGATACTAAATGTAATTTTATCTTTTCTTGGTTATAACTGACATGTAGATTAAAAAAAAATCCTTACTCTAAAAATATATGGTAGGGCATTTAGAATGCTAGTGTATTTCCATTTCATTATCTTGTCATAAAGAAAAGACCATAATATATTTCATTCGAATGCATTATTTTACTCCTGACTAAAACAGTTATATACATGGAATAATACTACCATGATATTTAGCATTTTTCAAGGTTTTATATACTTTGCCCAGTTGCTTATTAAGCAGCATAGTATAGTAATTATGAATTTGGAGTCATAGAAACCTGGATCTAGGTCTCAGCTCTGCCACTTATATGTTGTGTGACATGGAGAAGTTACTTAACCTCTCTAACCTTCACTTTCTTCAATTATAATGTGGGATTCTCTTGGTACCTATATTATAAGGTTTTGTGAGGATTAAATACAGTAATGAATGTTACCTACTTTGCCTGGTGTCTGCAACATAGTGAGTGATAAAAAAAATAGTAATTATTTTTATGAATTTACCTACTATGCTATTATAATGAAATCAGCTAATTTTAATTGATTTAGGAGAGGCTGTTTGTGAATAGCTGTTATCTTTACTGTAAATTTGCAAGAACTCATCATGACTTATCAGTGATATTAACAAGTCAGAAGTGGCATTGTGTTTCTTTTAGATTTTGTTCATGTTCTATGAAATTAAATTCATATTTTTATGTGAAATTGAGGCAGATAAAATCTATAGAGCTCCATTTAAAAATTGGGATAAAGGGGGGAAAATTGGGACACCTGTAATAGAATAAACAATAAAATTATTTAAATTAAAAAGAATTGGGGCAGAGATGCTTCTGGCAGGGAACAATAAGGATTGGCTTCTTAAATGAAGAGGTGAAATATTTTAGCTTTCCAGAATTTAATTAGTGGTTTGGTTATATGTACAGATCATGTTACAAATTAATGAGCTAAGGCAGAATTTTCAGCCCTTTTTCATCTCATGACACACATAATCTAATTACTAAAATTCTGCGGCATACGAAAAAATTTATTTTTTGCCACCTGATAAAAAAAAGGTGTAATTTTGATTCATTCACAGCAGACAGCTATTGTTGTGTTGGCTATTGTCATGTTTTTATTTAACAATCTAAGGGAAAAGAGTCCAGTGCTCCTGACTAAATAGTCAGGTATTTTATGTTTTAAAAATTTTTGCAGCATACCAGTTGAAAATTACTGAGCTAAGGATTGCAAATGGGAGGAAGGTTATGCCAAAATGGCATTGAAGGTTATTTTTTTTTTGTGGCACATTTGTCAGAAGTTTAGTTTTTCCTATGGACTGGTAGAGAAAGTCATCTCGTGGAGACATCCTTTTAGAACATCTGGTCTTGTCCCTGATTCCTAAATGCCTGTTAGGTTTACAAATGTGCCTGTTGATGTTTCTCAACACGGTCACGCTGATCTAACCAGGCAGGCGACATGTGCTCAAGCACACAGAGCAGGGAGTGAGAAAGATTTGGTAAGCTGAGTCGGGAAATCTGGTGATAATTTGGCAAGTTTGGGTTATCTAAGTGGGATGAAGTGGTGGTGGCAATCTCTAGGATCTTTATAACTTTGGAAAGATTTCTCCCAAACTTTAGCAACTGAACAAAAGCCACTGGTTGACTTAATTTTTAGTACTCAAACTCTATCCATATTTGTTGCATAATAACCAAAGTGGATCAGTGGGAAAAAATTTGTCCCTATTTCTTTTTCCTATAACCAAATTCTTACAGAATCATATAAGGCAGTTCATGCAGAAACCATGATTTGGACATTGTTCTTTGTCTGAACCTTTAAATCAGCAGAGACTAAGGTACATGACTCTCAATATCATATCACTCTGTCATAGACAGTAAGATTATGGCACTTGGACTTTTCTCCAGGAACTAACTGTCTTGCTCAATTTGATTATTCTTTTTTTTCAAAAACAGATTTTATTTATTTATTTTTAGAGAGAAGGGAAGGGAGGGAGAAAGTGAGAGAGAGAAGCATTGATGTGGGAGAGAAACATGGACTGGTTGTCTCTTGCACGTGCCCCAACAGGGAACCAGGCCCGCAACCCAGGCATGCACCCTGACCCGGAATCGAACCAGTGAACTTTTGCTTTGTGGGATGACACTCAACCAGCTGAGCCATGCTGATCAGGGCCATTGTTTTTTTTGAAGTCCATGTTAAATTCCAAAAGTTTAGAAAGTGTTATCCTCAAACATTTAGTTTTGTCTCTTTCTATATTCCTTGCTCCTTGGCCATACCAATAAAGGAACCGTAAACTGTGATAACCTTTGTTTTAGGAGATCATTATATAACAGCCTCATAGTTTTTCTGGAATATTACCTAGGAGTTAAAAAATATAATTCTTTTATATATGCACTTCTTAAACATGTCTAAAAAGTCCATGCTTAAAAAATACAATGATAACACAATGAAATATGGAAATTTAGTGGTGCAGGCTATACCATAGGGAATTCTTCTCATTAGACTTTTGAACTGGAATTTAAAAGATTTGTAAGATTGAGACATATAAAGTTGGGGTCACTAAGGAAGAAGAATGCAAGGTATCATGGGAGCATGGATAATTCCATTTTCTTATAGGTTTTCTTGCCCATAATCACTAAATGAAATGCTCAGGAGAAAAACAATGTATAGGCTAAAAATTCATATGATTTTATTATCATTCACAAGTGATATGGATATATAGTGACTTTTTATATTTACAGGTCCTGAACTTTGAGAAAAGATTCATATTCTAAAATCATTAAATGTGATTTTCTTCTCCTTCCCTCTTGAAACAATAGATTTATAAGGTTCAATCTAAAATTGCTAATCAGTATTTTGGGTCATTGAATTTGTAGGGCAGGTAGTGGGACTAATCTTTTGAATAATTGAAAATTATGGGTTGCAACAAAAATAAGTTTGACCTCAAAAATAGGTCGAGATGAAATTATTTTTGAAATGTCATGGTGGTGGAAAGGAACTGCTGCATGCTAAGTAAGTAGTATGAACTTCATTCTGTGCTTGTTTGGTGAGTGCCTTTTAGTTTTAGTCAGGAAGGTATTAAGTAAGCTACATCTAGAAGATTTCTGACAGAAAGGAATCTATTTGTTTTGTTTGTCTTTTTATTCTCCAGTGCCTAGTGTTGCGCCTAGCACATAGAACATGCTTATCAATGCTACAGGAAGTAAAAAGAAATAAGAAATAAAGGAAGGAGGGAAGGAAGGAAGGAAGGAAGGAAGGAAGGAAGGAAGGAAGGAAGGAAGGAAAGAGGGAGAAGTGGAAGGTAAGAGGGCAGGGAGGCAGAGAGGGGAGGAAGAAAGAAAGAAGGAGACAGGATGGAATGGTTGGAGGAGAGATTGCTATCAAGGACACAAAACCCTTACTATTCTGGGGAAACCAAGCACTGGTAAATAGAATCTTGAAGTAAGAACTGAAATAGGAGGAAGGGAAATGTTTAAAAGATTTTTCTGAAATTGAATTTACAAAACTTCCAAACTGGTTATGGGGATAGTAAAGGTAAAGAAAGAAGAGTTACAAATGACTCAGTTGATTTTTAAACAAGTGGTGACAGAGGACGATTGTGTCAGAGGTGGATAAATAACAAAGGAGGGGAAATTACTCCAGGGAAAAAGAGCATTGATTACACTTTTTAGCACATTTGTATTTGAGGTTGTTATAGGACATCAAGGGGAAGAAGTGGCACAGTAGCAATCAGGCACTGCCAATATGGATTTGAAAACCATGTCTCCATTGAGTTAATAGGTGGAATAATGAGGGCAGATGAGATTTGCAGGAGAGGAGTGCACAGTGAAACGAAGAACAAAGCATGTGTGGAGGTACCTATAGATGTGAGAGATGGAAATTTCACTGAAAGAAACTGTTCGAAAGATGAGAAAGAAAATCACGAGAGTGGAAGCTCAGGGAAAGCAACTAAGGAAAGCCTACTGGGAGGAGATGATAAAGTGCAGTGAGTGCTATGCAGAGGGACCCTGGGAGCAGACGATGGTGGATCCCAGTGGTGGAGTGTAAATCACTCTTTAGGGAAGCTTGGCCATGATGAGATGCCAAAGAAAGGTGGCTGTGTCTCTGTGAATGAGCTTTAGGTGTTTAGGTGTGAAATTCACCAACTTTAAAACTGTGGCTCCATTGGTGGTGGGGGCAGGGCTGGATAAAAGCAAACAAAGCAATCCTAACTTGCAATGTCTACTCAACATCAACTCAGGCAAGAGGTGTGAAGACCACATTCCAATGGCCAAGAGCCAGGCCAAAGCCATTGATTCTTTAATATTTCTTCCTGCTCTGCATCATTATCCCCAAGTATAAAATCCCATGAACCAACAGAGACAACTGGAGTGAATCATTCAATCTGTATTTGTGTGGCCCAAGATTCCAAAGTGATAAATGTGTCTCCTGAGTAGAAAAAAAGGCAAGTTCGTATTTGGGGTTAAAAACAATGAGTGCCTTGGCGTGCCACTCTGGATCATTTGAGTAATCTGGAAGGGCTTTGCAGTGTAAATAGAAATGGAGACAATTTAAAAACAATTGGAAAATTTTTATTTCCATGGTTTCCCATTCCTTATATCACCCATTGTATGAAAACAGTTATTTCAGATGTACATATTTTGGGGACAAGTCTAAGCTTTCTATTATTTCTCCTGTTTCTTTCTCTCTCTTTTTAACATGTTACCTCATTTATTCTCACAACGTGCCTGTGAGGTAGGGAGGGGCAAGCACTGTCCTCGTTTTACAGAGGAGGAAGTTCAGGCACGCAGAGGTCAAATGACTTGTCCAAGGTCACAGACAGCGATCAAGCTGGAATGGGGCCCCAGAGCAGGCCCTCGGTTCAGCAGTGATCACGTTCTTCACCTTAGCTATAATGAGAACAGGATCACACAAGTTTCCAAAGGATTCCGACCAGCATTTTTGGTCATACTGTCCAGCCTTCTTCCAATGACATATTGAAATTATTGATAGAATCTCAGAAATATTATTTTCTTCAGTTATATTGTTATGTGGGAAAGGTTGCAAGATTGCTTTGGACAAAATATATACTTAAAGGTGCTTATGCATCAGTGGATCCAGAAAATTTGTCCAAAGGGGAATAAATGAGAAAATACAAGAAGAATAAGCAGACAATGAAGATATTGCATGTTAGGAACTAGTAGGAAAAGGGGAGGGCATTTGGATGCTATCGATACTGTCTTTGGGTGGTGTCAATGGACCACACCAAATTCTAATCATAACACTCTTTAATTTCCTTCTCTGGTTTGACTAAATATAGTGTGCTTCCATTTCTTCTTCCTTTAGACTATTGATTTTGTTCTTTGGATCTGGCAATTTTGGCAGCAAAATCGATCTTGTTTCTTTTATCAGCAGCCATGCAACTGGGTCTTTATCTATTGTCCAGGAGGGACCTGTCCGTTAAGCTTAATTACTAACTGCTGCCACTGACTGTCCTAAGGAAATGAATTCTTAGAAGACCTCAGAGTTCAGATGATACACTCAATACTACTCTTAAACATGATAATATCTGTTCATTTAATGCATAACTCTTTAACTCAGAATATCACTGGTACACAAGGAAGGAGTGAGGGGCATAAAACGGTAATTCTAGACCTTGTTTCACTGTGAGTATTCCTTCTGCAAATGCATGTTAATCACAGAATCAAAATAAACACACTTAATTGAACAGTATTGTGGATCAATAAAATCATTGACTGAGTACCACTGGTGCTCACTTGAGGTAAACAAGTGATTTAATAGTCTCTACTTCCTCCAGGCCTCTTTGGTGTGGCCATCAATAATGCACTGCTAAATTGTAACTGGCAGAGACCAAAAGGCCCCTTACTGAGCAACCAGCTTGACCTTCTGAGGTGTATTATCACCCGATGTCTTATGAGGCATTTCCTTTTTTTTATTCTGTGTGTCTTATAACGATTGCTGCCAAATTTGAGGCATAGCATGTAAGAAAGCACATACACACTCATATCTTTTATAAGAAGGTTATCTATTTAAGGACTTGAGTAAGAGTTGTCCTTTTTAAACTTTCATTTTATTCCAATTTAAACAGTGTATGCCTTTTACATTTCTTGCTTATATGTATTATGCAGCAGGAAAGGAAAAGAAGACATGTAGGATGGAGAGGAAGGTGAAAGAAAGTCAGAGGATAGAGTTTGGTACTGGCAGTCTCAGATATTAGGCCTTCGGATTGACTCTTGGAGCCCGGGCTGTGACTTGTATCCAGTAGGAGGTTCTAGCCTTCTCTGAATTCTGGAGGGAGAACCTGGTAAGTTGCAAAAATCTATGTTGCACATTCTAACGTCATGCTATAGACTGCATGCCAGACACATGCCAGATAGACTTCCAATTAATCTGCGATCTGCCTCTCACTGGTGTCTGCTAAGACAGTTCTGCTTTGCATGAATGTGGCTGCCATCATGACAGCCACTATAATACCAATGTCTGTTGCAACATATGAAATTCAGTGGTGAGCAACTGAATTAATTCATAGTTCATATGGAAACTCTAAACCTTAAAATTTCCCAACCGTGGGTCCCAGGGGAGGAATCTGTGCAGGCCAGATAAAATCCAATGAAGGAGCCAAAGTCATGGTTTATTTTACTGTTCACCTAGAACTTGTTACTAAGTATAGCTGAGTGAGAGATATTTTTTTTTTAAAGTCTCAGCAGTCATTAGAAAGATGTTATTGGTTCATAATAGTCAATGTAGCTGTATGAAAGTGCTTTCAGTAATGGTCAGGTATACTGTTAAGGAACGGTTAACCTAGAGATTCTTATTATTTTATTTATTTATTTTTATTTATAATTTCTTAACTTCTCTTTTTTAAATTATATTTTATTGATTATGTTATTACAGTTGTCCTGATTTTTCCTCCTTTGCCCCCCTTCACCTAGCACACCCCACTCCCTTAGGCACACCCTTGTTCATGCCCAGAGGTCATGTGTGTAAGTTCTTTAGCCACTCTATTTCCTATACTCTACTTTATATCCCCATGGCTATTATGTAACTACCTATTCGTACTTAATCCCCTCACTGCTTCACTCATTCTCCCAAGCCCTCCTGTCCATCTCTTTACTTTTAACCTTTGGCATTTTAATTATGATGTGTCTTGGTGTGGGCCTCTTTGCATCCATCTTGTTTGGGACTCTGTGCTTCCTGGACTTACTTATCTATTTCTTTCACCAAATTAGGGAAGTTTTCTTTCATTATTTTTACAAATAGATTTCCAATGTCTTACTCTCCCTCTTCTCCTTCTGGTGCCCCTGTGAAGCAAATGTTGGATTGTTTAAAGTTGTCCCACGGGCTGCTTACACTATCGCTATTTTTTTGGATTCTCTTTTCTTCTTGTTTTTCTGATTGGTTGTTTTTTCTTCCTTATGTTCCAAATCATTGATTTGATTCACAACTTCATCCACTCTACTGCTGTTTCCTTGTAAATTGTTCTTTATTTCAATTAGCGTATCCTTTGTTTCTGACTGGATCTTTTTTATTCTGTTGAGGTCCTCACTAAGTTCCTTGAACATCCTTATAACCAGTGTTTTGAATTCTGCATCTGGCAGATTGTTCATCTCCATTTCATTTAGCTCTTTTTCTAGAGTTTTGATCTGTTCTTTCATCTGGGCCATGTTTCTTTGTCTCTTCATTTTGGCAGCCTCCCTGAGTTTGTTTCTATGTATTAGGTAGAGCTGCTATGACTCCATGTCTTGGTAATGTGACCTAATGTAGTAGGTGCCCTGTAGTGTCCAGTGGCACGGCCTCTCCTCTCACCCAAGCTGGGTACTTGAGGTGTGCCCTTTGTGTGGACTGAGTACACCCCCCTCTAGTTGAGGCTTGGTTGCTGTTGGCAGAGCCATGGGAGGAATTTACCCAGGCCAGATGGCTACAAGGATTGGTTTTGACCACTGACCACCAACCTCTGACTTCCTTGGAGGATCAGCTGTGCAGGGACACGGAGGTGCTGCTCCAAGGTGGTGTAGCTGTCCACTGGGTTCACTGGCCTTAGGGTTTCCTAGGTGGTGCAAGCCAAGATCCATCCCTACCTGTGTTTTGCCCAGAGACACCCTGCCTGAGTTATAAAGCAATCTGAGATGGCAGCTACTTGTGCTAGGCTTGGAGATTTCCAGGCAAGGCCAAGCTGTGAATCTAGGCTGCTAGTTCCAGTCCTGTGGCTCCCTGAGGCCAGCTGTTGCTTGTTTGAGAGGATTTAGGAAGTTGTGAAGTATGATACAAGCCATTCATATGGAAAAGCATCTTGGGTGGGTTGTGTGTAGGGAGGGCCCAGAAAAGGGACAATGGCCTTGGATCTCCTTGATGCCAGGCACCCCAGCCTCCCCCTGCACTACACTGGTGCCCCTCAAGTTGCCACCCTGGTGCCGGAGCCCAGGGGGAGTGAGTCTAATTAGGTGGGTCCGTGTGTGGGTTCTTCAAGAGGAACTGCTTGGGGCCCTGGAAGTTTCTTCCATCCACTCAATCCCTACTGGTTTTTGAAGCCATAAGTTGTGGGCACTTACTTTCCTGGCACTGGAATCCTGGGCTGTGGGGCCTGGTGTGGTGCTGCGTCTTCTCACTCCTGAGATATCCCTCCCGAATTTTTATCTGCCTTGCTTGGATGTGGGACCAGTCCATTCACATCTGTGCCCCTCCTACCAGTCTGGATGGATGTGGTTTCTTTAATTCCGTAATCCTCAGACTTCCATTCATCTTGATTTCTGATGGTTCTGAGCAATGGTTGTTCTATGTTTTAGTTGTAATTTTGTTGTGGTTGTACAAAGAGGCAAGCCATGTCTGTCTATGCTGCTATCTTGACTGGAAGTATCTAGAGATTCTTAGTATTTTAGCATCTTCTGAAGACCAAACCTATTATGATGCATTGATGTCATTCAGGGATGCTAGAGAGGCAGTTGAGCCCCGTAGTTCATCCAGTCAAACTTCATTCTATTTGTTGGATGAAAGCCTTTTAAAAAAATGTTGTGGTGGAATATAGCTTAACCCCTTCATTGTTTAAGGAGTATAAATGTGAGTACTCATGCCCTTCCTGTGGCTTTCCTGGCCATATCTTAGCCACTAAAGAAAAGCAGTGGTGATGACAACAAAAACAATTATGCTATGCTTTCTGTAAGAATTTCTTTGCTGTTAGCAAAGTATTAACTAAAAGTATAGAGTTATCCTAAATGATGTATGTGTCACCTGAGGCTTACTCTGAGGATGAATAAGATTCTGCATATGTCCTCTGCTTTCCTAAAGAGTTTTAAAAATGTAGATCCTTAGGTTCCACTCTGGGAGCTTCTATTTCTGGACAAGAGCATGGAAATCTGATTTTTGGAAAATACTTTCCATCTGATGTCCAAGTCAACCTAGGAATCATAGCTCTCCCCATCCCACAGTATTGGCCATCTCCAAATCATGACGTGAACTGTCAGCCTGGTAGTTAATATCAGTACCAGGTACTTGGTACTTGGTACTAAAGGGACACAGGCTGTCCCTTCAACCTGAAGTCCTCTTCCTCCTTTCTCTAAGAAACATATTCAACCTTTAATACCCAGATTTAAAGTCAGTTCTGCTGGGGCACTGAGTTCTGCTATCTTACCCACAATACTTGGACACGAATTAGAACTCTCTGTGCCCTTCCTTGAAAACATGTGACTGTTGATGAGAGGGGAAAATGGACATGAATGAAAAGGCTATATTTTCTCTCCTTGCTCACAATAGGGTCCACAGTTTGCAAATGTACATAAAAATATAGTAAAATGAAATTCTTAGCTCTGTTGGCATAGTTTTTTTAAATTATATTTTATTGTTTATGCTATTATAGTTGTCCCAGTTTTTCCCCCTTTGTCCCTCTCCACCCAGGCCCCCATCGCTCAGACAATACCCCAAACCATTGTCCATGTCCCTGGGTCATGTATATATGTTCTCTGGCTATTCTATTCCCTATGCTGTACTTTACATCCCCATGACTATTCTATAACTAAAAATTTGTACTTCTTAATCCCCTCATTTTTTCACCCATCCCCTGACCCCCTCCCATCTGACAACTATCAAAACATTCTCTGTGTCTATGATCCTGTTTCTGTTCTGCTTGTTTGTTTATTTAGTTTTTTTAAATAATCAATTGTTGATAGATATGTATTTATTACCATTTTATGGTTCATATTTTTTATATTCTACTTAAAGAAGATCCTTTAAAATTTCATATAATAATGGTTTGGTGACAATGAATTAATTTAGCTTTTTCCTTTCTGGGAAGCTCTTATCTGTCCTTCAATTCTAAATGATACCTTTGCTGGATAGCATAATCTTGATTGCAGGCCCTTGCTTTTCACCATTTTGAATATTTCTTGCCAATTCCTTCTAGACTGAAAAGTTTCTTTTGAGAAATCAACTGACAGTTTTATGGGAGCTCCTTTATAGGTAACTAACTGCTTTTCTCTTGCTGCTTTTGAGATTCTCTCTTTATCTTTAAACTTTGGCTTTTTAATTTTGATAAGTCTTGGCGTGGGCCTCTTTGGGTTCATCTTGTTTGGGAATCTCTTTGCTTCCTGGACTTGTATGTCTATTCCTTCACCAAGTTAGGAAGATTTTCTCTCATTTTTTTCAAATAGGTTTCCTTTCTCAGGTGACTAGTGACAAATGGTAGGCTTATACTGATATACTGAATAAGTGACATTTTGTAGGGCAGTGCTATACTTGCTTTCCTTTCGAGGTCCTAAAATGAAAATTATGGTTAAAAAGTCAATTAGTTTTTCAATTTTGGTACATAAAATTTTCTAAGAGATATATAGATATATATTTTAATCTTAATTATTTTTTTTTTCCCTAAAGCTGATGACTTTAGTGCACATTTTGGAGTCTGTAGCAGAGTCAATGTTAATGATAATTGGAGCAATTTGATAATAAGACTTTGATAATATTACTCCTGAAAAAGCTTATGATTTTGATTAAAGATATAGTGTATATACAAGTGAAAGTTTCCTTAGTAATTAAAATGGTAATTTTTTTACAGCTTTGGAACAATGTAATTATCATAAAATGATCTTCAAGTAACAATACACTATATATGATAGATTTTTTAAAAAGAAATAAATGTTCATTTAGTATACTGGCCTGATCTGATAGTTCAAGTGAGTAGAAATCTTTTACAGTAGGCCAAATATAATATCCCTAATGTACACTATTACATTAGTTTCTTTATACTTCACAATGGTTTATGGTAACCACTGTCTTTTTGTTGTGGCAGTTCTCATGGAACTTTCTGTTCTGGCTACGTTTCAAGTAATGTTGTTATTTGATATATCAATTACTTTAAAAAAGTAAATATTTTTTTCTGCTTTTATGATAGTAATGTTAAGCAGAAACTTGAAGCAGGATCTACCTCTAATCATCATTTTCAAAATTTTATTTTTTTTGAAGTGAAAGTTTTAATTTACTTTTCATTAAAAAATATTAAACTCTGAACTCTAGATCATTCTATTTTAGATAAGCTATTACTGGTATTTTTATGTTCAAACTATGTAAAATAAATACCAGTTTTTAAAATTGTTTTCTTATGTGTCTAGAAATAATATTTTCTAGTTATATGCTAGAAAATTAAAGGTTCTTTACATGTGATAATCTATAGATTAAGATGAAAATGATGACTAAATACTTATTTAGGAGATTGTAGCAGAGTGTAGCATAAAATAGGGAGGTAATTGTCCCATCTCTCTGGGCTCAATCATTGCACCACCACTGATGGTTTCATAGTTTGAAAACCATCTTACTAAATGGCCATGAACTGGACCAATGGACAGTTTCAATCAACTGTGATTATACTCTGTTTACACAGCCATGGTGTTTTCACCTAATTATGACATGTTAGAGACAAAAATCTTCTCTTTTTGTATTTTCTTAACAAAGTCTTATCAAAACTTTTCTAAATTTGGTAATTGTGGAGGTTACATTTCTTTTGTAATTCAGTATATTTTCCAAGGAAAAGTGATTACTATATTTAGACTAACTTCTGAAACTGAGACTCACAAAATTTTTAGAATCTGGAAAATTCCTTTCAAGTAGTTGGTTATGAAGACATATTTGCAGAAATAATGTATACTTGTAAATATCACAAAAGAAAATAAAACATTTTATTAAACATAAATTTCTTAACTAAGGCCATTATTAAAATAACATGGATATGATCTTATAGTTTCCAAATATACATCATGTGCCTCTGTCTTAGTTCTTATGTTTCCAGTACTTAACATGGTACTTAACACAAGAATAGATACTGCAAAAATGAATGACTAAAATTCATTCCATCACTTTAAAATATCACCTTTACTCAAGCTTCTGTCATTGGTCTTGTAATTTTTGTAATCTTATTTACACACACAACATTAGTAGTCTATGGAATCCTTCTCTGTTCCCTAAACTCTCTTGAATTCTAGATTCCATTTCCAAATGGATGTCCATACTTTCTCAGACCTAGACACCTAGGCTCACATTTTATTGTCAGCTTCTGACTTCTCTTTTGTTAGTAGAATGTGTACTCCCCCATTTGCTGAACTCTAGTTTTCTTTTTATCCCTATCATGTTTCCACCCAACCACTTGCCAAACTTTGTAATTTTTTATTTACCATCTTTTCTTAGTTATGTGTTTTCTCATTTTTAAAAATGTATGTACTCAAACCTGGACCATTGTAAAGTTTCAAAACAGCCTTTTCTCCCTTGCCATCTTTAAACAGTACTTCCAAATTGAATGTCTTTATTCATTCTTTTATTCATGTAAGAATTTTTGCTTAGAAATCCAAGTTTTCCCTTATATAAACTCAGGTAAACCTAAATTAATTTTTGTTAGCTGGAATTATTATTTATTAACAAAATAATATACTTCATTTTGAATATAGTTTGAAGTTTACAGATTGCTGTTCTTCCTCTGTGATAATCCAGGTGAAAAAAAAAAAACTCAGTTAAATGAATAGTATTAAAAGAATCCTTTGCCTGAAATGAACTGCTCAATTCAAGAGATCCAGGCTTTCTTTAAAATTAATGCCCCATGTATACAATTCAATTCTCGTCCATTGTGCTCCATGAGTCTTCAGTTTAGGCTTTTCATCTTCTTTATGTGTTATGCCCTTTTCTGTTATTTATGATTTTCTTCCATTTAATGTAAGTATTCTATAAAATCTAGTTTGAGGTCTCTTAACCTCAGAGGTCTAGTAATAAATTGATCTTTTATACACACACACACACGTAAATATTTATAATTGATACATAACTGATCTTGCCTAGTTTACTCTCTTTCAATTTCTAGATGAGTAGCACCATTCTATGTCAGACCAAGTGACTTGTCCAAGTTCAAAAGCTCTTAAGTTTCCTCGGAAGAGGAAATCTATCAACCCTCATTAATTTAGGGCCATTGTTCTTGTGATGCTTAGAAATTTAGGTAGCATCCAATGTCCAGAACTTTAAGAGTTGCTTGACTAGCTACCTGTTCATTTAGAAGAAAGAGAAGGGAAAGTTGTGATTCTTTATGAACTAGGTAGAACTTACTGGGCTAATCATTTCTTCAGCCAAAAGTTTTAGAATTAAGAGCAGAAAGAAGCTGATTTAGAATTTTTATAGTGCCTGTAATACTGATAAATGAAATAAATAAAATATATTATGATATAAATACATAATATTATATAATTATTTTCAATTTTTACCCAATACATGTTGTTTATCTTATTATAGATGTTTTGAAGATAAAATAGGTTTATTGAACTAAGTTTATTGCCAATTCAGTACAAATAAAATGGTGTAAGGGGTTTTTCAGTGTTTTAAAATGCTTTGAGAGATTGTTTAATTATATTGCAAATGGTTGCTTGTACTTTAAAATTATACACTCTTCCTCAACAGAGTCAGAAGCAAATGCATTCAATTCCTAAGATATGTTGCATATCTGGGAGCTTGATAATTGCTGTTCAAATTTTCTTACCAAACTGATAATGTGTTATTAATTCACATTAAAAAAAAGTAGCCTTCTAAATCCCTATGTTTTGTCCTAGATTTAAAATTCTATGAGAACCAGACCACACATTCTTCTGCTCTTAGGCTATTGTTTTCAGAGATGCTAACCTGTTAGTGATTAACCAAGATTAGGGTCTTGGATGCTTGTGGTTATCAAAGAGCTTTCCCTGAGCATGTGTAGGGTCCAAAGAGAATTTCCATGTTTCTGTCTGGGAGGGATGCTCTAAAACCTTATTGACTTCATAAAAAGACTTATGTTTGCTTTGTGAATGCTTAACAATGCTGTTGTATGATCGGAGTGAAAAATTTGAAACCAAAGAAACATGCTCTGAACTTGAGTTGCCAGACTATGTCCTTTTCAACCCAAAAAGGAGTAAGAGGTAAATGTTACTTAGTATATTTACAGTAAAAGAAGTTATATGTTTTCTCTTGGTATTCTCAGAGTAACTATGCAAACAGGCAGGTGCTTATTATTCCTGATGTAGGTGAGAAAGATAAAATAAGTGCATCTGCTAGCCATGGTCACTCTTTCCTTCCTGCTTCCAAAATTCATCTTTATAACATTTTCCATTTTCTAATATTTTGGTTGGTTCCCTAATTATATTGCAAATTCTGTGGAATAATTTTGATTTATCTTGTTTTCCCATTATCTATAGGGCTCAATAAATCTTTGTCAAATATAGAAATTAATGAGTGAAAAAAAAATCAGTGGCAGAGCTCAGGTTGAAACCCAGATTTGAATCTAAGTATAGCCCTTACCCCTCTTTTACTATAATGACTCATCAAAATATTTCTAAACCTTATTTTCAAAATAAATGATAAAAATAACAAAATAATATATAACCTTTGAAGAGAATGAATTCTTTACTGACTTTTTATAACCATTTTCTCACACTTTTAAAAAATAATATAGAAACTGATAATAAGGAGGTAAACAGTCAATTAGTATGACTATGTGCTGTCTCCCCATATCACCTAATATTCTTTTTTAAAATTGATTTTAGAGAGAAAGAGGAAGGGGAAGAGAGAGAGAGAGAGAGGAACATTGATCTGTTGTTCCACTTAGTTATGTATTCATTGGTTGGCTCCTTTTTATGTCCTGATGGGGGATCAAACACACAACCCTGGAGCATCCGGACAACCCTCTAACCAACTGAACTACCTGACCAGAGCTCACGCAATATTCTTTAGAAAGCTTACATTTGGAATTTCTTGTTTTTTCTATGACATGTCTCTTGGAGGTCCTTGGAATTTATAAAATGTTAGTTTCTCTGACTCATACGGGTTGGGGCCATGTGTTTATTCATCTCTGTTCACTATCTGGTTAAATCCTTCAGTCTGTCACCTGTTGCTGAGATGGTTTCTCAGCCTAACTAATGCCTCTGTTAATATTTATTAAAAAAAAACTGACTTGTTCCTATTCGTTTATATTCCTCTGAAATAAGATGGGGTTTGGGATGAGCCTAGCCACCTATGGAAATATAGGGATGGAGAAAAGTAGGTTTACACTTGTGAGTACATGAAACACAGAGTTTATTCTTGTATTATCCTTTACTAATTATTGTGTTATTTTCCAAGCAAATAACTGTAAACCTACTTTTGCCCAACTCTGTATATTAGAATAAAAGTCAGGAAAAAATAGAGTCAAATGATTCACTCCACTGCCTCACTTAGATTTACATGATAGACATCAGGAATTAATAAAGCCACTCGGAATCCTTCTTGATATGGTTTTCTTGGCAATAATTACCAGCTGATTAGAAGGGGCAGGCAAATTGAAATTGATTTGCCATCCTGATTTCAGTCTCTGGTATAGGTGCAGTTAAACCACAGCAAAGTTATTTGCTTTCTTACCTCACTTCGCACATAATTTTTAGACCAAAGAGGGAAAGAGATGTGTGCAAAAGAAGGTAAGGACAAAGAGTAATTTACCACCTGCTGCTAGATAAATACGTTGGCCATAAATTCATGTCTTCATTGTTGTTTTTTTAATATGACATTAGTCTCTGCATGCTTCATTCTGATTAGAATGTTAACTTACAAGAGTCTCAACTTGCTTTGAGTTTCTCATGCCCGTGTCCAGCTGTGAGGATGAGCACTGAGAGAACTGAGTTCACCAAGAGCAGTTGTGCAAGCAGTGGGTACAGAGGTGGTTGTGAACAGCACACATGGATCACCCTTGTGCTGAACTCCCAGATTATTCCTGCTAGAGAAGCTCACAGCTAAGGAAAGGATGCTGATGGTGACAGCAATTCTTTCTGGATTTTGAAGTCAATTTGGGCAAAGTTCTGTGAAGTCTTCAGTATTGGCAGTGTGATTCCTGATTTTCAATTACCTTCCTGAAGACAAGGGAAAGAAAAATGTAGGTTTATTAATAAATATTTCTCATACTTATTATAGCTCTAAGCTATGTATTTTTTAAAAAATTGGCAGTGACTTAAAGGAGTATAAAACAGTATATATAGCAGTACATACTCATATATATTTTGTCTTTTGCTGTTTGAAAATCTGTGATTCCAGATTATAATTCCAAGCATTATAATTTTGGCAGTAACAGCATTTTACCTAATTTAGCTGCAAACGTAAGCAGTAACATAAGAAGGTAAAGTCTCACCATGACATACCTAATTAGTTCTTCATGTCCTAGATTGACCTGACTGATCTACCACCATTAGCTTCTCTGCTTAGCACTGGGTTTTTCTTTCGTATATTTTATTATGATATTACAGTTGTCCCATTTTTTTCCTCCTCTTTATTCACTTCTACCCCCCACCAACGTCCCCCACCTTAGTTCATGTCCATGGATTGCACGTATAAGTTCATTGCCTTCTCCATTTCTTATATTATTCTTAACCTCCCCCTGTCTATTTTATTACCAATTATGCCCCTTACTCCCTGTACCTTTTCCCCTCTTCTCCTCCCTCGCCCTCCCTGCTCATAAACCTCCATGTAAGCTCCATTTCTGTGATTCTGTTCCTGTTCTAGTTGTTTGCTTAGTTTGTTTTTGTTTTTAAGGTTCAGTTGTTGATAGCTGTAAGTTTGTTGTGATTTTACTGTTCATAGGTTTGATCTTCTTCCTCTTAGTTAAGATCGTTTAACGTTTCCTATAATAATGGCTTGATAATGATAAACTCCTTTAACTTTACCTCATCTGGGAAGCACTTTATATGCCCTTGCATTCTGAATGATAGCTTTTCTGGATAGAGTAATCTTGGGTGTAGATCCTTGCCTTTCATAACTGTGAATACTTCTTTCCAGCCCCTTCTTGCCTGTAAGCTTTCTTTTGAGAAATCAGCTGATAGTCTTATGGGAACTTCATTATAGTTAACTTTCCTTTTTTCTTGCTGCTTTTAAGATTCTCTCCTTATCTTTAACCTTGGGCAATTTAATTATGATGTATCTGTTCCTCCTTGGGTCCAATTTCTTTGAGACTCTCTGAGCTTCTTGGACTTCCTGGAAATCTATTTCCTTTGCCAGATTGGGGAAGTTCTCCTTCATTACTTGTTCAAATAAGTTTTCAATTTCTTGTTCTTCTTCTTCTCCATCTGGCACCCCTGTAATTCAGATGTTGGAACTTTTAATGTCCCAGAGGTTCCTAAGCCTCTCCTCATTTTTTTGAATTCTTGTTTCTTCATTCTATTCTGTTTGAATGTTTATTTGTTCGTTCTGCTCCAAATCATTGATTTCCTTCCCTTCACTGTTGGTTCCCTGTATATTTTTCTTTATTTCACTTTGCATAACTTCCAATTTTTCCTCTGTTTTGTGACCATACTCAACCATTTTTGTGAGCTTCCTGATTACCAGTGTTTTGAACTCTGCATCTGACAGGTTGGCTATCTCCTTGTTGCTTAGTTCTTTCTGGAGTTTGATCTGTTCTTTCATTTGGCCCATATTTCTTTGTCTCGGCATGCCTGTTACATTGTAAGGGGCTGAGCCTTAGGTATTCATCAGGGTAGAGCAACCCACTTTGCTGCATTGTGGCACTGTCTGTGGGGGAGTGGTCAGAAAGGGAACAGTGCTGCTTGCTTGGCTCTTGCCCGCTTTCAGTCACTTCCTCTACTACCCACAAGCAAATTGGACCCTTTTGGTGCTGCTTCCCATGTGGGTGGGTTTGTGTACGTTCTAGGACCCTGTGGGTCTCTCCAATGAACTCTCCTATGAGGCTGGAGTTTCTCTTGCTGCCACAACCCCCACAGGTTTTTATAGCCAGATGTTTTGAGGTTTTAGTTTCCTATGGTGGAGCCCTGGGTTGCTCAGTCTGTCTTGCTTCCCAGTTGTCCATCCCGGCTTATCTGCATGCAAATGTGGGACCACCAGTTTTGCCAGCCGCTGCCTCGCCCACCTGGTCCACTACCTTGCCATGTGTCCTCTCCACCCCAGTTGCCCATCTCCTCCCCTGCTACAAGTCTGGATGAATGTTTCTTCTTTAACTCCTTGGTTGTTGGACTCCCATACAGTTCAATTTTCCAGCAGTTTTGGTTGATTTTTGTTTTTAAATATGTTGTTGTCCCTCTTTTGGTTATGTAAGGAAGTAAAGTGTATCTACCTACACCTCCATCTTGGCCAGAAGTTTTTGCTGCTTAGTATTGTCATAGCCACTTGAAAGGTCTCTGGGTTTATTTCTGTTGTTTTATGAGGGATGTGTGCATGCACACATGTGCCTGTGAGTACATACATACACACAGGTACATTCTTTGTAGGGGTGGGATTGCAAATAGGGTTCATGGTTTCCATTGAAAAGGATGTTGGTATTTCCTTCTGTATTAATTTATATAGTCCATGTGGATCCCCATATCAACAACATAGAATAACTGTACTCTGAGCCTTCTCAGGAATTAAGTCAGACCAGCAGCTTCTTTTATTTTTTATCTCATGCTTCCAGAAATCTGCCTTTACTGGTCGACATTTCAGAATTATATCCTCCACTTTTATGGAAGGATGGCACAAGACCCAATGTTATGACACCTCCTGGCCCATTTGCTTTCGTAGCTACCAGGCACATATCCAATTAGATGACTTTCTGTTTCTATCTCCATTAGCCATTCAGTTATTTTTAAAAATATTTATATTACATAAGTAATACTTGTTTTAAAAATAATAGGAAACAGAAAGCCAAAAGAAAATATAAGATACACAGAATTAATAATTTCAAAATATGCGTCCTTTTCTCTTTGTGTCATTCTTTATCTCTCTAGCTATGTCTTTTTGCCTCTCCATCTCTCTTAATGTCTTTGTCTTTCTCTATTTTTGTCTGTCTGATTCTGTTTCCTGTTTCTCTTTATATCTCTTAATCTTTCCAATTATTTGTCACAGTCACTTTGTTCCTGTCCTAAGAAATTTTTATTTAAAAAATGTAAAAATGTCCTTCTGTAAATTGGACATTAAGGCTTTGGAATCATGCTGACATGGTATTGATTCTTGGCTCTGTTCCCCATATCTTCAAAAAATTACTCCACCTACCCACACCTCTTATTTTTGTAGCTGTAGAATGTGATTTTTATAAGGATAAAAACAGATAAATTGCTATAGACAGTGCTTGGCATTTAGGAAATGTGAAGTTACTCTTAGGAACTTATTTGTTTGTTTTTTACTTACTTTCCTGACTATTTTCTGATAAATATCTAGGAAAAGAATTACTTGGTTACATGGCATCTATTTTTAAACATTTATTGCCAAATTACCCCCCAGATAGGTAGGGTCTATTAATATCTCACCATCAATATTAGAGAAAGCCTGTATCCTGGCCAATACTGTAGGTTATTATTCTTTTAAAAATTTCCTAATAATAAATGAGGGTATTTTTATTTTACTTTTATTAATATTCAGATTGAATTTTCATTATAATCCTGAGAATTCTATGTTCATATGTTGAATACTATGCATATTGTCTGAGGTGTTTGTTTTTTTCTAATTGATTTTTGAGAACTCTTTATATATAAAGAATATTAGCCCTTTGCTATATATGGTATAAATATTTTACCTAGGTTTTTGTTTGTAATTTAATTTTAGGAGTGTTTTTATGCAGGGATGTTTTAATTGTTATGTATGCAAATCATCATTCTTTTATGATGTCTACTTCTTTACCTCTAAGTGTTAAGAAATATGTTTTTCTTTTCTTGATAAATTCCTATTGCTTCCCTCTTGTTGACTCTTCACTCAAATCTGTATTAACCTGGATTATATAAAAGGGCAGGATGCCATAGATAATATAAAACCTTAGTTAAACATTATTATACTCAGTACATGTTAAAAATGGGCTATATGCAAACTTGTGTATTAAAAGTTAAACCTGGCGTTTGTGAATTTATGTGGCACTCTATGGATGCTGCCTGAAAGTCGGAACATTTTATTAACACAAAACATTATAGAAGCTACTTCATGAAAAGTAGTCAAAGATTATGTTGAAATAGTCTGGGATTTTTTTTGGTCATTAGTTAGGTTTGCTTTTTTGCATCAGGACAGAGCTTTTGCAGCTGTAGCCTTATCTTTGAGCAGGTGTCATTTTTGCTTTGTAGGTAGTTTTTAGGTAAGCTCAACATTAGTAACGACCAGTTTTGTGAGACAGGTCATTCTCTTCTCTCTGCCACTGTCATCTCACAGTACCATAAGGGCCTGCATGGTCTGACCATGCCCCACACCCTAATGTTATCTTCATCAACATATATCCTGTGAAATCTGAGTCAATATTCAGATTAAGTTAGGTCACCAGAAGATCTCTGACAGTCAGATCCTTCCAAAGAAGACTTTTACTTTTGTGGTGTGGATTCATTTAAGTGAAACTGTCTCCATACTCATCGAAGGCATGATCTTTTCAAGGCCAACATGGAAGGAACTTGTCATATCATTTTTTTACTTCACTTGTTTTATTTGGCTTGATGAACAGTATGAAGATCCAAGAGAAATTCTTGACTTTTTTGCTCTTCATTTACATCATACATTATACATTTTCTGTTGTAGTGTTCATTTAGTCTCTTTCCTTTTTTCCCCAACTATTGAAAAACTTCACTTGTTTTAAATGTAAAATATCGTACATTTTCACCTCTGTTCAACCTCTGTTTTCACTACTACGTTACATGTCTGATTGCAGGACTAAGAAATAGAAGGGCTGATTTGGGGTTGGGTGGGTAGCTAGAGGCTCATACATTGCAGAAGCAACCATGTGGCTTTTGTTGATTATTAATGAAATTTCTGACAATTGTTGTATCATAAAATCTTTTGCCTAATTTAAGTTTATTTTAATTTCATGCATGCATATGACATCTATTATCATTTTTTCAAATAATCACATTGTTCACCTTTCAGACCATTTTCTCTGTGCTATCTCTACCATCCTCTAGCCTTCCACATTGAGATGTAAATTGCTATGATTTTTTTTTTTTCCAGGAAACTCAGGGCCAAATTTACTGTGTAACTATAGCACCTATATATGTCCTTATAGCGCACATCTTTCTGATCTCCTTTTCTCTCTTTCACTTCACAAATGTGTGTTCTTATGTCCTTTGTGAAAAGAAACAGTATATAAATTACCAAATTTAAAAAAATGGTTATTATGCCTACTATATACCCCCAAAATTAATATCACATTTTCCTCTGCATTTTTAATTGACCACAGCTTGGCTTATTTTTCCAATACTGATGAAGGAATTTACCATGAGATATCCATGTTTAATCAATACACATTATGGCCAACTCTTAACTCAGGAACATGAAGAGCTGTCAAGCAGGGGTTCCCCAGCAGTAATTCATCCACCCTGAAACCTTATGACATGACACTACACACAAGAGGCTCCAGGCTGGGAACCAGCTATACAACCTATATACCCACCTCTCTTTTCATTGGGCTTGCAGTCTAAAAGTGGAAGCCAGACCTCCCCAACCACCACCACAAAGAAAGAAAGAAAGAAAGAAAGAAAGAAAGAAAGAAAGAAAGAAAGAAAGAAAGAAAGAAAGAAAGAAAGAAAGAAAAAGAAAAAGAGCAATGTAGCATGGAAAGTACTAGAAAGGGGTACACAAAGATGCTGGGTAGTCAGGGAGGTGGGACCAGGAAATAGAGTTAGTAAATGAGGCTAGTAAGAGGGCAGATCTCTAAAGATAGATTCAGCAGGAAAGACTTCACAAGCTCAGTGAGGGGCTTTGTTCTGAGTGCCATGAGCAACATTGGAGGCTTTGAAGAAGGGCATGGGGTGATGTAGTCAGATTTGCATTCAGGGCAGATACAGAAGAATTTCACTACAGAACAGTATGTCACTACATTGATATATTGGCCCCCCACCAAAAAATAATCAAGTGTCATTAAGTACTTCCCAGTTTCTAAATCTGTGATGCTTTTGTTTATTTGTTACAATCACCACATGAAACTAGCAGATGAATCTTGATGGTTCCTGTTTTGCAAACTGGACAGGAATTGAGGGCTTTGGGGCCCTTTGCCTTGTTCAAGGGCATGAAAGGTTTGCACCAGGCCTGTCTCGCTCTGTGCCCCTGGCTCCCACACCTCAACTTCCCTCTCTGGTTCACTCATGAAGAGTGTGGGGCAGAGAGGGCAGTGTTTTGCTGAAGCTCATGCAGATAACTGAGCAGAGCGTGGAGTAAAATAGCCTCCTGAGTCATAGGAAAGACGTGCTCTTCATGCCTCCTAATCAGAACAGACAGGGTATGAGGAGCTCAGGAGAGAAGGGACATTACAGACCACGCACCAGGGACAGAGCACTGAAGTGTGCAATGACAGGATTCTTAGGGCAGCCGGAGGCCAGCAGGTGACAGTGGACTAATGACTTCCCTACTGGTCATCAGAAAGGTCAGTTCATTTTATGTCTGACTATGGATATTTTCATTCATGAGATGCAGGATCATAGTCAAGAGGCATGGTTTGCCTGTGGAACATAATTACTTCCTTTCAAACAAATATTTTGAGCTCTATTATGTATCAGAAACTCTCTTGAATGCTGAACATACAAAGGAGAAAGTATAGTTTCCTCATGGAGTTCTGGTAGGAGAAGCAGGCATGCAAACAAGTAAATCACAGCATGGGGAGTGGAGAAGCAGGTATGAATGGTGCTCTGTAGAAGCAGAAGACAGAGATGGTCACTGAGTCTTTGGGGGTCTTGGGTGAGGCTACACATTCTGTCTCAGTCTTATAAAAGGTGCATGAGAAGTTGCAACGTAGATTGGGGAAGATATTCCCAAACTGGGAAACATGGTGTAAAGTGCATAAAGGATTTATAAATTTAAAACGAGAAAACAAATGCACCCTGGCCAGGTAGCTCAGTTGGTTGGAGGATCATCCCAATATGCCGGGGTTGTGGGTTCCACCTCTGGTCAGTCCATGTACAAGACTCAACCAATGAAAACATGGATAGGTGGAGTGGCAGGCTGATATTTTTCTCTCTGTGTCTCTCTGTCTGTCTCTCTGTTTCTTCCTCCCTTTCTCTCCCCCTTTCTCTTTGTCTCTCTAAAATCAATAATGCATAAACACAATTTTTTTAAAAAGTTTGAAAAGAGATGAGATTTTTACTGTCTTTATTAATTTCAAGCGTAAGGATAGGCATGTCCCTTTCATCCATAGTTGAGTTTGTAGGTAAATGCAATGGTAAAGAATTTATCATTTTGATGATATCTGAGCTTGATGCAGAGCCTGGTCTGAAGTCTGTGCCACCTTTATTGGTTTTGTCTTTGAAACAACTGCTTTTTCCAAACTTGAGCCATCAAGGCTTAAATATGAAATATATCTGGGCATGCATTTTAAAGACAAATCTTTAAAAATCAATTTTCAGGGGTATAGTGCAGATTTGTTAATTAAATATTTTCCACAGAAGAAAATTATTTTAAAAATAACTTTAACAAAGTTTTGATTTTACATATTTACATTTTTATATTTCAAATGACTAATTTTGGTGAAAAATGTGAAACTATTCAGATCTTAAGTGTTAAAAATCATTATCCTTTTTGTTGATTGGATTTTGTGTTTCAACTCGCTGCAGATGTTATTTTTATAGTTTTAAGCCAAATTGCAGTATTTGAGGGAAATATTGAACTAGGGTAGCACATGACTTTAAAAGTAAAGAGGGAAAACTCTACTCCCCCATTTGCTATTTTACTTAATCTGCTCACGGTCTTAGTAGCCCTCATTTTGGTTACCATTTACCTAGATAGTTTATCAAGTAAAATTCTTCCTAGCTGGCATGGGCTCACTCTCACTTTCTTGGCATGATCGTGTGATTAGTGTAATGATCTATGTTGTCATGTTAGTGAGGTCTTGGTGATGAACCACTAAATAAAGTGACCTTCCCCCAGGCCAGGGAGTTGGTTGATTGCCAAGAACTAATCCAGTACAATTAACTATTAAATGTTTGAGCATGCCATTATTCTGAGAGATGGGACTTGGGCCATTTGAAAAGCGAAAATGGCGACTGATCATTTGGCTAAGTTTTTGTTTGGACATACATTTGAATAGTTAAATTTATCATGATAACATTTAAATATTTCAAACTTTAGTCATCTTGAGCTCTAATTTTTGTTAATTTTATTCTATCCATGATAAAAAGTTACAAGAGCTTATAGTCTTTACCAAGGATAGAAGTTCTTAAATTTATGAAATATACCTCAAACTTCCTTCTTTGGAAGGAAGTGGGGTGTAAATAAATCAAATTAAATACTCTTCATGACAGTTTGAAAATGTCATGTTAAGGTGGAAAATGATGTAAGTGATCCATTCTTTATTTTTTAAGATAGGTTGCTCCAAGCTTCTGTTGTTAGGAAATTTTTAGTTACAGAAACCATAATTATTCAATCAGTCCCTTCAGCCTTTTGGCAATTTAAGCAATCACCCAGTCAACTAATAAAAATCTAAAGATCATATCATGTTTTTTAGGCTATGTTCTACATATTGAGTTCAAAACCTAAGGAAGAACTGCTTTCTCATTTTGACTGGTTTTTATTGTTTCTCTTAAGTCCCTCCCTCCCCCCTACCCTAAGTTTGTAAAGATGTACCTAGCATTCAGCACACTAGATAGATATACTCAGAGGTCAGTATCTTAGCACCTCACAGGGTGAAAGAGTATGACAGGGATTCCCACTTTTAGGTAGATACAAATTCATTCATTGTTTCCTTTATTAAATTTCCTTTATTATGGAACATCTGCCATGGGCCAAGGACACAGGGGCAAACAGACAGATACTTATTTGCCTTCGTGGAGCTTACAGTTTGAGAGTGAAGATAAATGCTTAAAATTAAGTATCTGATAAATGAAGACCCGTGCTATGAAAGAGATGTGTAAACAGAGGACTTTATCTCCTTGTGTGGGAACTGAAGAAGGCTTTTCTGCTTCAGAAAGGAACATTGGATGTTGAAAGTCAGCCTGGCTGTCAGTAGGAAGCCTTGGTTGACTTACTAGGTATTAGCAGGGGTGGTCTTATCCCAGGGGTATTTTGGAAACCTGTGCAGATATCAAAGAGCACATTGGTAATCACAGATGATAGTAATGAAATACCATGATCACAGTGCTAGATTACTAAGGACTTTTGATAGGTGGAGGTTATGCCCACCAGACAACTACAGTGTGAGAGACAGTAGCACCAGGCAGGGTTTCTTGCATGGCAATTTCAGAAACCCATCCGGCGTTCATGTTAAGTGATCGTATATATTTATTAGACCTATATCCTAACCCTATTTTATACATGAAGCATCTTTTTAACATATGCTGAAATTTCTAGGAATACAACCATCAGGTACATGAGGGGAAGATGTTATTTTTGTTTTATCTGTACTTTACTAATGTTCATTACCATTTTGAAGAACATTGTGACTAAAAGAAGTCTTCTTATGAAATGTGAGTTGCTCTTGCAGTATTTATGCTTTTGAATTCAGTGATGCTACATATGGGTGCACATGTGTGGCTCTTGCATTACACATGGGACCATGCCTCAGCCTCCCCAAAGGAAAATACATACTATTTTATTTTATACTACTTCTGTTTTATTTCTCCTTTATGTGAGCATTAGGTCATTATATCTATTTGTTTAAATTCTGTGTGTAGATAGGTAATGTTGTACATGATTTTATTTTGATATGGTAAGCGGAACATTATTAAAAGAGAGCCTTGAATCTGAGGTGAAAACTACTGTCTTAAAATATAAGCAAAATGCTTAATATTCAAGCTGAAAAATCATTTGATTCTCTAATTTTGAACTGTTTCACAAATAAAACCTCTTGATTTTCAAATGAGATGCAAAAGCAAACATTTCCTTTTTGTCTGCTTTCTAGACTGATTTTTAAAGCAACCTCTGACTCCATATACAGAAAAATGCAGGAGCTAACATGCTATGACAGATCCTTTAGGAATATTTGTTTTGGGTTGCCTTGTTTGGGCTATTTAGTACTAATATCACTGGGGTGAATAGCTTAAAACTTAATGGTCATTTGGAGAAAAATTGCTTAAAAATAAAATCAAGGCTTTTAGAATGCCTCCTTGGAAGTGGGTCTCCATCTCTGGAGAACAGTAAGTTCAATGAAAACACTTTGAGATGCTTCACAAGAGAATTTTGTTTTAACAGATGCCATCATGAATGAGTAAGACAGCATCCCACTAGCACTACAAAGAAAGTATTACTTGTTTCTAGTCTAGAACCCCCAATTACCTTCTTAAAATTATAGATATAGCCTCTGGGAGGTTATGGAAAGTATGAAGTCAGGAGAAAAGAAGCCACTTCACCTAGAGGACAGTAATTATGTCTGTACTAGACAATGGAACTTCTAGTGACAAAACAAATATTGAAGAATACGATTGAGATTACTAGGAATATATGTAACAGTAAAAGTCCAGGAAGTCAAATTTATAAAAAGAAGTTAATATCTTTCCTGACTTTCATATTGACATTTGTGAAAACCAAATGAGATCCAATATGTAAGTGATATTTTATAAGCTCTAAGTACAAAGTGGTTTTTGTTAATAATTTTTCAAATATACATCATACTACAACTAGGATGCATTAACAGGAATTTATCACTCAGATGCCAGCAAGTCTAAAACATACAATAAAATCAGAAGCACAGGTATGCTAATATCACAAATTTTAAATTATCAATTTTTATATTTATTTGTCAATGCTCAGATAAATATAAACAGAGACTATATACATTTACCCTTCTGGCCTCATCTTTTAGTTATCTGGAATCTTCCTCCAAGATAATGCCAATTTGTAGTCATCTTTTCTATTATGTCAGAAACCCATTATAATCTGTGTACTGACTCTCAATAGATGCAGTGTTAAGCCTTCTACTACTTCAGTGGGATTAAAGCAGTTGCCACTTGCCAAATAAGATCTATGTAATAACGACCAGGAGGAAAGAGTTGTTTGAAGGGCAAGAGGATATTATTCTTTCTTTGGAAATACTATTACACAATGCCTGTCCTTGAAACTTTTCTGCTGAAGAGGTGCTGCATCACAGGTTTCTTCATGGTTCTTTCTATCTACTTGTTCCCTTTCTTAAAACTCATTTTCCTCATGGATTTTTGTCCCCTTGAAATCTCCAGATATTGAGGGTAAGAAGCCATTCTCATTATTTCCTTCTTCTTCTATGCCTCCCTTCCTTGTCAGGGCCTTGGTTCCCTGCCTTTAAGGTAGCTCCTCTGCCCTTGCAATCTGCCCGTCCCCACTGTAAACCATGGCTCACAGTTTCTGGTGCCTGAGACTCTTTGGTCATAAGGATCTTAGATGAGAGAGATGAATGTATCATTAGCATTTGATGAATAACATCAAGTATGTAATTTATTTTTATATACGATAGTGATTATAAATAAGCCGATTTCTAGGAAAAAGATCTTCAATATCATAGTTCATTGTTATTGAGAAAATAAAGTAAAAAGAAAAAAATTAAAATTTACTTTGACTCTAAGAAATACTGACGATAATCATGTCTATGAACTGCTTAAAATTTATGTCCAAGTATAATTAATACCAGTAATAATCATGCCCATTTTAGACTCTCTGGTTAAAAAGTAACAATAAGAATCATCCATTGTTTAAAGATACATTCGAGTATATGGATCACATTGATTTTTATATGTTTTTATTACAGCATCAAAAGTTTGTATTCATATGTTCATAATCTTCATTTATTTCTCTCATTACATGGCTATATCTCACTATCAACAACAAAAGGGAGGGAATGTTGGGGCATGGGAGTGCAGTAGGCGTTGTCCCTTAGTATTGGTAAGATCCTATAGAGAAAGAGTTTAAGATAAGATGTTTTTGAAAAGCTATACAGAGAAATATAAGAGAAACAATGTTCATGAAAACACTTTGAACACTTTCTAAAAGGATCACTGCCATTGAGATGGATTTATCTGGAGAGACAACTGAGGAGTATTTAGCAACTTTTCCCCAAGAAGTCGAGAGATTTGTTTGTTTATTTGTTGCCTGTGTTAGTTAGTTCTCGGGTTCCACAGGCCGACTGGGTTTGAAGAGAAATTAAGGAGAGATATTTTCCCCTTGAGACCTCTGCTGTAAGTGGGTAATTAAGCATTAGAACATGCTTACCAAGGAAAGCCATGATATGTCCCTGCTTGTGGATTTTTGAAAACAATGGTCTTCGTTGATTTAAGCAAAGCCTTTATATAATCAGAGGCTTGAATTTAAAAGAGACGGCATTTTGATGTTTCCTTTATTGCCCATTCAGTTTCACTAGTAGAGACAAGGATTGCTTCACAGAGGCAGATACCCCAAGCATCCAGATGTGCCCATTTTCATTCCAGCTGGTCTTCTTGGAGGCAATATAAGTTCACCCTTATTTCTGACCTTTAGATTCTGGTTGCCATTTTTTTTACCCTAATATCAGCATTATGAAACTTTTGGTGCCAGATTATTAAAGTCAAAGTCATTCTTCCCTGCTGCGGGTTAAGCAGTACCTTCCCTATTGTTCCAACTTTCTTGGATTCTTCCAGACCTGGGTTAATTAGCAACTCTGTTAACACCTCCTTGAGCTCAAGTGGTTCAAATACAGCCTGCTGAGACACTATTTCTTAAAAGGTGAAGACTAATGACCCAACTTTTAGTTACCATCTCAGAGGCCAGTTTTCAATCTCGTAAAAATTTTAAATCAAGGAAGCTCAACATAGAAAGTCATGAGCTGTCATAAAATACTATTCCGGATGTAGTTGGTTAGAATTGCCTGGGTACTTGGTAACCTACAATACAGGTTAATAGTAATTCCACCTCATTTAGTTGTGTTTAAGGTGCTTGAGAGTTATGCTTAATAGACCATAAAAATTATACCTTAAGACACTACTTAAATACAATAATAAATCCTTGTACAAAGTACTCTCAGAAACTACAATTTTCAAAATGATTATAAATGTTAACTAAACCTCACATTTTTCAGTATGAAACTTTTGATTATATAAAATTTTAGATGTAACATAATTCTTAAAATGAATTCTTGCAGAGCCTGGTTTGGTTTCTCTCTCTCTCTTTTTCTTTGTAATTTGGGTAGTAAATATTTAAATGCACTTTCACTGAAATATTAATATTTTATATGTATATGTTAATATATTATGAATGAAATAAATTTGTCTCCTTTAATAAACAGCCTTAGAATATAAACCCAGCAGGAATTACCTCTTAGTGCATGAGACAAAAAGTGGATGACAATTTGAAAAGTAAAATGATGTCAGTGTTTTTATAGCATTACTGAATTTCCATGGGGTTAAGAGGAATTAGAATGCCAGAAATTAGACTGTCACAAAAATGAAAAGAGGAGAGATTACTCCCTATCTGTTGCATTGCCAGCTACCATATGATAGGTACTACATACCTGTTATTTTATTTAATCTGTAAAACCACCCCAAGAGGCGGTTATGATAGCTCTCAATGAACGAAGGGGAACTGAGGCTTAGTGGTTAAATAATTTACTTAAGACCATGGAGCATTAAAGCATCACCCCAACTTTAATCTATCCCACTTCGGAAATCCATGCTTCCATTTGCATCATAACAGATGAGTGGCAATGGCCATAACGAAAGGGCTGGGATAAACCAGGACACTCTCTAGCACACCTAACATCCCCCAGTGACAGAAAGGATGGCTAGAACATAAAGAGTGTTAAAAGCACTGTACAGAAATAGGGTGGAACTTTGAAAAATGATTGATTATGTAATAATAATACTGCTACATTCTCTAGAATTACTGTGAAACAAGTGTTAAAAATTAGAGGTTGAAAATTGATCATTTAGACCAGCTGAGGACAAAAGTTTTATACAAGTAATTGGGCTTTTTGTTAAGTAGTGTTTAATGTCTTAAGGTCTGGTTCCAGCGAATATCTTAGTGTTTTTTCCCCTCCAATTTTAATGTGATTTGGCAGCGGGAGATTGCTGAGGGTCTAATCAAATCAGCACTCTTGTGTGGACACCATATAAATTAACAATTATTGAAAAGTTATTGCAACTTGGATATTTAAAGTGATCTATACAATGATCTAAACCAAGCAGTTTTAATATTTACCTCCCATGTAACTTAAATATATGAATAACCTTTCTTTGAGGAAATAATCTAATTTCAGTTATTGCTTGAAAAGTAAAAAAAAAAAACAACTATTATTTTTATGGCCCTGGTCTGTGGATAATATTGAATGCCTATGTTATTAGTTATCAATAATAAATAGCTCATGAGATTTGTAGAACTATGGATTTAAAATCATAATAGCAAATTTCCTAATTATTTTCCCATTTTCCTTTTCTATACAGAATGGAGACAAACAGGCAAAATAATGTACAGGAGAATATTTTGAGATCAAATTTATTTAAATATTGATTTATTATATTATTTTTATAATAATTCTTTAAAAGTGTGTACAAAAAGGTATTTTTACTCCTTGTCAATTACTGTTAAAAGGAATAATTTATTATCTCAAGAAAATGAAACTTTTTCCTCCTCAAGAGCGAGTCTGCTGCATTTTTTTTTTTTTTGGTCATGCATAGTTTTTGATAAATGTCAGCGGTTTTATTAATGTAGTTTTCTTTCCCATACTAATACTTATTAACCCCAATCAAAACCGAGCAGAAAGACAGACTCTTCACAGAACCAGAGTTTCCTCATTTCTTCCTTTGTGTCTGTCTCTTTCATAAAGGTATTGTGAGAGAGAGACAACATGACATAACAGGATGTGAGCAAAGGAATAAAAAAATCCTAAGCTTGCATCCCAGCTTCATTACTAGACAGGTGGCAGAAGTGTCTTAATATCATGGAAGCTCAGTTCCTTCATCAGAAAAATGAAGATTAAATGAGGTAATGTGACAGTACCTTGAATCCCCTAATATTTATTAAGTGAAATTTAGTTCCGTCCCTTCCATTTTCTTGCCTGCTATATTAACACTATGTTAACATTTTTGGGATGGGACAATTATTTAGGTAAACCATTTTGTTTTCCTCAGTTTTGCATTTGTGAATAGAAAACACAGCTTTGTTTCTCCTGGCAGGTTGGCCTTCTTCATCCCCAAATCTCATATTTTCTTGTTCTGCCAGTGCAGGTTTGGGTGTTTCCAGGTAAGAATGGTGAATTTGGGTATGGACGTCTTCTTAGAGACCTACCACAGTATAATGAGGGCAGGAAGAGAACCAAAATTATTAGATACCTGCACACGGCAGTTTGTATGCTACTGCCTGACAATCTTATAAAGCCAGGTAGTCTTAGCCATATTTTCCAAATGAAATTTAGCTTTCAAGGTTAACTTCTAAAAGACAAACAACTGGTGAGAGGTAGAACAAAAATTAGTCTCTGAGCTCTCTATTAAACACTGTTCTTCCAAAGCACAAGAAGTTGTTTATTATCAAAGGGGCACTACTTTCATAAATGCAGGCTCCTGGTTAGTTAATGAACATGGTTTCTGGACACAGCATTTGGTCAAGATGGATTGGACATCAGTCCTGTATTAAGTACATATTTGGAGTAAATAAGGCATGTGTGTAAATAAATAACAAAAGAGAGACTATGTTAAATGCTATAAGAGGGATTGAGATAAAATGTTTTTTGGTTCAAGGGATATTTCTGATTGTAGTAGCCAAGAAAGCCTTTACTGTTGAGGTGATAGTTGGACAGGGCTTGAAATAATGAATAAATTTGGATTTATAACCATAGGAAATTGGGAAGCACAGAAAAGGAACAGCATGAACAAAGGCACATGGACAAGAAAATAACTTGTAGGTATTTAGGAAAAATGGTAAGCAGTTGGGTTTTTCTCGCACATTGAGGACAAGAAATGGAATAATCAAGAAAGGAATGTGATATCTTGAATGATCTGTTAAGGCTTTGTGAATCCGAAAAACACACGAGTGCCATTGATGGATTTTGATCACAAGATTGGCACCATATGCTTTAGGAATATTAATGGTGATAAATAGTAACAATGTAGGCCATGACACTAAGTGCTCATTTTGTGATTGTAGTCAAGCAAGCCATTTAGGGGACCATGACAATAGTTCCAGGGAGAAATAAATAGCATTGGCGGGAACACTGGGAGTAGAGAGAAAGGGAAAGATGAGGACAAAATAGGGAAAAACAACATATTAGATGCTTGGGGCAGGGAAGAGGAACACATCTGAGGTGATGGTCACAGAGCAGGGACAGAGGCAGGTTTTGAAGGAAGAATGAGGAACTCATGAGTGGACTTTACAGAGTTTAAAGAAAGGGTAGAAATAAAATTGGAGTTATTAGACACATGGTATGGGTTTAGGGAGAAAGGTCATTGTTAGGAAACTTGATTTGTGAGGGACTTGCATCAAGGAGATAAATGCATACATGAGAGCAAATGAAATGATCTAGAGGGCATTCGATATTGAAACATAGAATGTGAGTGAAATATCTGTGTTTGTGACATAATCTCATGTACTTTGCATAATGTTCTCTATTATCTCTATTTTCTCTATTTCACTTTAGAATTTGAGAATTTTTCCATTGAGTCAATTTTTCTTGATTTTACTTTTGGAGTCAACAGTCCCTTGATTTCTTTCATTTTAGTGAAAATAGATTCATTCTCCATGTACATAGATAGGGATTTTTGGAGAGATTTTATTATCCACCTCCCTGGGTTTCCCTGCAGTATTTGATATGGTTGACCACCTCTTCCTTCTTGAAATCTCTTTTTTTTTTTGACTCTAGTGAAAAGTTTTCTAAGCCCTTTCTAGTTGCTTCTGTTTTGTCTTTTTTTTTTTTTGCCATCTCTTTTCCTTTACCTTAATACATAAACATAGATACTTCACTTGTGTTCTGTGTTTTAATATCAAATCTCCCCTAGATCATGTTGTTTTCTCTCACACGTGAGTTAAGTGAAATAAACCAGTAAGAGAAAGACAAGTATGATATGATTTCACTCATATGTGGAATCTAACAAACAAACTGAACTAACTAGCAAACTAGAGACAGACTCATAGATAGAGAGCATAGATAGATGGGGGCGGTGGAGGGATCAAATAAAAAAGAAAAAGAACTCATGGACACAGACAACTGTGTGGTGATTGCCATGGGATGGGAGGTGGGTGGAGGTGGAAGAGGGTATAGGATAAATGATAATGGAAAAAATACAGTAGTTATACCTTTTATTTTAAAAATAGTGTGCATGTCAGTGTCTATTGAATATAAGTACATAGAGCAAAGAGTTAAAATTAGTATTTAAATAACACCAAAGAAGCTTAATATTTTACATACATTACTTTTTTTCCTGCCATCTTATTAAGTATCCTATGACAGTTTTTCTTTTAACTACTTCTAACAGCACAACCATTTGTGGTGTCAAACTGGAGTCAGAAATCTGTGAGATGGGGGTTTCGATCTCCTGCTCTGTGAGCTGATGCTTACCTCCCTTAAATTGAGGCTGGAGAAGGAAAATAAAGACTATAACTTTTTTTAAACCACCATCCTACCAGACAAATGTCTAGCTTTTTACAATCCTTTTTTAAGCTTTCTTGGACCTGAATTGGCACATAGGTTCTATTAAAAATATCATTGTTATAAAAATACATTTTGCTGTTAATAATAATTTCTATCTAGAAATCCCACAGTATCTCAAATCCAGTATGTCTAAAATATAGCACATCTTTCTCTTCAAGCCATTTTTTATATTACATTTCCCATATCTGTCGGTAGCAGCTTCACCCATTCACTTGCCCAAGCTAGAAACTAGGAATTTATTTTGAATCTTCTTTCTACTTCCCTCCACTGCATTCCACCAATCAGTCAACAAGTTCCACCAAGTACTTTGTCCTGATTATTTAATCTGTCAGGTGTTTCTACTCCCTTGCCTGCTGTTAATTCTACCTCACTGTTATCCTTTCTTACCATATTTATTAAGCGTGGTGCCATGTGTTGGTTATTATTCTGGTACTGGTGCTAAAACAATGAACAAGGAAGAATCCATTCATACCTTCATGAAACTAGCAGCCTGGTGGAGAAGGCAATCAATGATATTGATATTTAATTATTGATGGGATAAATGTTCCAAAGAAAACATACAGACTATAATAGGGGAAGAAACAAGGCAGATTTCTTAAGAAAAATAAAAGATTCTTATCCTGAAAAACTGTGAAACCATACCATGCACGGCCCTTAGGTATGAGGACCATGTACTTAATCTTCAAAACTGATTTTTTTTTTAAAGTGAAGGGGTAATGGGTGTTAAACTGGGCATGTTATGGAAAACCTTGGCCATACGGTGACTCTGTCTAGAATCATGTTCATGATTTTAGGTTTTATACTGAGAATGGAAAACCATTGAAGAGTATTAAGGAACAGTGTGAATATATCAGATTAGATTCTCAAACAGCATTTTCCTCCACCACCACTGCCCTCTCTGTCTGTTCTTTCTGGTTTCATTGTATTTCATAGCCCTTATCATTATATGATTTTACGTATTTATTTGTTTGAATGTTTTTAAAAAATTTATTGTTGTTTAGTTACAGTTGTCCTGCCTTTTTCCCCATTGCTTACCCCTACCCCACCCCCTCTCACAGTCAATCCCCCACCTCTATTGTCCATGCCCATGAGTCCTCTATTTGTGTTCCTTGGCTTGCACCCTCACCTTCTTTCCCACTACCCCTCTCCACCTTCCCCTCTGGTCACCGTCAGCTTGTTCTTTATTTCCAAGTCTCTGGTTCTATTTTGCTTATTTGTTTTGTTGATTAGGTTCCACTTATAGGTGAGATCACACAGTGTTTGTCTTTCACCTCCTGGCTCATTTCACTTAGCACAATGCTCTCCAGTTCCATCTGTTCTTTCGTGAAGGGTAGTAGCTCCTTCTTTCTTTCTCCTGCATAGTATTCCATTGTGCAAATGTACTACCGTTTCTTGATCCACTCATTTACTGCTGGGCACTTAGGCTGTTTCCAGCACTTGGCTATTGTAAATAATGTTGCTGTGAACATTGGGGTGCAAAGGTTCTTTTGAATTGGTGATTGAGGATTCTTAGGGTATAGTCAGTCCCAGCAGTGGGATAGCTGGATCAAGAGGCAGTTCCATCTTAATTTTTTTGAGGGAATTCTAAACTCTCTTCTGCAGTGGCTGCACCAGTCTGCATTCCCATCAACAGTGTACTAGGGTCCCCTTTTCTCCACAGCCTTTCCAGCACTTGTTGTTTGTTGATTTATTAACGATGATCATTCTGACCAATGTGAAGTGGTATCTCATTGTGGTTTTAATTTTCATCTCTCCACTGGCTAGTGATGTTGAGCATTTTTTCATGTGTCTCTGGGCCCTCTGTATGTCCTTGGAGAAGTGTCTATTCAGAGACTTTGCCCATTTTTAATTGGATTATTTGTCTTCCTGATGTGGATTTGTGTGAGTTCTTTATATATTTTGGAAATCAAATCCTTGTTTGAGGTATCACTGGCAAATATGTTTTCCCATACGCTTGGATCCCTTTTCATTTTGCTGATGTTTTCTTTAGCTATGCAGAAGCTTTTAAGTTTGATGTAACCCCATATGTTTCTTCTTTTCTTTATGTCCCTTGCACTAGGGGATGAATTGGTGAAAATATTGCTGTGTGGGATGTCTGAAGTTTTCCTGCCTACATTTTTTCCTCTAGGACTTATATGGTGTCATGACTTATATTTAAGTTTTTTATCCATCTTGAGTTTTATTTTGGTGTATGATATAAGTTAGTGGTCTAGTTTCATTTTTTTGCATGTACCTGCACAGATCTCCCAGCACCATATTGAAGAGGCTATTTTTACTCCATTTTATGTTCCTGCCCCCATTGTCAAATATTAACTGATTGTATTGACATGGGTTTATTTCTGGGCTCTCTATTCTGTTCCATTGGTCTATGTGTCTGTTCTTATGCTAGTACCTGACTGTTTTGATGACAATGGCCTTGTGATATAGTTTAATATCAAGTATTGTGATCCCTCCTACTTTATTCTTCTTTCTCAAAATTTTGAGCCTATTCAGGATCATTTATGGCTCCATATAAATTTTTGAATGTTTTATTTAGTTGCTCCTTGAATTTAGGCTCTATTGAGGCAGGAACCTTTTTATTCCCTGCTACAAGTCTAGCACATAGAGTGGTACACAGCACATATCAGATATTTTATAAATTGTTAAGTTAATGAATCAGACTGCTTTTCCAAGATATTGGTATTATTTTCTGAACAAATTAGAAGGAGTAAGAGCTGATGGCAAGAGATGGTGATAACATGTAAAGAAGTCCATATATGGAGAAATAGAATGTATATTTAAGACACACTTATAATTTAGATGTAGGCAGCAAAGAGAAGGGGGCATCGAAAATGACTTCTAGAATTCTGAATGAACTCCTGTGTGAAATACTTGGACAAGGAATACAGTGTAATGTGGAAGAGTGCAGAGGTTCATCCTAACTGCCTCTCTCACTGATACTGTGACCTAGGGGCAAATAGCTTAATTTCTGCATGCCTTGATTTTACCATCTATGAAGTGGAAGATATGACTGGTTCCTACTCTGTAGGCCATATTGTGGGGATTTAATGAAAGAATGTATACAAGGTATTTAGAATAGTGCCTCTTACATTAAAAAAGTATTGGGACAGCTAGTTACTGTGGGAAAGAGTGGAGGACACATTTAAAGGGAGGAGCTCAGTTCAGTCTTACAATTGTTGATTTTGGTTGCCATGAGACATCCAAGTGGATCTGCCAAGATGGCATCTGTAATAAATGAATTTAGGTCTCAGAAGAGGCTTGAGTTAGAGATAGAAACCTAGGAATCATCTGAATATAAGTCCTGGAATTCATTAAGGGTGTTTGGCACCAGACTCCAGGGGAAAAAAGCACGTAATGGTGGGGAAGGGGACCTGAGAAGAATGGTCAAGAGATGGAGCTGTAGGAAGTTGTATCATCGCTTCTCCTTTGAGCTTACGGAAGCTGAGGAACATCCTGACAGACTGCTCCCTGAGTCCAGGCAGCTCACTTTGCCCCAGCGGTCTTTGTGAATGCTGAAGACTTAACTCATCTCACTTCCACTTAACATCTTTCAGTGACTACCCAAATCACTCACTTCTGAGTGGAAACTTCATCAATCTGTTATTCAAGGCACTTCTCCTTCTTATTCAAATACATATAGCTCTCTGGTCTTCTCCATAGTGTATCAAATATGTCACACTTTCTCCTTCTATAGGCATTCCATCTGCCTTCACTTCCCCTCCTCCGACTTGCCCACAAGGCACACTGTGGGTAGACTTGCCAGAGTGAGCTCCTAGCACCTTTCCTCTAACCCTATGGAATCTCCTTTGCTTCCCAGAGGAAAGCTTATAGGTCTTATTGCATTTGTTAATTTTGTTTCCTGACCTGCTCCCTTAGCCACAAGCTTCTTGAGGGAATGCTATATTTCGTTGGATATTGGGTACCATGTCCAATGTTTGCCATAATGCACACACCAAATGTTTGTGGAATTAAAGAATGGTTAAAAAGTGGATCCCATTAATTTCTTAAACTCCACATCACCATTTCACTTTCACTCAGAGAATCCAGAAAAAGTTTAATATAAGCTAGATCTAGTTGCATAAATCTTATATTCACACTATAGTCACATATATTCACAAGTTCAGATAATCTAGGGATGAGCAGAATTAGCTCATGGGGTTATTGGATGATTTAAAACATTATAGATTATTATAGAAATCTGTGCATAACATAGGTTTGTATAATCATAATTAGCAAGTTGGTTCACTTCTGAGGTTAAGATTGACATGTCATATATATCTTAATTTATACTGATTTAATTCTTCGGTGTTCATTCTAGCACTTTGACAAGTGGTTTGGAGTTGAAAAGCATAGTCATGATATTCTTGGTATCTTTTATGGTGATACAAAAGACACATAAACCAGGGATGGAGAATGAAGCCTTCAAATCTTGTAATTGTTTAATCCCAGAAGATGAGTTTCAGTTTAACATTTGGCTTTGAAACTGTGTGGTGATAATGCTTCACTTCTTTTTAAGAAACTTAATTGAACTAAGTAGCTGTGTTAGATAATCTAATTTATTTCATTTATACTTTAAAATTTATATCTTTTGCTGGAGATTAGAGATGGCATTTAGAAATGTTATTGAGAACCAGAGGAAAGTTATACCCCTTTTTGTAAGATGCACCATTTCAGGTTTAATAAATAGAATTGTATAATGGCAAAAAATGACGGTTGCATTTGTGTGACATGACAGCATCAGTGTCAAACCAGGAATTTTCCTATCCCATCTAAAGTGAGCCAGTTTTGGACCAGAGTGAATGGAAGCACTGGAGTCCAGTCCCAGTTCTGGGCTCAGATGTTTCTCATCTGAGAATCATCAGATAATTATGAGTTATTAGCATGATAATAATGAGTTCTAAGGATGGCATCTAGGGCCCCATATCTGAAATGGCACATATTTCCTTGTAATATATTTGTTATTGTAAATTATGGCAGATGATGATGATATTACTAGGAAAAAAATTGGAAGTGGTATCATGTGTTCATCAGTAAGAAATGGGCAATTCTATTAACTGGATTTGTCCAGGTTTGTAAATCTTTTCCCACCCATTTCATTCATCTAATAAAAGTTATTAGTTCAAAGACTAATTTCAAAGACTAATTCTAGCCATACTGTTAGACAGAACTAGATCTATCTTGGTTCGGGTTTACTCTATTTTACATGTTTCCTGATTTTTGAGAAATTATTACATTTTATTTGTACTTCTAACTCTTAAATTCATTACTTTACTTTTGCTCCTTTTGTAAGATGTGAGAATAAAAAATTTCATCTAACCTAAGGGACATGGACAAAATATAGACCATAAAATAGATCCTTTAAAGCAAATATCTCAAAATAGTATACTATCCCACAAAAATGAAAATTTGAATTCCTGATTTAAAAAAAAAATATATATATAATTTTCCTGACTTTTACATATATAATTAGATATATATAACACGCATTTAGGTCTGTCTAGTATTGCAGAAAATTTACATTTTTTTAAACAATACAATCAATTCTAAAAGATTTGTATGGTCTACATAATTGGTCCAAATAGCCATGCATTTATTTCTGAGGTATATGAAGCATACTAAGAAATTACCTAAAACTTTTGCTTCTTTTAAAGCATCTACAAATTATTGTCAGTGACAGTGGCAGCTGATTTTACCTAGAAAGAGTAAAAATATTTGCCTGATTGAAAATATATCATGTAAAACTGGATGTTTCCAGCTAGAATTATGTGTTATTGGGTAAAGTAAATGATTTTAAAATCGATTAGCCCTGCGGAAAAGGCAAAGTCACAGGCCGTCAGAATTTGAATAGGTGTGTTGAATAGATAGTGATGTGAAAAACATGAGGATATTTATATTTAAATGCAAAACGCTACGCAGGAATCCAGCCACTTGATAGCTCTCTGTGTGAATTTGGTATTAATACTGTTCCCTAAGACACTAATAAGAAATTTTTTTTTAAGATTTAAGATTGTGTAAATGCTTTGTACCTAAAACTGATGGAAGTAATTGGTAAACTGGTTAATAAGCCCCACTTGGAAGTGAATGGGAATTGCAGGCTGGAAAATGTAGGCTGGGTA
>PVJD01000163.1:437279-502279 GCA_004026545.1 Mormoops blainvillei | reverse complement strand
AAAAAAAAAAGTTAACTCATTCGATAAACGAAATGATATCAGTGAGGAAAAATTCTTGTAATAAGGATGGTGTTTAAATAACCTACACTACATCTTTTATAAGTCCCTTGCTAATGCTCTTTGGTTTAGTAGTTTTTATTCATTAGAATGGAATTTTTTTTTTCTAATTTCTTTTTAACAGTTGGCTCTTATCTTGCCTTTTCCAGCTATATTTTGGCTAAATGCCAAACCATTCTAAAGGCATGTGGGACTAAACCTTGTAAAGGCACTTCAGTGATTCTGCAAAGAGATAAGAATAGATATTATGAGTTTAAAAAACACTTTTTGTTGATATAGGTAAAGGTAGGCAGTCCTGGTGAGGGAGGAGCACCACTCCTGGGCCGTTGACTTACAGCCGCCAGCCATGGTGTCCTGCGCAAAGCCTTGCACCAGTCAGTCCTGTTTCCTCTCCTTCCTACTTGGTGTGGGAGACATTCATATTAAGGTTCTTAAGTACCAGATTTGGTTTATTATAATAATACAAAGTATTTCTTTAGTGGAATAGGGTTCTTACAAGTCCTTGGTTACCTATTTCTGGCTGTTTTGTTAACAGCTAAAAAATTGTGCAGAAGGAGGTAAATGGTTAGCATATCAGCTATATGCTTGGGCCAATAATTGATGTGTGTGGGTATTTGTTGATTGGGTAAGTTGTGTGGCTGAGGTTAATTAATTACTTTATGACATCCCTTTTTGCTAAGACCTGTTGAATTGCGATTTTTACTATTATATAGTGTTATAAACAGCAGATACCTGTAAAGAGGTTTTTGTTTTGTTTTGTTTTGTTTTGTTTTGTTCTTTAGGGTAGCTTTCAACTCCAACTTTATTTCAAAAGTGAATCCTATTAAACGTATCCGCGTATAATTAGTTACTAATTTTTATCTTTCTAATGAATGAGATATAAGAGCAAATACCAATTATGTGTTTAACAAACTTTAAACATGTAAATTAAGTCCTGTTGGAACATAAAAGGAGTTAAGTTTTCTTTAAGACCATTTTCTTATGTGGGTCATAACATGGTGTCTTCACAATGACTACATAGCCAGTCAACATGGTGGAAAATTGATATTTAGAATGAGTAAACAGAAAAAACAAACAAACCTGGTGGTTAGGCTTTTGCTGTTCACTTGATTATGTTGGCACTGTGTGTACATAATTTGGGTGAAAGATTTTTTTTTGACCTATTAATTTTTTATCACTATGCGGGATATGCCTTAAATATAAGCATTTCCCTTGGCATCAACTCTAAGCTGACTTCTAGTGGTATTTAAATGTGTGACTATAAAATATTTCTGCTGGCATTTCCTTACTAGTTAGCAGCTGTTACAACAGCCTCCAAACATCTATTAAGTAAAGAGAGATTTGTTTGGTAACATATATTACTAGGAAAGTGATCACAAGGCCAGAAGTAAAAGTTTTAGGTGGATTCAAGTACCTTGGTTCCTAACTGGAAAATTATATAAACAGACAGATTTCCAATAGCACGTTAGCCTCCAGTTGAATTCCATAAAGTATATTGAGTGTAGCTTAACATGTTTAATTTCAGACATCACCAACAGTAATCAGATAGGGATTTCAGAAAACAATTTATTCCATTTCAATGGAATTTCCATTTTATTAGCTGTAATTTCAAATATGTAAATGGTAGCCAAAGCTGGATATGATGCCTCAGTTAAGAAGGTTTTTTTTTTCCCCCCCGTTTTTTCTTCTAGCATCTTCTTGCCAAATCTTCTGGAGCGCTTGTAATTTCCTCTGTACAGAGCCCAACAGGCTCATCAGCAGCAGAAGGTAAAAATAATAGATGTGAGGAATTTCTGGAGATTTATGAGGTTTAGTTTTTTGAAATGCACACTCTGTCTGGCTATGCTAGGACACGGCCACATGTGGACTCTATGAATTGAAAATGTTATAAATGGGGCATCACTTACCCCTTGTTAAGAATATAGTTTAGGGACAAAAGATGTTTTCTGTGAGAGTATTTAAAGATTACTGACTTCTGAATGATGGCAATGCAGTGGAGATGAAAAGACACGATGAATACTTTAAACCTTAAATTTTTAATCTTGGAATTGACATGGATTCATTTTCCCTTGGTTTTAATATATTAAATTTTTATCTTTCTGTACCTTCTTAAACTTGTCCACTTTCTATGTATAATATTGGGGGAAAAACTAGATAAATCTGTACAAAAGATCCCAGCAATATCAGACAGCTTCTAATGAAGACTATTGACATCACTGACATTTGGCATGAAGTACTGCCAGAAAGGAAATTAAAAAGTACAAACCATTATCCTAAAGACCATCTGTTTATGAAAATAGTTAATTTCACATCGCTTTGTTGAGCCTAAAAACGACTCCTGGAGAAGGACATAATATACCTTTCTCATAATCCTGATAGTTTCATCCTTTGTGAAAATGAGCCTTTAACTTTTTCAGGGACTTAATTCTATTGGTATTAATTAATCAGCTTTAATGCTATAAACATCTCAAGCACTAGAATACAGTTACTCTTCTGTGCCAGGCATTTGTCTACATCTTTTCTTTTGCACATGTCTTGCTAGAAGAGGCTAGCACAGCAATAGGAGAAGAGCCTCTTAGTCCTGCCTGTGTTTACCAATGGGGTTGACTGATGGAAGGGCTTATAATCATGGATGCAATTTGGTCATGGCCTCACAAAATGGCATCATCCTCAAGGACTTGAATACATGTTAGCATGGATCTTATGGAGATAATTATTACTAAGAACATCACTTTAACCTGAATCACCTTCCACAGAGTGCTAGGAAAGGGAGAAAGGTAGTCTCCTATCAAAGGCATGATTTAGTAAAAGGTCGTCAGACTTTCGAGATGAACAAACCACACTTAAAGTGTTGTATATGATGCATTTAAAATCCAAAGAACTTTGTCTGGTGGTTTTGTGATTTTTGTTTCCCCTGAACGATAGTGCTCCCAATAATAGCCTAATTACTGAAACTGAAGTGCCAAGCATTTAAATATAAGCTTTAGAAAAATAGCAGGTCCTAGTGTTTTGTTTTGTTTTAAATATTGATTTCTTTATATCTTTCCCCATTCACTGATAACGTGAGGCTAGACTAAGATGGAAAAAGAGTGAATTATTTCATTTTGCTGCATTCTTAAAATATGGGTGCATCTTAAAAGCATTGGAGCATCTTTGAGAATAATAGTAAAGGTAAACATATTTCGAGGCAGCGTATAAAATAGACATCATTGGAAAACAACTTTTAATTATTAATGCAACCAAAATATTGCCTTGAAATGCAGATAAGCTTTTGTTTAGTTTTGTGATGTTTTAAAACAGAGTAAATAATGACCCTTTTTCCCTAACCCAATTCATATAGCATTCCAATTCTCCACATGGTAAAATATACATAAATATGTTAAAATTCTTAAACAAATTAAGCAATCTGGTACTTCCCATTTTTGTTAGCTTTCTGTGTGTTTCTCATCTTTTTGCAGGCAGAATTACAGCCTAGTAATTTTCCATTATCTGTGAAAATTATGTGTAGAAGATAAATTAATACAATGGTGTTAATACAGCTTTTTAAAATAATCTGTCTCCTTTGCATATTGTATTTATGTTCTTATCTGGGCTGGATTTTCTTTTTCTAGAATTATTCTCTATGTACCAAATTTATTTTTTGACAAATGAGATTGGATTACCAAGTCATAGTTGTGTATGCCAGTTGATGTATTGTGGTAGGACTGATAATTCATAAGAGCCCAGTACTGTTTGGGGGTTAAATTTTTTTAGATATGAAAAAGTAAAATTGCCTGCTATATATTTTTTCATTTCTGTTATCTAAGTTTTACCAGGTTTAGACTAGTTATTGACTCTGTAAACATAAAAATAAATGTTGATATGCTGTCAATATTAATGTAGATGTCAGACCAACACTGGTCCCTAATGTATGTAAGAGCGAGTATTTTTTACCTTGATACAGAAAGGCAGTCATGTGTGAGATTTAATATACATCCTAATCTGTCTTGTCATTGCTGTAGCTATGGGTGATGTGCTAATGTGTGGGTCGCCATTTTCTTTTTCTCTTCACACAATGGAATAGATACCCATGAATGACACAGTCAAGTTTCTGTACTCAGTAATTATTTTGAGGACAGTTAGAAACAGAGTTATGTTTAGGCTTATTTAAGCATCCAAGCAGCATGTAATTAACAGAAAACAACCTTTGAAAGTCCATTCTTAAGCATACTGAGAATTTTTCTTCCAAAAATAAAAAACATTTTAAAAATATTTTTACTATGTTTAAATGCAAAAATGTACTGATTTGGCTTGAGTTCTTCTTTCTTTTTCCCAATATTATTGGTATAATAATGTGTCAATACTTTTTCTAATTAGGTTATCTTATATTATTTTACCTGATCAGTAAAGGTGTCATTAAAATGACAAAGTTCAACAAAATAAAATATGAACTATGTAACCTACAGATAATATTGATTAGATCATTTCTGAGAAATGCAAATATTTAAATTTAGTACTACTTAAAAAAAAATTAGTACTACTTCTTATTCTAGGAAGTATTTTGTGAAATTTTAATCCCCCAAAAGATAATCCAAATAAACTTAATTATCAGAACCCAAAGTATCATTTTATTTACATAAATTTACAATGGAAAGCTCTATATCTTCAGAGTAATTTCCTATAATGAAGAAAACTAATGTTTATGGGATTTTATGTATATGGGGCAGCAACATAGCTGAAATTCTATATGTTAATGAAATGGTTTTACGGTATTCCACGTGTTTTGAACATGTTCTTTCGACACCGTCTACAGAAGCTCAAATAGCACTGTGTATCGTCACTCCAACAGAAATTAAAAGCAGTGGTACAGTTTTGGCTGCAGATATTGGCTAGCAAATATTACCTTAGAAATAATCCCATTGGGAAAGGAAAAAATCCCCCTATTTTTAGAATAAATGTTATAAATTTGCCTTCCTACTTAAATTTCCTACAAGTGGCTCTTCTTTTCTGAGAGGAGTAATATAAAGGCTAAATTGTTACCTTATGTTTTCATTGGGTAGGTTTGTGACCACTGACAGTTATAATTTACAAAAATTACAATGATTATGGATATTAACATACTTGACGGTGGGTATTATTTTTATTTGAAATGCAAAGACTTTCACTGGGTACTGGACATAAGACTTTGTCTACAGATGTCAAGTGAGATGGAAAATCGAGCCTATTGTTCAAAGTTTATCTAAGGTAGCATATTTTTCTCAATGATGTAGATAGTTCGGATGCAGGTGGTTATTTAGCCTGCATAGTCTCCAGTTTCTTTGTGTCCATTGCTACTAAACTGACTTTGAATCTGAATTGGTTCACTGAGAACAATAACAGAAGCAAATATTAATTTGCCCTGATTTCCTCAAGTATTTTAATTCTCTTACAACACCGTGTTGCAGGTACTATTGCTGTTACTATTTTATAGACAAGGAAACTGAGGCATAGAAAGGTCAAGTCTATTTATGAGTTACACAGCTCCATTTTCCCAGTAATATAGCTAGGGTGTGAAAAGCAGTATTACTCCAGAATCTAGGCTTTTCACTGTTGTCTGGAAATTAATACTTTGTAGGGAAAGCACAGATATTTGAGGTGGAATTTTTAAAAAATAGAAAACATTTCCATGAAAAATCTCCTTCTATTTGCAATCAGTGACAAAATTCAGTTTGTCATTCTCTTCTTCCTTTTCAAACTCCACTAGCTAGCATTCTCACCTGGGAAAACTACTAACTACATACAGGACAGTTTCCGCACGGTGTGCAGTGAGACATTCTGACCATGAATTTTACTTTTTGAGCATTTGGGATAAAGAGATAATATGAGCTTATAGCATGTAATGCAATGGCAGTTTTTTGAGGATATGAGATTTGATAAGATACAAACAAATCTAAATAGTGGGATATGATAGGACGCACCAAATGTGTTAAATTTTGAAAGTGTTGCTATTTTAATAGTGATGTCTTTTCGCACCTGTCATGTATATGAAGTTTTTTATTTTAATATCTCCTGATAACTAAACCCTATAAAGCCCACAAATATGTAAAATAATACTGTATCTTTCTCCAGCTAAGTTTTTAATGCAACTTGTCAGAATCAGGTCATTCTTGCAAAAAGTAAAGAAGAAAAAAATGTAATTAAGTTTCCATAAGTGAAATCCTGAGCAAGGATCCTTCATTGCAATTTGAAATTGGAAACCCCTTGGCAAGGGAATGCCATTGTTCACAACACTTTTGAGGGTAGGAGGTTCAGGGCTGTTTGTTTACCATGATGAGGAAAAACTCAAGGCCTGAGATTCATTGACAGCAACCAGTCATAGCATGATTGCTGTCATTGTCTGGTAAGATCAAATGACCAACATATTTAGTTGCTGTAGATGAATACTCAAAATCTGTTAACACAGGCTTATACAGTCTCTTTTCTTGTAAATAGCACAATCACTTTGTATAAATATACACTATATAGCCCATGTTTAACTGTTTGGTATGGTTTTTGATTCAGCAAAAATTTCATGACCTCGTATTGGCACACCGTTGGGTGAGGTCCCAACAAAAAAATGCTCTTTATAGTCAAGGAATTTAATTGAAGGGAAAACTCTGATGAATGTAATCACTGTTATGAGTAAAAACGGGATGATGAGAACACAGACAAGGTTGCTAAGACATAAATCGGAGTCAAAATGGATGGGAGGTACGAGATGAGAAAGACTTGAAATATGGGCAGGATTTCAACACGAGAAGAAGGAAGTGACTGGGCAATGGTACTCCAGATGAAGTAGAACATGGTGAGTGAAAGCTCCGAGTTTGGAAACCACAGGGTGTGCTGGAGAGGTTAGTAGTGCAGTTTGGCTGAGATTAGGAGCAAGACTGGAAAATAGGACTGAAAGTATGAACCAGGCTTAGGATAAGATAATTGATGATCACTACTAATAATGAGGAGGATACTGATGATAGCAAACTTTACTGAACAGTTTACATGCCAATAACTATATTAAGCATTTTCCGCACCTAAGCTCAATTATTTCTCACGGGAATGGTAAGCAAGCAGTACCATTATATTCCTTGTTTTACAAATGAGGACATTAAGGGCACATCTAGGTTAAGTAAGTTGCCCAGATTTGTACCAGTAGTGAATATCAGAGATCATGGAGACCTAAGCAGTGTGGAGTCTTACTAAGAGAAAACATTAAGGTTGGACAGTAACATGGTCTTCCCTACTTAGGAAACCATATTTCTTCCTTGCTTCCTTCTCAAATTGAACCTTGTGCTCACACTGTTCTCATACTGTTCACGTGTGTTGTTCCTATTTTCAGAAGCACTATTGCTTCTTTTCTTAATAATCCTTTGTATCTTTTTATAGGCCAGCATTCACACCTCCCCTTTGTATAACTGACACCCATACTGAAACACATCCCTCATCAGTGACCTTCTCTGACAGTTGCTGTATCACACAACTCAGCAATCCATTACATATTGAATTTTGTTCTCGATTATTAATGTATCTATTCTAGTTTTGTTTCTTGGCTCTCAGTTTAGATTCCAATATCTTTGAATGTCTTCTACATACTTTGTATTGTGCATGGTGTCCAATTTATAGTAGGAACTCAAGTGGATTAACACCAGTGATTTCTGGGTTAGTCCTGATGAGGTCACTGAAATGTCATTTTTGGGTACATGGAGGCATACGACAGCTGATTAGTTGAAAACTGAATTTCTCCCAGATTAATTCTGTTCAGACTCACTCATCAGGAGGGTCTATCAAATTAAATACTCTCATTTTGTTATCAAGAGCCAAGATTTTAGTTCTTTGTATTCAAAGGAAAACATAAATATTCGCCATGAGTCTCTGGGGTTTGGACCATCCTAAGTAAATTGTTGAACCTGATCATTATTACTCTGCTGCTTATTTTTTGATTTAACTAATAAGATTGATTATTTTAGCATACTGTCAACATTCTTTATGGATTAAATTGGACATTCCAATAAAATAATGAATAAAAACTTATTTTACACCATGTTATTTGATATTCTGGAAAATCAAAGATCAGAGTATTTATTTGTCATTTGTGGGTCGACAAAGAAATGAGCTGACAATATTAAGTGACTTCCATTATTGCTTAGCTGTTGGCTCATGTAAGACTAAACTGACACGTGATTGTAAAAGCCCTCAAAAGAGCAATCAAATGTTTTGACCAAAACCCATTCCTGGATGAGTAGGAATTAATAGCAAGGAGTGCACCAACAGACTGTTTTGACTATCTGCAAGATGGTAAACAAAGATTTTGGCTAAATTCCACCTTTTGATTATGACATAATAGAGCAATTTGAAAGGAACATTTGTATGAAGTGCCCTAATAGGGAATCATAGAACAAAATTACCAAGGATAATGAGTGAGCCTTAGACTGTATCTGCGTTTTGCCAAGGCAATATTTTGTCAGGATATAAATATGTGCATCTCATGGTAGGTGATTGTTTTCAGCTATCTGCATTAATAAAGATAACCAAATGACTTCAGAATCTCATTTTCACTTTGTGCTGTGAAGACAGTATGCTTAGCATTTAACCAGTTTAAATTGATTTATACAGTCAAAGTAAGCATTTCAAGACCCACATAGATCTATGGGTCAGAATCATCTAGTTTATTCATCTCTATTAATCAAATTAGTTAGATAATTACCAAATCTCCATTTCAATTTGTGGACTTGAGATTTGAATTATCTTGATTTGTTTGTGCAGGGTTTTAGAAGTTTAATTTCTATGCTATTAATGGAACTGAAAATAGTGTTAAATTATTTTAGGAATAATAGACTGTTCCATTAGTGTCTTTCTGGCATGTCATAGAACTGTGTAAATATATGTGCATATGCATTTGGGAAAAAATAAATTTTCAAATTCTAATGCACAATTGCATCTTCTGAGACATTACAGTTTGCTATGTAAACAAGCATTGGGATTTCACTTAAAATGTATAATATTTGCTTGACTTTGTTTCAGATTTGATTTCATATGACATGCCAGCAACTTTTCAAAGATTCTTTTCATCTTTACTATGTAATTTATGTGAAAATATCTGAAGTATTCAATTGATGCCTGGAAAAATTTTCTATATAGATATGTATGTGTTTTTATAAGTTATTTGTAGCTAATTAAGTGGTTGAGAAAGTTGAATTTACAATAAAATTTATCTAAGACTTTTTATAATAATAGTGATTTATTGATTGCCACTCTGTCAGGCACTGTGGTGTACTTTAAATGTACTAACTCTCCCAATTTCATCACAAACATGCTGAGGGGATAATAATTACTATCTCTGATTTTTCTCTCAGGAAACAAAGGCTCAGATTTTAAATAATCTAACAAAGTCACACAGTTGAGAAATAATGAAGCTAGGGATTTTATCCCAAATGACTCCTGCATTCTTGTTATCAAGTGTGACAATTATGATTAAAATGATATTATTGAAAGGTTAACAAATAAAAGTATTCAAATATTTAAAAAGTAAGGTCTTCATTGGAAACATAACATTTTCTAAACTTTTCTATGTAAGGAAATATTAGCCTGAGTTAAAACTTTGATACTCAGGTTTAAAACTAGAGCACTGACAAATTCAGTTCTCTACTAGTATGAATCAGGTTTGTTCTCTTGTCAAAGGAATACATCTCTGGTTCCAAGGTATGGGAACTTATTGAACAAATATCGTTAGTTTTCTTTCTCTTGACTAGTTGGTATATTTTTGGTAACGTAAAGTACAGCCCCATTTAAAATTCTGCAGCGTAATCCCCCAGTTGGAGTAGTTCAGTTACAGAAGCTTGCTACCTTTCAGGTTCCCAGGGGTGAAGTTTGCATTCCCATCCGGCCTTGCGTGAGCACTAGAGGATGGATTACTGGGTCTGCCTTGGTTGAGTAACAGCCACTCAACCAGAGAAGAATTTTTAAAGGGGCCAGAAGGCCTGTGCTTGTTGGCTTTTTGTTTTTTTATTTTCATTTGACTCATTTTGTACTATAATTTTTTATGCAAAATTTTCAGACAGGTTATTTGCTTAATATTTTATTCCAGTTGGCTAAAACATCGACAAGTCAGAAACAGATGGAAAATGTTTGGTTAAACAGTGAACACAAGATTCCCCGCCTTCTCTGTGAGCAAAACTAAGTCTTTGTTATGTATCAGGATATTTTTTCAATCAACCAGGTACTTGTCTAAATTTCAAGAATTGTGAGAATCTTACTTTATAAATTCTTTCTTCAATTTTTATGCAGGTCATCTAGGTTACTGGCTGCAGTCACTTTGGGTGTCTTTTCCTCACCATAACAATTTATGTAGTAGCCTCAAACATGAGCGATTTCAAAGATAACCATTAGTTCAATGTATTTAAGTAAATTAGGGGGAAGCTCTCTTGTCATTCTCATGTTGTAATGTAGAAATTCTGGGTTCTAATATAAAAACTTTACATGAGTGGGGACATTTACATAGAGCTTAATAACATTGTAAGTAATATTAATACCATATTTTCATAACAAATTTGAGAACACATTTTTATATCTGCAGATATTTTTATTACATTTCAATGTTGGGGCATTTCATTCTTTGTATAAAATATTAAACTTATTTTAGGAAGACAGAAAAAATAAGAAAAATCACGCCACTCTGTGACTACATAGGAAACAGGACTTTAATCTCTCAGTCTTAATATTAACTGAGGAAAATCATCCAATATTGCCAAGATTCTATTTCCTCATCCCTGCAATGAAGGTTGTGATAAAAATTATCTCTAACCTCTAAAATTCTATAATTAGCTATATTTTGCTTGGATATAACAGAGATGAGATTCAATATGTATTCAAGTTGTATATTATAAAAAATGTATCATTTACACAAAAACCTGACACCACTTAATATATAGCATATTATGTATAAAAATGCATCATGATTTTAATGTCTACCTTTGAACTATATTACCACTGGGACTTTTAAATCCACAGATATAATTTTCAAATTTGAGTGGTAATTTTTCAAAAGAGTTTTGAACTTGGTTATGAAATGATGCCCTTATATATTCATTTGCCCTGGAAGAAGTTTTCAAAATCAGCTACAAATACTACTTCCCCAACAGAGTGCTATATGTGATTTTTGTAACATAAGGGTGACTAGAAATGTTGTGATAAATACAGTGTCAATTCCTGGTATACGGGTATGTCACTGAGGGGAGGGAGATAAGAAGAAAGCAATGGGCAGATTAATGCCAACAGACTCTACAGTTTTGCAGTAATTAGCAAGCTGTGCAGGTGTCTATTACAACTGACTGACAATACATCCCGGGGTTCTCTTTTGAGTATTGCTTTGGTCTCCCAAGTTCCATGCCTTCAGAGGCAAAAGAAAATGACTCCAAGGTTAATTATCACAATGACTTATTCCCAATAAGAAATTTAAGTGTTCTCTTTATTTGAATTTATTATCTGTGTTGTTATTAATACAACAAAAATCATAAAGATTATGGCGTAATTATTCTGAAAGGCCAGTAGAAAAGATACCTTTTTTGATGAAAATGCCTTAGAGCTGTCCTTAAGCAAAGAATTCTTTAGCTGTCACATGTTATTTGTCACAGATGTGTCTGATGCAGGTTTCTTCTTCACGACATTTCAGGAGTACTGAGGCAGCGACAAGGTGACCAGGGCTCTATTGTCTTATCGACTTTTAGGTGGAGTAACTAATTGCAGGTACACTTAGTCACAGACTGACATTCTTCCGGGCTTCTCCACCTGCCGTTTTTTTGACACTGCTGCCATTCAATGTCATTTTCCTTTAAATATCTGGTGAATCTGAAAGGCCATTCTACATCACATCATTTCAGATTAGGGGCAGTTCCTTTGAGTTGAGCACTGTTTAGGTGTCAGAAAGAAGTCCCTGACCTCCCCGGAAGCATGTTGCCGTGGTGTCTCAATTAGCATTGACTCCAGCCAATACTGAGACCAGCACTAAGGAAAAGGCATCATTTCTCTTCTGGGAAGTCAGCGTCTGACCTGATAACTTGTCCAGACTTGCAAGCCACCATCACTACATGATGACAATGGCACCGTCCTGCTGCTTCTGTCCTATGTGAAGGCTAGAATGAGAAGGAATTATGGTTCCCTACCAAGGACCATTTTAGAGTTTCCTCTGCCTTTTATTAGTGCTGAAGTGGTGGGTGCCTTGAAAAAAAGATGGTGGGCATATAGATTTTTCTGTGACATATGAACTTCAAAGTCTTTTCAGTCATCTAGTGTGTGCATGTATGTGTGTTTGGTAATTTATGAAATAAATTTTTAAAGAGAGTTTTCTTACTGCAAGAAGAGATTTTAAAAGTGAAGTATTTTGATAGTAAAAATACCTATTTGATTTCAAACTATAAAAGAGTGAAATCTTATCTGCAGATGTATCTATTTAAAAAACAGACTCATTTTAAGAAACATATAGTTGTGTTTTTGGCCTTCTATAGCTGCAACAGATGAACTTTGGGAAGCATGCTGGCTGTATAAATGTAACAGCAATTTACCCACCTTTTTTCTAGGATCAGAAGTCCTAAAACATAGTTTAGTTTACTGTATTTGACATTATTGGTGGACTGATGTAAGAGTCACTGCATAAGACTATTAAAAAGAGGTTGACCTGTAGTTTCACTTTATTCCTTTTTCCTTCCTTTTCCTTCTTTTTCTTTCCTGCTTTTTTTTTGTCCTTTTTTAAAAACAATAATCTTGGGTGTAACAGTAAGATCATCAGTTTTAAAGAATTAACAGCATGTTCAAAAAGCAAAAATAATAAACAGGGAAAAATAGGGTTGATTCTTATAAGTATATAAGACTGTTTTGATTAGGAAAACTCTTTAAAAGTCACTGTTGAAGTAATTAATGCACTCCATTTAAAACTGATCCTCTTCAATAGGGAAACCTGACCTGATACCCACTGGAGCCTTTAGTACTGAGTCATAAACACAACCAGAATTTAAAGTATTTTATGTTTTTATTTTAACAGAACTCTTTTCTCTATTATAGTGATGTCTCTGTTACTTATATTAAAAATACCACATTTCAAAGGTTTAAGGCTCAGCTATAAATATTTACGTGAAACTGAAGTTGGCATGGAAAGACCCCAATTTAAGCATGTCTTTTATTAATATTAAAAGAATTTTTGAGTTGGAAATATGTTTGCACCTCTGCAGCTGGAAAGTTAGAGTGTTCTGCACTGATAAAAGATAAATGCATGCATTTTGAAATTTCAGCTGAAAATACACAAGTTATTTGTTGTTGTTGCTGTGTAGGTGGGTGTGCTGTCAGATCCTGTTCTCAGAAGATGTTCTCCCATAACTTTTACATATAAAAAGAGGTTCTCAGATACAGAATCCAAGAAAATGGACTTTGGAGAGTTCTCTTTCATCTACAGCCACAGATTTCTCCTGCTGCATTATCCCCTGTTGCTAAATTACAAAGTTTGGCCCTTAGAACACACAAGAGCAATGAGATCAATGTACTCCATATACTCCAGATAATTAAACCAGACTGGAAAAATGTTTTACACAGGAGACCACAAATGTTCCCTCTCTTTAGTCTTTTAACACTCGTCATTTCTTCAGAACCAAGTTTCCAGTGTAATCTCTGTGTAAAAGCCATCCACTTAGAATTAAATGTATAATACCTTCATAGTTCTACTTAAAGATAGTGGTTTATAAATATATTTTATGTGATTATGCAATAGCAAAAAAAGAAATCCTACCAAACTCCTTTAAATCTTACTAAAATGGATAGAGATGGAGAAAGTTGCTGGCCTGTCACTCTTCCTTCTTAGTGGACAAATCAAGGCTGTTCCCAGTTGAAGCCCATCTTAGTCGACATGTTCATGATGTTGCTGTTTCTGACCCAGCTGTCGGCCTGCTAGGAGAGACTCAAGTTCATAGCCACCACCTCCTCCCCTGGCAATCATATTAGCAGTCTCTTCAAGTCTGAGGGAAAATGGGAGAGAAGATGCAGCCCAGCTGTTAATTATTTACTGTAATTACTCCTGATAACAGAGGAACAAAATAATTAAATACATATCAGTGAAAGTCTGAGTTTGGAAAATAAACTTTTTCTTTCATTTGACTGGGTAGAAAAAGTAGAGTTGCTTCCATGGAAAGGAAGAACCTTTCATTTAAGCCTTCTTTATCTTTACAGCAAAAACAGTTCAAGTATTGAAATAAACAGTGGTCATTACCTTCCTTCTGAGTCCCCCCAGGTTGTTTAACCTTTGATTCTTTTTGTTTGTTTGAGAGGCTGTAGTTCAGTTTTTACAGAATACACACCAAGGGCTACTCTAGGCACCATGGGGATAACTGATAAAACAAAGTTTTATCCAGGTAATGAAACCTTTAGAAGAGGAAGGACTCAAAGGATTGGACTGTGGAATGGGAAGGGTACTTGAGGGTTTTCCATGGGGACTTGAAGCAGGAGGTAAATGTGAATTTATATAGAGGATATTTGGGAATGGTTGTGGAATGATCCAAGTTTGAGGACCTAAATTTTAAAGGTTTGGTAAGGTAGGCAAGCACCTCAATTGACTTCAGGAGAAGGCTTATATCAGGAAATGATGAAAATGATTTAAAAAATACAGAAATATTTATAGAAATTACATCACTTTAGGTAAGACATAGCTGAATATTACATGTATAATTATATTTATAGAAATCAACATTATTTTATAATAGAGAATAGTGAATCAATCAATCTCTCTCTCTCTACACACACACACACACAATCTTACTATGAATTGTTTTTTTCTTTTTACTATAATATGCCTTAAAGGATGTTAATTTTCTAGAAAACTGTCTAGTATAACAATAAAATCTGGAGTTTTGATCCTTTATTATAGGTGTATTATCTGGAAGGTATCAAAACCTATCCTTGGGGCTTTCAGACATGTGCCAGGATGAGTCTTGTATTTTTAATTCCCATGGTCCCCTGACTTCCAGCTCAGCTTTAAGTGTTGGGGATGAGCAGCAGGATGGTTACACAAATACACGTAATACTTCAGTGGTCGAGAACTGCCTGGAAGAGGTGGAACCAACTGTAATTGTCTAACCACACCACCCTGGAGAATTAAAAACCAGAGCCCTGGGTAGGTCTGAAAACTCAGTGTCCAATTTCTTATTTGCAACTTTTCAAGGAAGAGTTATTGTTACCCCTCCTGGTAATGTTTCCGTAACTAGGCAGACTGTTCCACCACACTGTAAAACATTATAAATATAGACTTTCCAACCCCCAATTTTCTGATTTATCTTCCTACCCATCTTTTTCTTAGGACTCCCTGCACTGATTCATTGAATGGTTTCTAACAAATGCTACTATGTCCCAGGTATAGATGATATGTAACTGTGTCTTGATAACATTGGGAAAAAAGATTGAGTCTCCACTAATTCCTAGTGGCTGCATCTAGGGTTGTTTCATGAGAGCAACTGGACCACTGCAACCACAGCCTCTCTAGCTTTTAGGTGGGTGCCAAGACCTCAGCCAGGCCACATTTGTTGTCATATATTCAATCCATCTGTGTCTTCTGAATGTGGCTTGTCCTAGGAGCCTATACCAGTGCTTTTATAGAATTTGCTCAAGTCTGGAAGTTGGAAACTTACTCTGTTGGGCCTGATGCATGAATATGGAAATGACTGTTTTTAGACTTAGTGTTATGATTTCTCTAGAATATTATTGATCTCTCTGATAATTAGGCATTTTTAGAAAATGACTGATAAATCTAAAATGTGACTGCATTTATATAACAGAAGAGCAGGACATAAACAATCCAGAATCTGGAACTGCAGAAAAAACATAAAGCTCCTGTTCTACACATGGGCGTCAATATGGGATTACAGTAATCACAGCAAGTATATTGTGGGTTATAATGCAGGTGAGCAACTGTAATGGTATATGGCATAACCCATAGTGCTGTTTTATCTATGAATGGTATATTTTCTCAAAGTTACAGATTAGTTTTAAGAAACATATAATTTTAAGCAATATTTAGTCCATTTTTTTGCTTACTTTTATCATCTTGTTCTGCTGAACAAGCTAAGGAATTGATGACTGCTGTAGATTGGATATAGCATTACCTAATCTTCACTAAATGTAGGAAGCTTTTCAGATTTAGAGAGGTGGCAGAAAGTGTCTCATAACGATGCTGCTGGGAATTCAGGCTCAATACTGTGGTCAGTGTAAAAGTGATGTAACTATAAGAGCTATTTTATTATAAGCCTGTCGGTTTTGCTTAAATGGTTGACCTGATATATTTGTGGAGTTTTTCTCTGTGTGTGTGTGTGTGTGTGTGTGTGTGTGTGTATGTGTGCGCTCTCAGTGTTAACTTCTATTAACAATAGTGTTGTGTTGCCACTTTTGTATAATAGGAAGCTGGTATTGGAACTTTAAAAATTTACAGATAAAAGAGAATCTGGCACCATAGAATAGAAAGAAGATTGCATTAGGAATTCAATACAGAGGAAGGGTACAGGAATCATTACTAAAACAGATATAAACGTGACCTTCACCGTAGTTCAGCAATTATCCTAGTCCACACTATGGTGTATGTATCATGAGTTTCCTTTTTTCTCTTTGTTTTCATTTTTATCTGGATACTTCACTGGTGAGTAATTGCTAAAGGGAGCCCATTATGCAAGGCGAGCATTCAGTTTGCAAGTGAATTTGCTTGTAGCTATTGCCACATTTGAACCTCACTAATGTATGTAAATTAAAAACTCTGGTATTTGGAATTGCTCCTGTTTGAAATAAAAACAGAATCTGATCATTACAATCTGCAAGCCAGGTATTATCACTGGACTGGTGAGCTGCTGATGATAAATTGTACCGAGTAGCTTGTGGATAGAATATTTTATCTTAGTTCTCTATCACACAGCACTGCATAAAATAAGAATGATTCATCAAGCATGAGAGCTGCTGGTTTATGAAATTCATCGCTCACGGCAAGTATATTTTTTAAAATTCAAAAGACAAAGCAACTCACAAGAGTTATTTAGTAATCAGTGTGACTGACTTGTAGGTATAAGCCTTAGTGGGAAGGAATTAAAAATGCATTCGCTGTACAGGAAGCATTATTGCATTAGGGGGATATAATTTGACTACATCTCGTATAAGAGCCTCACTTTGGCCACGTTTATTTCGATGCATACTCAAAACTGCATAATCGCTCATAACAGAATCGTAAATTGACTAAGAAGGTGTCAAACTCAGAGCAGGCACCGTTTGCACTGTCCACTCCCCCCATACCGTGACCTGCAGAGGAAATTTTGTTTATACAAAAGAACATGTAAAGAGGGGAGGCACCATATAAAGTCATCCTTCTTTCATATTTACAATAAGAATGTTTCATTTCTTCTTGTGTATTGATGTCCCAAGGCAATGTTCCAAATGAAAAGATAATAACTTATGAAGAAGTGTCAAAAACTAATTAAGTTTTGTAACTTGTTTTTCCCTCGCACGGGGTATATTTTTCATCACACTGTCCAGTCACATGCTGGGATTCTTGCTAACATTATCACATGCCAGTCACACCAAGTCTCAGTGGTGCCTCTCCTTCTGTCATTATTTTCAGCATCAATTAATTTTCTTCTGACCTCGCCTTTAGAGAATGTAGCAGAGACTTATCAGCACATGCTTTGCAGTCTATTTTGAAGGCATTAGGCTACGGTGTGCATTCAGAAATGGAGTCAGCCAAACATTATATTTTCTCACCTGCAGGGTTGCCTAGTAACCTGAATTAAGGATTTTCCCCAAGCCTGCAAGACAAATAAACACATGGGAAGGCAGGTTGACCCAGGTGGGAGAGTGGGACCTATTGATGGGGATCAGAATTTTGAAGGAGCCAATAGAAAGCAAAAATTCTTGTCAACTTTCATTGTGGAAACAGTTTCCATAACTAAATAAATCCATTTCACTGGGCTAAGAGAACACTCAGAATCAGGGTCTTCTCTCCCACATTTCTAAGAGCTTATTAAGCCTTGTTCTGACTCTCTGTTTTATCTCACTATCTCTTTTAGGCCCAGAGTGTACCATTTCTATTTCTTTAATGAAGTATTGATTACTTTGTGAAAATATTAAAACAGCACCTAGAAATGCTTCATTGTCATGGTGTGGATGTAGGTGCAGGAAGCACTTTTTCTGTGGACAGCCTAATTACACATATTGCCTGTGTACCTGCCGTGTCCACCTGGCTTTCCTCTGATCATACAAGAAATAGAAGTCCTAGTTTGCTGTGTTGCTTAAAAAGAGTGAAAAAGAAAGATTTGTGTATTGCAGAGGTGGGGGTTCTACTTTCTTGCACCTTGCAGTCTGTCCTTGACATGTGGAATTCCTTCAGACAGCGTGTGTGTGTGTGTGTGTGTGTGTGTTTCCAGGAGGGGAGAGGGGGAAAGGGGCAGTTTCTCCTGAAAGGTACAAAGTAAGGAAGTCGCACAATTAGGATGTTGGCACATCCTGACAGTCTTCTGCAAATGATGGTGTCAGGCCACAGAGGGGCTGAGGGTGTCAGGAGTGCCATTCACCCTAGCGAGATGGAAATAAATGCCCTGTTTGATAAGAGAAAACAGACAATTTATGTCCACCCTGAAGAGTTACCAGCTACTGAGCCATTCCTATGGGTCAAGTGCTGCATTTGCATTTTGATGGGATGTTATCAAGTAATTAATGCACCAGTCAGGATTTATTACCTCAGGAGCGAACTGAAAGGTTCATTACAAAATCGGTTTCACTTGAAGATAGGCATTTCCTCAGAGTTAGCTTTTGACATGTTGTTCCTTGCTCTCTCTGCCCACAGCAGCCATGGTGGAAGGCCAGTGAGGTGAAATTCATTGCTTAATAAGGGCATTCACTTTGGGTATTCTTGTGATAATAAATGTATACATCAAGGCCGCACTGCCTTGTCAGTTTAATTGCGTCTTGTGCTCCTTAACAAGCCAATCTTAATCAGTCTGGACCACATTATGAATAATTTAGGGATCAGCAGACTTCACGCTTAATAAGATGTACTAGAATATAAAACTTAAGTGCACTGTTTATAGAAAGCATGCAAAACACTTTAAGTTTTTATTAGCAGCAAGGAAAAAACAAGCAGTGAGTTATTCTAACATTTGCTGTTTGTGAGCAACAGCTGTGTCTCTTAACGCTGTGACCCCCTCCACTCTGTCGAAGGCCACAGTTGGGCCTCTCGAGCCTTCTAAGCCTCCGTGAGACATAATGGGAAATTCGAGCAGGCTATGAGATTAAAGCCCCGAATCGATGGCCAACCAGCAATTGTCATTTTAGAAAACATTCTTTTATCTTTTTAAATGCAAAACAGACCCCTATTTTTAAAAAGTTTCCAATGACCGAAATTACCTTTCTATGCTTTCTGTGCTATGATGGGGTCACAAACACCAATTTCTAACTGCATTGGCTACAGAGAAGGGACAAGGAGGCTTCTAACTTTTCCTGAGCAAAATAAAAATCAGAATATGTCTCCTTTCTCTCCCAGTGTATTTGTCCTTTAGCACTGACTTGAAAAAATGCACATACAAGGTGGGATTTGTTGTCAAAATCCAACAGAGAAGGCCTTAAAAAAGAGGGGTAGTATTGTACAAAATTAGAAGAATGAACGGACCTCTTGAAGGTTATTAAGATTTCTGCATTTAATAAATACTGTTCGATTTCAAAGGACCTTTGGACTTTATTGTTTTAAAAGAAGACTTTGTCCTCCATTTTGCCTCAACGTTTGCGGTCTCCAAGTCATCCACAGAGAAATGCATCATTCAGTTTATGACACGGAATATTGGCCTTCAGGAGCATTACAACCAGGTGCTCCAGCTGTTTTCTTCTCTGCTCATGGTCTATTGTTCTCTTCTTCCCGAAGCAGAGAGAATTCCATTTGGGCCAGCTTTCGTTTTGATCACTTTTATTTAAATCAAGACACATCCTAATAGCCATGGACTTTCACTTGGGGTTACTGTAAATAATAAAATGCATGTGGGTGTGGGAGTGTGGATATGCGTCTGTTCGCATTGATTGAACAAGGACCACCACGTTTATATATTTGGGAAAAAACATTGCGTTTTTCGTAATTTGCCGAGGCATTCAAAGAAGGTTATTGTCGAAAATGAATTTAGGAATCAAAAATATGCGCGGCAGTAAATGAAAAGGGACTTCCAACCTATTTCTTCACCTCCATCTGGACCATCATAGTCTTTTGTTCTTGGGCAGGTTAATAGAGATTGAGGAGCTGGGCAGAGGAAAAGCAGTGCAATTTTCTGCTATTTAAGCTTGGCGAAATGGCACTCTTCAGGAAGCAGGAAAAAGTATGAAAGCGTAATAGGCATTTTAAAAGTAGAAGTCCATATAGCTGCTTGAGGGATTCTCAGATTTAGGCATGCATAGAATCGCGAATGAGATAATCAGCATTGTGAAATTGAAACCTGTCTGCTGCCTGCTGCTGAGCTTCCCTCTTTCAGTGGAGTGATTTGTAACACTCATCTTCAGGCAAGGCAGCCTTCAAGATTATCCAGAACTGTCAATAGTAATTGCCAAAGTATTTTATTACCTACAGAAAATCAAAGGAATTTTATAACCAACAGTTATCAAGTTTCAATACACGGTATAAAGAGAGCAATTTTAGTTGGAATACAATCGTGTTTGGCTTGCTTTAATGTTCTTGAGACAATTCCTGTGCAACCAACTACAATGCTCGCTGTATTTAAGCTACAGGCAAGAATACACATATGTACTTGTAGCATTAAAAAAAATGACATAACGCCTACAAGCTTCTACAAGCAAGTGGTTTTTAATTGCCATACAAACTCTGCCTTAGCTAATTACTTCTGTAAAGAAAGAGGGTTTTGTGAAACTCAAGATGACATTTGAAGTTCTGCCATTAAAGAAATATGGTTTAACTGGGGCGTTCTCTATATGATATGGTACGAAATGTGGCTGTGATTTAGAAAAATAGGACTTTGCAGACTTTGGAATGAAACCCAATTGGCACAGAGTGCGTCATTGTGCACACACAGAAGGCTTTTGCAGTATGTTGAATTCAAGATTATCAGCTTTAGGCTTCAGAATTATTTTTATACTGCAGGGACAGCCACTTCAAATAGCTATTTGTTGTATGAGAGTCAATAATGTTTTTCAGAAGAAATGTAAGAACAGAACAACATTCCCACAATCTTATCCTACCTTTACATTGGAATGTAAATACCTTTATTAGGTAAGAGAAAATAATGAGAAATTCTTTATAACTACTGGTGCTTATTTAGACTTAAGGTCCTAGACCACAGGGCAAGGCCAAAGAAGGCTTGTGTTTTCTTTTAGTGGCTCTGAGACTGAAAAGTGTGATATTTTCTGTGATACCACATTTTTCACTAATTCCTGTCAGCACACTTGAGCTGTCGACCAACAGTAAGCCATATCCATTTAACTGTAAAGGCACAAATTTACTTTAAAATGTTTATGAGCAAGGGAAATTCCTCTATCTGGTACTGAAACGAGAATTCAGGCTTTTCTTTCAGGAGAACGTTAGTCAGTATGTGTACCCTTGTGCATGACTGTGTGTGTGTGTGCATGTGTGTGTGCACACATTTGTGTGTGTATGTGCATGCATGTGTGTACACAGTGGAGTGGAGTGGATTGGGGTGGGTCAGGTGGTGTATTCAGAAGTTTATGTCACATTTAAAAATTAGTCTTAAAAGTTTTAATGAAGTAAAATAGCCAGGACTCTAATATTTATTCTTATAAAATGTAATTGCACAATGAAAGTAGCCATACTTCTTTGAAAATAATTACTTGTATTATTATTCATAATTGGACCTTAAATAGGCCCTTATTTGTGTAGAGCATGAGTCTTGGTCCAGAGATGAATTCCTAAGAGTAGTGCAGAATGACAGAGTAGTTCATGTTATCAAAATGGCCAGTGTCTATGTCTATCCTCAGGGAGATTACTTCTAAAATCTAAAGGGGCTCTCATGATTGCACACTCATTTTTATCTCTTTTATTTTGGGAAATATTTGATTTAACATATGCTACAATTTCAGAACCTAAAGTCAATATAAAGAGGAAAAATAAGTAAGAAATCCTATAAACATACCCCCTAAATCATAAGCAATATCTTTGCCCCATTGTATTTCATTTTGTTTTCAAAATCCATTTTTGACAGTATACCAGTGAAAAGCTAGTATGTCATTTGTATGAGGAAATAAGTAACTGTACATGTTATATTCACAGTATAACTACAGAAAACTGATTTATGCCAGATTTAGAAATACCTCTGTTGTATTATGATCACTGGATTATAATTCAGATTTAGAATTTTTGCATTAAGCTCAAGAGTTTCTTTGCTTGTTTGTTTTAATGTCTGAAAATTAAAAAAAAACAAACCTCCTCTCAAAATGAAACAAGGAATCTGAGGTGGTTTCCCTTTAATGTTTCCAAAATATTAGAAAATAATCAAGTGCCTTTTTAGGCCATGATAAAATATAATTTCATGAAAGGAAGGCTGTAGCTGAGTGAAGTCATGATTGATTTAACATCAGGTAATTTGTGAAGTTTTCAAACTAACGCAAGCAACATGGGTAAAGCCATCAGGCTTTTTTGTTCGCTGTGTGGGCTCAGTGAGGCCTCGAGGCCTCAAGTTTAGTTTTTAATATTAATCATTTTAATTTCTAGCTTAAAAACTGTACATATTTAGTAACTTTAGGCTCTCTAATAAGAGAAGAATTGAATACCTAAAAATCTGTTGAATATTTTGAGAGATAGGAGGCCTCAAATATTAAGGAATCAAAGCTTTTAGTGGGTAACATAAATACCAGGAAAGAAACACTTCCATTGAAAACAAATTACCCTTCTTGACTCAAGAGACAAACCCATATCCCGAAGAAAAGAAAAATAAATTAGCATTTTCATTGGCTTTTCAAACACAGGCCTTTAAAGAGGAAATCTGAGTCTTCAGAATTTACCCAGGCCCTGCCCTGAGCCTTCCACATGGAAACTCCTCCAAATGTAGTTGATTAACATGGAACAGAGAAATTACTTAATTATGTTTGTTGATTTGGGGTTACCTTTAAATATTTATTTATTTAACCAGTCCACTGCAGGGCTTTAAGTCGGATTAGGTGAGGTGAGAGGTCACAGAGAAATTCCACAGCTGCTTTTGTGGAGATGGGTTTTCCCTCCCTCCCTGTCGCACGAGCCCTGGAAAGTGAACGGGGTCTTGTTCACTCACACGGTCAGATCGAAGCCGGGCTCAATAGCATTAAACTAGCCCCCATTTGAGAGATTTGTCTTACAAAACCCTGAAAACTGCTCGGAACATGCGTACATTGATTTTGTTGCTGGATTCTCCTGAGCTTTGATGAAAAGGCAATCTCTACATGCAGGTGAAAGGGGTTTACCTCTTCAATATTAAAAAAGAGAAGATTAAGGGTTTCTGGTCTACTAAGGCCACACTTAATCAGTGGCGGGCATGCCTAACACTGCCTGGTTCTCTGTGGTTGAGAAAGAAGTTCGGACAATCCCTCATGTGACCTGTGTGGTGTGACTTACCTTATTCCATTTGGCACAGTTAATCAAACGGCATATGGCACATGGCTACAGTTGTTTTCCATATTTTACAACAGGGTGTACTAACTTTATTAAGGGGCATTCACTTCAATTATAATATTAAAGATGAAGATGTTTTAAAGGATAAAGGAAAACATGTCTAAAGGAAATCTGATCATGAATGAGGATCCAATTTAGGATTCACTGAAGATATATAGCTATTTTGTACTTTTGATATAAACTGTAAGTCTATTACATTGACTTCCACTAATGTAGAAGAAAATGATTTTCATAAATTTCTGACTTTTTCTCTGCAGAACAGGTATTATCGTTTGGGTTCAATAGGGAATACCTGGCATCTGTCCTTGGTAAGAATGCTTACACTTTTTTTTTTCTAGTGAAAGATTACATGCAGCTTTACTCTTTTTTCTTTCTTTTCCTTTTTTTTTTTTGTTAACATCAGAAGATTACAGTGTCCTTAGATAGTTTGCACACACCATTTCTCAGCAGGGAATTTCAGAGTGAAATGAAGGTGCCTCTGCTGTAAGAGAACAGTTTTACACTTTGTTGCACTAATTTCTGTAATTATTTGTGTCCATCTTAGACATGATTTGGGTAAAGTGATCTGAAACCTTTCTGAAATGATGGTGTAAGTCAACCTTTAGGAGGGGAAGGAAAGATTTAAATAAACTAACCATGCTGTGTGATTTCATATATTGTAAGATATCTGAAAATGTAACAAACTTATCTAGAATCGTCTTATCAACCATGTCTTTGATCTATTATAAAAAACACAATCATGCTCCTGAGACAAGCACTGCAGAAGCAGATCAAACAGATAAGAGAATTTCAGAAATTAGATAACACTCATTTTCCGTCATTTAGAGGAACCACTGGTTTGCCTTTTAGGCATATGTTTCTGCGCCTTCTCTTGACTTCCTCAACACGGCTAGTCCTCTGCGGACAGGCCTGCTTTTCTATCACTGTTAGATTACAACATCCCCGCAAACAGTATGTAGCCTGATCATCCAAAAAGACAAGACTCCTAGCTCCGAACCATTTAATGTCTTAGGTCATTAAGATGACAACGAGTGAATCCGGGGGAAAAATGAGATGGCCATATGAAATCCCTGAGATCTGACCAGTGCCATCGTCAACATTCCGTAAAGCCTGCTGTGAGAATGGTACATCAAATTAGTTTTGGTTATAGATAAAATAGGATTAATGACAAAGTGAAAAAAAAAACAAAACACTTGGCGAACAGTATTTTGAGAGATGGAAAGGTGGCTGAGGTGATGATAATTTATTTTATAGGACAGAGCAGATATTTTAGTTAGGTCCATTGAACACGTGTTTTAGTTAGTTCTGGACTTTCTTTATAATACTATAGTGGGCAGTTTGTAGTTTTTGGGAGTTTGAAAGAGCTCAGCTTTTTGTTATTTCGTTACATGGATTTATGGCTTGAACTTAATTTTTTTTTTCCTATGGTTATTTCCAAATACCACCCCCCCCCCCTTGAATTCTTAAAGAGAGCTTACAGGCTGGAGTAAAAAACAAACCTTTTTATCCCCCCTCCAATCCATAAAGATGCCTTTTTCACCTCTTTGATGTGATAAGGAAGTGTTAAATCAAAGTGAATCCCCTATTCAGGGCACCTTGGGACTGAATAGTGCTTAAGCCAATTGTTACCACTCCTGGGTTTTTAGACTGGGAACCACATCTCTCTCTCTCTCTCTCTCTCTCTGCAGATCAGAGAGGATCTTGACAGGCATCCTATGCCACCTGCTATCGCTTAATTAACATCATCATCCGACTTCTAGTTGGAATAATGACATCCTGCACTTAACTAAAAAGTGTAATTGCCATAACATATTACAGATTGTGTTACACCAATATTGTGTGATTAACTATAAAGGAGGAGTTTCTCGTATTAATTTGAGCTTTTGGATCTCTGAGATTTTACTTCTACCCATTCCAAATGTTTCTTACAGGTTCAGAACAAGTCTAAAGATATAACTGGTAATAGCATAATCGCTGTAGACTGAATACACAGAGAAAAATCTAAACGCTAACCTTTGAAATTACTGAAAACATCTGTTGTATCCACAGTGGATATTATGAGAGAATGAAGATTAACTGTATGTGTAAAGGTAATTAAAAATAGGTCTGTACAAGTGGAATTAGATCAACTGTTTTGTCTCTCTTACCAGGAATTATATGTCAGTAAAGTAATCAGGCGTTTTTGTTTGGGATAGCTTCTCTTTGTCACAGACAGCTCTGCACAGTGAAGAATATGAGAAAAATCAGTGGGCTGGAGGAAACGGAGTGTTGTCCAGGGGCATTATCATCTTTAAACTGAATGGAACACCTAGCGTTTTGAATTCCTGAAAAAGAGTTACACTGCCATACATATTACAGTCAAGGCTGTTGGAGCCTCAGCTCTGTTAGATGCCCTTCCCTGTGGAGATCAGTTTTGTTTTCCCGATATAATATTAGAAATTGTAGTGAAGGATTTATAGCCAATGCCCTTTTCTGTATCCAGAATTCCCATTTAGTGTCAATAAAGATCCAAATATAGGTGAATAGTTTTATAATTTTAAAATACATAGATACATTTTCTGATCTATACATTTTAATTTTATGTATCCATTTTATATTATAATTTAATGTCTATGTCAGTTTTATTTTCATGAATACCCTGATAAAAATAAATTCTAAAACATAATAACTGGCAAAGATCAAAATGATAAAGCATAGCCTGGTTTGATTTCCTTGCAATACTGTGGAATAAATATGGCCTTAAACACACATAAACAGTATTTCCAACGGGAAATACAGTTATTGTCTTTTTAAAATTCTATAAATCGTGTTTTTAGCTGCCATTGATTATAATACAACCAGTATATGCAAGTTAGTAATCTTGTTAGTCAATAGAAGCCAACGAAGCTTTTACTAGTCAATTGTTCAAACATTTCGTTTACACAATTTCACAACACAAAATGTACCATATCCAAGCTACTTGCTTTGAAAAGCAGTCCCTTAAAAGGCTTCTTTTTCTAATAATCATCCCAATAATCTCCACAGTCTTCCTTCCTGAATACGCAAAGGGAAAAAAGAACAAAAGGAAGTGTAAGGTTGACTTACCTTTTCCTATATCTTTTAATTCTGTTTAAATGTCTATCCTTTCTTTGTGTTGTTTTGCGCATTCCTACATCTTGCAGGCTTGGACTCTGCAAAGACCTAGTAAGCGAGTTAAAGGCTGATGACGCTAACGAATCCGAGCGCAAATGACTGAATCGATAGGAAACCAGCCACTGCTGTTTAAGTGTATCGATAAATGTACCTTTATTTTCTCTTGAATGGATAAGTGTCGCAGTTAAGAGTCCTATGGATCTCTTAATTGAAAGTTAATTTTAAATCAATAAAGTGAGTCATTTAAATATTGATTGGCCCTTTCTACACGAATTGTTAGCTGATTTTTTTTTTTGCAACAACTTTGTTTAAATGCAATCAATAGCCCACAATCAGTATGTTCTATAAAAAATTGACTGATGTTCCCAAAATGCCTGCTAGGCAAATTCTTATCTGTTTGCATATGCAGCAAAGATATTTCAGTCTTTTTCACACCACATACCTAGATAATTACAACTCTAGGGATCTTACACACACACACACACACACACACAGAGCACACCTGTTCCCCTAAATACCACATTTTTTTTTTCTGTTACATTTAGCCTCTTAGCTACTGCACCTTAATCTTTTATTTACATCTCCAAAGGTTTGAAATTAAAAGATAATTTGATATAGTTATAGGAACCATATTTCTTGAACAGGTCCATTATTGCAATTTGAAAAAGAAAGCAGCGTTACATCATACCCATAAAAACTGAAAGACATTTACCATAGAGTCTTTGGTACTTTTATGTCATAATACATTAGTGGTATTACTTGACTAAAAATCCTCTCCAAATGAAATAAAATATCCTTGCCCATGTGAACATGCTTATCAAGTACAAAGCTAGCGAGTACTTTTTAATTTGTGTAGCTTCCCTTAGACATTATCTTTTTAGCATAATAGCAAATAACCATGCTTTTTTTCCTTCAAGTTGATAAAGAGAACAGCCAAGTTAAAGGGATACAAACTGTATTACATGGAATTCATCTTGATTAATCTAATAAAGTAAACTAAGGTAGTTGTAGCTTTCATCATTTCAGCAAATATGAATGTTCTTTTCATAGCTTCCTATGAGCCATTGAATGTTTGCCTGGGAAACAGTTTAAAAATTGTAGAACCGTCATCAGTCCCGTTTCCACAAAAGGGTTCCTTTTTGAACAGGAGTCCTAATAACAATCCAATACATTTATGAGGCCACTAATCAAAGGTGCAAGGTTTTGATTTTTCCCTCCTACAGTCTACACGTGTGAAAATAACATTTATTAACAAATGCTTTTTTGAATTAGAGAGGAATGACATTAATAATCTAAAAATTAAAACCTTAAATGATAGAGTTTTACAGTAACTTAAAGGTTTTTGTGTGATTTTAGTGATATGAGCTAATACGAAATGACCCAAAGTTAACATATGGTGTTACACTGACTGATATTTGACCAATAAGTAATAACCTACCATAATTATATTTTGGTTCTGAAGGCTTAGCCAAAATTCAAGCCCTGCCATTAAACTTATAATATTGATAAAAGTGATAAGCATGAAAATAATAATATTTTATCCACCCTCCCTTTTTAAAGATTGAAAAATACCAGCCTCAAGTGTAAATATTTGAGAACAGCTGAGCCTGGAGTCTGAGCTGTAATGCTCTATAATTTTACTTTTTTGCTGTTAGTATAAACTCAAGTGTTCTGCAAATTTACTCTACTTTAATCTTACATTATTGACCTCTTCATACAACATCTGAGAATTCATCCCATTCCATTTTCAAGGTTAGGGAAGCTCTATCAAAAGGAGAGATTTTAGGGAAATAGTGGCATATCATCAGTTCATATGCATACGAGTGCAGCATGTGAACATGCTGCGTCTGGGATCAGACTTAAGATGTGACTGATAGCTCCTATTTGTCTGATAGAGCTGGCCAGGGAAATAGAGCTACAGCTGGTTACTTCATTAGGTCCTCTCATTGATTGAACCCTGCTGAAGTGATGCAGCAGGCTCCTCAGATAACTGCTGGTAATAGAACAAAATGAATTCTTATCACAGAGATTGGAAAGGCCATTAACCCTGGCCTCCAATGCTTTTCAGAGGTCACAGACAGGAAGCCAAGCGGTGACTGGGAAACTGTTTTCTGTCTAACTACAGGTCATGTTAGAAGGGTGTGTGTGACTTTTTGTACCCTTCGGCTTCTGTATGGATGAAACCGTTATACTGGCAGATGTTAATAATCAGCTGTAAATAAATATAGGAACTGTAGGAAAAAATGAGAAAGCACAGGAATTTATTTCAATAAATATGTAATAAAAGAACAATTGTTACTGCAATATTTACTGCCAGTTCTGCTGTAGTTTTAAAACCAAAACTTTTTCATATAAATTGGGAAGAGAAATACATCGAGGCACTTTAAAAACGAAATTTAATGTGGTTTTATATAAAAATATTCCCTTCCTCCCTCTCCATCCTTTGGATATGGCAGTTACAATTGTTCATGGCTGCCTGGCTTCCTCTCGTCCCCAGGAAGCCACCACCAGGCATCTCTGAATGAGCACCACACTCTGCTTGACTATCACCTGGAGGAAAGGAGTGCGTTTCTAAGGAACAATCCTATAATTTACATTCAGTGCAAACTTTCAATTAACCAAGAGTCTACAACCTCACCCTCATCTCACAGCTGAGGACTTTCTCACACCTGTCAGGCCCCAACCAAAAGGGCTCATTCATTTCAAGACCGAGCAGTACATGATAGGTTTTCTACCTCTGTGAGGAGAGGAATCCTCAGAACAGCTGCTGGTATTTTTATATGAGTAGTCAGAGATGGAAAATTTTTATACATCAGGAGAGTTTGGTGAAGGATGCACCTCATAGAAAGAATGGAGAAGTTTCTTCTCATTACTAATATCCATTATCTGCGTGCGTACGCATCCCCAAAGATGTGCTAAAGACTATTTTTAACAATATGTTGGTGGCTTCTAAACTTACAACTCTGATTTAATTTCAATGTCTGTGGTCATGAGGTATTTTCTGTTGGAGCCAACCTTTCCCTGGGAGTTTGTTTATTTAAATGTAATTGGGTCCTGTGGATGGAAAAAAAAACTACCGATTTTATGTCTTTAGAGACCCACCCAGACATTTGGTTTGGCCTTCCGTACATAAATAATAACCTGAAGGTGTATGCTGTCATTGACCCGCTGGAAGCACCAGACGTGGTTTGGCAGGAAAGAAACCCAAACAGATTATCCACATAAACATAGAATCAGATGCTTCTCTACATTAGGTTAGGTATATGTATACACAGTTATGCATAGTTGTATGCTGTATTTTGGGATCTTTGTAGAACATAAGAACAGAGGGAAAAAGTTAATATTAAGAATGCACATATTTCCATTACTTTAAAGTCACAGAAAGGCTTAATTTTATGAGTTTATTATTTTTAACCTGAGCTTATATTTGAGTCAGATATGAACAGAATCATGTTTAAAATTGCACTGAGTAAGCAATGTCAAAGACATCAACTTCTAAAGAGAAAATTACTGGTAAGTCCTTTTGCATCCTTGCATCTTGCATTTTAGTATAAAACTTTTCAGTTTATTTGCTGTATAAGTTAATAAATATGCTTTAGAAATCTAATGAAGTAAATGCTTTCACTTATCTCATTTATCAAGAATGTTCGATTCTGTTGCAGATGTTTCCAGGAATGACACAGGGGCCTGGAATTTCAGCCTGTGATACCTGGGGTGGAAGTCTTGAAACTTTTAGGCTTGTAATTAGTTGGTTGTGCAGTATGAACCTTAGTGGGAATTCTGAGTTCAGTTCACATCGTCTAATGAAGAACAGGCATGATTCTTTGTTGTTGGATTTCAGTCTAAGAATCTTTGCTAAACAAATGTTTTTAATCCTTCATACAGTTAGTAGCATTAGGTGATGTTAAGTCAAATTTAAGAAACACAATATGCTTTGGAGGAAAAGTATGTGGTATTTTTCTTCTTACTCTCACTAGGTAAAATAGTCATATATTTATTTTATTTTAGATAAAATAGTACCTTCAGAGATCTATGATATTTTAAGCATTATCTCCTTATTTTAACTTGCATGAGTTAAAGAAAGGAAAGAGGTATATTATTAGGTTCCAAATAAATTATAGGGAAATGAATAAATTGGTGGTCCACAGTGTTTGAGCTAACGAGTTTTTCTCTATATGACATGTTAGTGTAATTTACAACTACAGGCAAAATGTGTTAATGCTTTTTATAAAAATTCATGGCATACAATATGATTAATTTCTATAAGAACCACCTAAGTTTTACTGACATGTTTGCAAATGGCAAATATTATTATGAACATATAAGGCAAAGTTGGTGTCTGTGGGGCAAGGATTATGTACTGTTGTGATTTTTAAAAGTTTAGTTTTTAAACTGCCCCATGGCCCTTCTCAGGATCTTTAGCACTGACAATATCCTATACGCATAAAAGTAAAAAATCTGAAAATAAGTTTTCTAATAAGTTCATTTGTGTGGTTTTGTGTTTTGTTAAGAAAATGTTGACTTCCTGATTCATTGGTGGCAGGGTGGGGCTGGTGGGGGAGAACCATGACTTGTTTCTTAGCCACCTCAAGATGAGTTTAAATAATATTATAAGGTTTCAATCTATTCTATGTTTTTATTTCCCCAAACTTTTCTAAAACATTTTTTCCTTCAGTAAAATCTTGTAACAATTTTTCTTGATTGAGAACATTTAGGAGTTTATTAGAGAAAAGAGAACATTACACAAGTTGGTAGGCCAAAAATATCACCATCTCTCAGTGTTTTCATGCTTCTCTTAGGTATTTTGGTGATAAAATTTGTGGTTGACTTGGGAAATTAAAAAGGATGTCTGAAAATCAACTTTACTTAAAAACCACATGGGATTCTTTAATCTTTCCTTCTTTATAAGTTTGGTTTTCAAATCAAAGATTTTTCTGCTTTTGGTAGAGTACATATGATACTTTATGAAGCTGCTTTACATACTGTCATTTCAATGCTGCCCTGAAAATACTAGTTGTCTAGAACTCAAATTCTCAAGATTATGCCTAATATTAGCCATAATTCAGAAACATCAGATGTCCTGCTGATAATCTATATGCTCTAGGTGATACTTGTAAGTTATCGTCTTCTATTCTATATTTAATAAACCATTTTCTACCTAAGGATTTTAGTTCAATGTTTGGAGAAGCCCATTAGTGATTCTAAGTGACAGGGGTGACAGTTCTTGCTAATATGTGAGCATATAATTCTAAAACATTTGATGATTTCAGTTTTTAAAAAGTTTATTTATTTCAGAATTTATATTGTAGAAAATCCAGTCAATCGTTCTTTTGAGGAGGAGATCTGTTTAGTTTGCACCTTAACAATTACACTGAAAACGTAATTTGTCTTTACGTCTTCATGTTCATGTAGTTTGGCATTCACTGTTATTTATTTATTTGCTTTTACCTATACAGACTCAGTGACGGAGTCATGGGAAAAGTGGTGGCATAGGTCAGTGACTACTGAATGCTCGGTGTGCTGCTGCCCAAGTCCAACTCTTTTGGGGTTCACTTTCTATTTGAATTAGTACTTTTTAAGACATTTTGATTGAGAATTTACTTGTTCTTTATTTATATTATTTTTCTCTAACATTTTCTTTATAATATATATATTTTTTAAACTAAAAAGATGTAGCTATCCCAATTGGACAAGTTAACCCTTGGTTTCCTGGCAAATGAAAAAAATTGTACATTAAATTGATAACAGGGAATCCATAGATTGATTTTTCTCAGTTATATAACACCCACATAAGAGTTTAGGGAGATCATTTGCACACAGCACATTAACCTGGGAGCCTAGGACTGGGGTACTCCATGTCCCCTGCAGTTCCCTCTGAAATTATCCAAATAACTTACACTAGATTATTAATATCCCTCAGCATGAAATGTTGTTCTATAAGAACCCTGGAAGGAAACAGGTAATACATAGTTTGAGTCACGCGTAACAGTTTTGTTTCTGAACATGGAGCCATGCTCTCTGGTGCTGTGGTGTGTATGCCATGTGCCCCCAACACCCCATCCCCAGAAAGGCCACGCCACCTCTCTGACCACTCGCTCGGTATGATGGGGACCTCTCAGGTGCCCTAGCTATGGGCACACTCCCTTTCCCCTGGTGCAGCTGCTAACTTAAGAGCTCCCAGGCACATTCGTATTTTTGAAGAAAGCATCTTGAGAAACCGAATTTCCTAAATAGCCTTGAGAGAAGTAGTATACAGATTCACCTTTTTGCTCCTGCTTCTGGAGACTTTAAGCACTCAACCAAAGCAAAACCACTTTAGTGATTTCGAAAAACTGGGTAACTGAGAAAGTGGGTAGAGAGGGATTAGAAAATGAAGTAACTGGTTCCCCTTGAAAGAAAGGAAAGAAGAAGAGCATCAAGGTAAGCATAAAGTACATTAATAGGGAAAAAAGTGAAGCAGAAAGTGATGTGTGTCTCAGCAACTGTGAAGGAACATCCCATGGGGTATGGTTAGCAGTTGACTTAGAGCCCTGGAAGTCATGCATGTGAATACAGTATGAACAAAAGTAGGTTTACAGTTGCAAGTACTCAAAACACAGAGTTTGTGTATTATTCATAATTAATTGTTAATTTATTTTCTATGTGATCAACTGTAAACCTACTTTTACCCCATCCTTTATACTTGAAAAAGCATTAAGGTTTAGTCAAATATAAAAGGACCAAAGGAACAATAATGGGAAAGGGAATGTGAAAAGAAAGGGTGGTAAAAATAAAAACACACAAAACATACTTGAGGTAAAAGTGAATTATTGTCCAGTCTTATGAAGTTGTTTTCTTCCTAGCCTTTGTAGCAAGTGCTTGGAAGCTGACAAAGTGATTGCAGATGTTCAGATAATGGGGAAGCCAAAAGGATCCTTAAAACTGGTGGTTCCAGCCTCTCAGGTGAGAGCTGATTAACCAGGCTCCTCGGTGGTTTCCTGACGTGCTCAGGGTTACATGGCCAAGTCACTGCACAGCCCAAGTTTCTAATTTCTATTCATCACCTTAGTATTTTTATCATCGTCCACTCTTTACATAGGTTGAATGGAATATTTTAAAAGCTGATTTTCTATAATCATTTCTCTATAAAGCATTTCTCTGAAACAGAAAAATATTTTAATGGCACAATGTAAAATAAGATACCTTGTGCATTAATGCTTCTTTCCCTCACAGAATTAATTGTTCCGTGTTGGTGTCGTTTTACATCAAGAATGCTTTGCTCCTACTGGGTAGTATCACTTTCTGAGTAGTGGTGGTTGTTTCTATTTTGTCTCCTCCTTCAGACTCAAGCTTCTGGAAGGCACCGAAGTTGTTTTCACCTTAGTTATCTTCTAGCCAAATATGGCCCTTGTCATCTAATGGGCTTTTAGTGAATGTCTGCTAATTTAAATGTCTTTATGCTATGAAGTAAAATTATGTGTCTAAATCGATCATTATTTCTAGCATTTAAAGCGCTTTTTTATTGTTACACATTTCCAGTGAGATGTAAACAAACAGTTTGAGAAATGGCAAATAAGGGATTTAGGCAAATTAGGGTAGATTAGGAAGCAATAAAAAAAGGTTCAGCTAAAGTTAAATGAAACAGCAGGGGGCCAAATGATGCTTTACAGATAGAATATTGTAGGTCGTTAGAGCTTAATAGGCAAATGTTTTCATTTTAAAGGCTATAAAATAATTTTTAACTGCAATTTCCTCACTTAAAAAAAAGAAAAGCCCTTTTAAAGGAAAGAAAAAGAAAAATTGAAAAATACTGTTGATATTTGCTCAGTTTTTTCCTTTTAAGCCTTGTTCAGCGCAGTCTTTTCACACTGTCTTCTTCCCATTTATGGAAAAAGATATTGACCCTTTGAAGATAGTTTCTTGTCCAACCCATCATAGTTCATAAAATTAAAAGTCAAGTTAACAGTCCATCTCAGCTCTCAACCACATCCTCCTTGACCATGGTTCTCAAGGGAAGTGTGGGGAGGTGATTTTATGGCCATTTCACAATAATTGTATACTCTTATTTCATTTTTAAGAGCTTTTAAGTCCAGGCAAGAATGTGCTTGGACTTCAAAGAATTAATTGCGTACAACTTCTATATTTACGATGCAGTCACAAAAAGGGACTAGCAAAAGGAAAACAATGGAGAGTGAGTCATTTCTACAAGGTGTTAACAGGGGTACATGAGAAAGAAAAGAAAGATTGCTAGCAAAACTGGCATATGCCTCGTATGTCTCCCTCTTTAGCCTATTTCAATAGGGTTGTAAGCTCTTTTACCTTTGAGAGAGAATATCAAATACCTATATCTAATAACAAATGTGACAAATACTTGATTTATTTAATCGGAGTCAGAGTCAGAATAAAGTGGAGGAAGAGATTCTATTACCTAGCGAAGTCTGCCCCTTTGCTACCGTGGTCGTTTAGGAGCCCATTGGCAAGAGCTCTGGGTATCGCATATGGCCTGGTCTTGTGAGAGACAGAAGAATGAAAGTCCACTGCCCTCAGGAGTTTAGAAACTGCCTAGAAGACCACCAACTCAATGTACTTGACACAATAAGCCAGATAAATTGTGACTCTTCAAGGCACTTTGTCAAGTTCAGAACTGTTTAGAGGAGCATTGGATCTGTGGGGCTTGTTACGGTTAGTGCAGGTCTTAGGACATAAAGAAGAAGAAAATTTGGATATGAAATCAAGTTTTATGTTTGTCTCTGCATCTATTTATTTAGTCATTGGCCTAGGTTTAAGAGGGGAAGTGATATGATTCAGACTTAGGAATGAATAAAAATAATATTGTGTTGAGAAGCAAGAAACTAAACAGAAAACCATTTAGGAGAAGGGTGGCAGACAAAAATTAGATAATTTAGACTATGGAAGGCTTTGGAACTTAAGCAAAGAAGTTCATATTTGATGAGGCAGAAAATGAGAAGGTACCAAAGCTTTCGAGTGCAATATGTCATCACTAAAGAGGTGTTTAGGAAACATGATGGGGCAGCCGTATGTAAGAGGGATAATGTTGATGGAACCTGGAGGCAGAAAGTCATTCAAAGCCAATCACTGTGGTGGCTACTTCCAGGGGCATCTCAGTAAATAGAAAAGAACATTAAAAATAAGTCCACTGAACAAACTGACTGATGAAATATAAACAAGGAAGGAACCTACTATTCTGCTAAAGTTCTGAAGTTTGCTGACTCACAACTACTCAGCTAAGTGGGCCAGGGGCAGTGGGATGCATGGGCTCTGGTAAGGGGGCATGTCTTTCCCCCTTTCAAACACAATGCTTTAAATGACTAGCAGGCAGAGGAAGTAATGCTTTCATTATGTTTTCTTTTTAATTTTGAACTAGAAAAAGTAGTCATTTTTCATCATGATTTTTAAAGAGAGCTTTCGTAGTTTTAATAAAACAACATTAGGGGCTCTGTTTACTTTAAAACATTTAGAGCTTATATTTATATGAACCTGTTAATATCATTTGTACTGAGTAAGTATAGAGACAATATTTTACGGAATGTGGAGCAATGTAAGTCCAGGACATTTTTATATCTTTCTAAGTGAAAAAGAGTGATTAAACTGAAATATCTCTAAGCTGTTTTATGGTATTTTCATAACATGACTATCAGAGTTGCCTGGCACATCATTAAGTATTCAGTGAATACATGAATGAAAACTAACCCAGAACTAGGACATGAGCTGAACTTCTCACAGGTGAGGTGAAACAGTCTTGGTAGACGACATTTTGTTGGAGATCAATTAGGTGAGTTTCATTTTTCTATTTTCAGGACAAGATAGGGTTGCCTCTGTGCATTTGGCAAAAGAAGGAAGACAAAGTGTCCAACTCCAGTCCATAAATACCCAGCACCACTTTAGGGGCAAGGCAGAGGAGGCAGGGTACAGAAATGTAACAAATGAAATTGATTCCATTTAGCCTCATCTACTTACATTCTGATTTTGTGAATAGAGAGAGATACTTCTCAACAATTCGTTGTGTAGCTGCAAAAAGCAAATACAGCTCTGCACATTTCCAGGTAACTCCTGTGAATTAGAGGTCAGTTTTCTTCACTCTGGAAATAGAGTTCTAGAGTATTTGGGGTAACACATTAGCTGTTGCCTTTTGAGGATAGGTGCGGGGACCAGGGTTACAAGATTTACAATGTGTGAGACAGGTGATAAAACAGCCATATAAAAGATAAAATTTTTTCTGATATTACATATTTTATTGGATCAAACATATATGTCTCTTCTTCCTATATCCTTAACAATGTAAATGTTTAAAAAATGGTCAAAAAGAGAATTCTGCATTAGGCTCAAATTACCATGTTAGAGATGTTTTTATTTATAGCTTGTAGAAGTGAGATAAAAAGAAAAATCAATTATTTTTCATTATTCATTTTCCTTACCACTAGATTCCACACCACTATATTATACTCCCAGCATCCCACAACATACTTTTTATTTTGTTAAAGGTGGTCATATTTCTGACTTTTTGTTTATTGTGTGCCTTTTTGTATTTGACTTCTGGTCATCATTTGTGAATTGTTCACGCTTGCTAAAAATCAGTGTTTCCTACTATTTGCTATTATCTCGTATATTATAATAACAATATATTTATTTTTTGCACAATTATATTTTGTTTGTTTAATAATAAGATGTTTATGATCACATGATTTCAGCTTCCATATCACCTTTTACACTAGTGATGATCATGAGTATGAGTCATGACAACACATGGCCCAAATCACCACACATTTTTTAGCACTTTCATCATCTTTTATCAAAATCTGAAAATTCATGGGCTTTGTGTATTGTATATAAGTTTTTGATCAAATTTAGAAATGTTGTTAAAATACAATGTTATAGTATTGCCATAAAACTTAATTGAAAAGTTTTATAGGGAATGGTTTGTCTTCTGCAAGGTTTTTCATTTTTGTTGATGTAATTTTATTGCTTATATGACCTCCATAATATCTACAGTGAAAAAACTGTGATCTTAGCTCAATGCTAGATAAGATGGTACTGAAGGCATTACTCAGCAAAACTGACTTCTCTCATTGTGTATCACAAAGAAGACAACGGGAATATTTTTATGTGCTAAAACCAAATGGGTACTGCTCTTTCACCCTCTTTTGTAGCCCATTTTACATCATTGTCCCTCATTTGGGACCCTCTTTACTCTCTTCTGTACTTCCTACTCCTCAAATTTGCCTCCCAAATTCTTCTTGTGATCCTGTTAATCTCCAACTTCTGTGAGGTTGGTAAGTCCCAAGCTGACTTCTGTTGGCTTCTTCTGTGATAAATTGATTTCCATCACATTTCTACTACTCTTTGGAAATCCACACCCACATCTGTCCTCTGCCATTGGTCACAGCCTTTTTCTCTTCTTCATCATTAATTTTTCGCTCACCACCAGTTCCCGCCCATCATCATACCAACATTGTCTCCATCTCCCCACTTATAAACTCTCCCATGATGCTACCTACATCCACCACCTCCACACACTGCTGTATATTTGTGATCCTTTTTACAGCAAAACTCCCCAGATAACTGTCTACACTTGATATCTTTCTTTCATTTTCATTCTCTCTTTTCCCCACATTCAAGGAGTGTTTGTCCTTACCACTCCACAAAAGAAGCTCCGGTCGAGGACTCTGAGTACCTATTCTTTGGTAAATCTAATAACCGATGCTTAGTTGTCATCTGACTAGACCAACTGGCAACTTTCAACATGTTGACTCTCCCTTCTTTTTGAAACGTCTGTTTCACTAGGCTTTCCACACCCTGTTCTCTCTTGATCTTCTCCTACCTCACTGACTGTTCTTGTGCAATCCTCACTGGTTCTTCTTATTTGGGGAGAGAACAGAGGGAGTATTCACCCTCCCTCTGCAGGCCATAAAGAGGGAGCATCCCCTATAGGGAATTTAAAAAGGGTAATAAAAGTGACTATGAGTTAGCCTGTTTAATTATTATTTTTATCATGCACTGGCAATTCTAGACGATGTCAATGATAAAATACTTCTTGCTGGAGAGGGCTGCTCATGGTGTTCCCTACCTTGGTATGGCCCTGTGTAGTAGTGTCTCCTATGTTCAGTCATGGACCCTCATTCTCTAAGTGATCTTATTCAGTCTCAGCTCAAGGACTTACACTGCCAACTATATGTTGGCTTCCCCCCTTCCTCCCTACCTTCTTTCCTTCCTTCCTTCCTTCCTTCCTTCCTTCCTTCCTTCCTTCCTTCCTTCCTTCCTTCCTTCCTTCTTTCCTCTTCTCTCTCTCTCCCTCTCTGCCCCTATTCCATATGTGCCTACTTAACACCTTGGATATATGTTCCAAACTATAGATTCCAAACCTCCTCCTCCTCCTTCCCTTGTGCCTCCTGTATTTTTCTTCATTTTGGTACATGGCATCTCTATTTTTCTAATTTCTTGGGCAAAAAACATTGGACTCATTTTTGATTCTTCTTGTTCTCTCACTTTCCTTATGAAACCCTTTGTTAAATCCTACCCATTCCTCCTTTAAATACACACCAGTTCCTCTACTGCCTCTTTGGTCCAAGCCACCATCATCTCTCACAAGATCACCAGTGCCTTATTTTACTTAACTTCTCTGTGTAGTTTTCCACTTGTGCCTCAAACTTCTGGAAAAGTTCTTTTCCTTCGCCCGCTGTTTTACCAATCCTTCCAGGATTCTGTGCGTACCTCTTGTTGTCTGTCATTATCTTTTATCATCTTTCAATAATCTTTAGAACCACTTCTTAATTTTTCTTCCCCAGAGTCCTGTCCTCAGCCCTCATCTTCCACACTCTTTGTGTTCTTCCTGAGAAGTGTCATTTACTCACAAGTATTAGTTATTACTGCTTCCAAATATTTTCAACTCAGACTTCTCTTCCAAGATCTAATTCCATAAATTTAAATGTTTACTGAACAGCTGTGCTCTAATTCATGTCCAAAATTGAGCTCATCATCTTTTCTCTCACCCCAGTCCTGGCTTTTAGACATTCCTTTTTCTCTCCAGTGGAATCACTATTCTTTATCCAGGAGTTCTTCTAGATAGTAACATACTGAAGTACAATGAATATTCCACTTCGCTTTTTTTTGTCTATTTTTATAACAAGGCTCCTCCTCTGTTCCATCTTCTGCACAGCATCTCAAAGATGCAGATGTGACCATGGCATCCCCTGTGAAAACCTTCCACTTTGCCAGAATCAAGGGATCCTTTTCCAATTCTTGCATTCAGGCAAAGGAGAAGAAAAAATTGGCTATGTCTCAGAAACCATTTTTTTCTGCTGCTAACATAGTCCAAAGAAAGCAATGTGCCAAATCTCATCAATCTGTTTGCTCATTAATGAATGATTTATTAAATAAACATTTCATGGGTATGCATAAGTATTGTCTTGAAAATTCATAGCAGGTTCCAACAGTACATTTTTCACTCTTGGCTCCAACCTAGCCTTTCTAATCTTCCTTTTCTGGGCCTAAGCATACTTTCACTGACTTTCCATCTCCAGATTTATTTCACTTATGTTTGTATCCATCATTGCCTAGGTCAATTCTCATAAGTGCGATTTGGAGTATACGACTATATAAATTTGACCTTTCCTAACGTGGTGAAAGGTAAAAAACTCCAAATAGCGAAAAATCCAAGGATTATTTACATATAATTTAGGAAACTTTTCTGAGTCTTAGATTAATGGCAAATTTATTTCAACAATTATAGTGTTGATGAAAAGAATTGATCTAGTCATCTGAGGATTTTCTTTTATGGCCATATATAATTTACAAAATAAGTAAACCTGCACATGGGAAGCAACAATTTCCCCCACATATATATAACTGTGTAGAATAATTTATTATAAATAGTAGTGGTGAACTTCATGTCAGCATATTTAAGACTTTAAATTTTTAGAAAATGTCATGTAAAGCTTTATTTCCGTGTTGTGTATGGTCAGGTGGAAGTGGTGATAACAACTTACAGTTCATCCTTTCAATGACTTGGTGTGGCAAATAAAAAACATCATTTCATTCCCCACTTTGCAGGTGAGAAGACTGGCTCCAAGATGTTAAGAGCTCTGTTTAAATTTATGCTTATCGAAGCCAAAGTTTTAATTCCTATGTCATACATTTCCCATTTGACTTGTCTTTGTGAAAGCTCTAAAATAATGTCTTTGCCTCCCTGCAAATTGCCTTGGAGAAAAAATCAAGTATTTTTTGCTTTGATGATGTGTTCAGTAGGACCTATGATTCAGATGACTTCCTGAAAGGAATAATCTAGAAAATGACCCCAATCCAATGTTTGTATATAAATGGAGATTTTCTGAGTTTTGGAGACTGCCACATTTGCAGTCCTGCACATTCTTAGATTGTGACTTCTCCTTAAGCTTTCACTTAATGGTGGCTGATGGTGGGGGTTTGGAGTGGGGAGGGGGAGGAGCCCTCCCCTGCAAGAGAAAACTAGGGTCGTCTGTTACTGCCAGTCCTCAGAGTTCATCTTCTTCACTATAACTTTTGTAAATGGTCAAAGCAGTGTGGACTGAACAGTTTTTAAAACCTGGTTCACATACCTGTTTTATTGAAGCTTATGCAAAATTTGCTTAAGAATTAAAAAAGCAACTTTCAAATTGCTTAGGAAACCAATGTTTAGTTTTGTTAACATTTGCTATTTCCAAAATATCTACACAAATAACAGTGAACTTTTAAAGGCTTAAAATACTAACTTAACTGATGGACAGGGCACACATTACATATAAATATAATCTAAAAGGCCAGAAAACCAAACTTTTTTTTTTAATAACTTGTCTTCAGCAGGATAGACAAAGCCACAGAAAAATCACATGAGTACAATTACTACTTATTCAGTACTAGATGCTTTATATTCATTAACTTTATTGTTCTCTAAAATTTGGGTTTTGTTTTTTTTTTTCCATTTTCACGTATAGGATCCTGAACTTCGGCGGGGGGGTGGAGGGGGGTGCTAATTAACTTGCTCCGTCAAATAGCTAGAAAATGGTAGAGGCGGGATTGGAGCCCAAGCATATTTGGTTCTTAAGTAAATAGTCCCCCCCAACTCTAGCACAGCATATGCATCAGAGTAGTTAATATTCTTCTAATGAAATAGTTTTTAGAGCAATACAGGCCTTCTAAGGGCCAAATAACTATAGCGGAAGTGAACAATTTTATGTCACTGATGACTGACCTTTTCTCTCTGCTTGCTGAAGATTTTAAGCAAAGAGAATGAATCTCAAATAGTTAAGAATTGACTGTTATTTTAACACAGAGTCTATTACTTTGGTTCTCCACAACAAGAGTGAACGATGGCTTCATGAATAATGATTCCGAAGAAGTATGCCCAAGTAATTCATAGAACGCGATTGAATTAAAATCATGGGAATTGTGAAATCATTACACATCACAGGACACATTTTTAAAATTATGAACCTGATTAAACTCTAATTGTTGTAGTAAGTTAGAAAAAAAAAAAGCACTGTCCTAGGACAAGTACCTATCGTTGCAGAGGTCTCCCCAGTGAAGCTGTAAAAACAGGTACAGGGCTCTGAAAGCCAAATAACATGGAGACAAAGAAATGCAACTGCCCTGAGGGTAAATGATACCCTTGTAAGAAGTCTTTGAAAGAGTTAAAGGAATAGTGATAAAGACACACTACTGGATATACATTATTTTCTTTTAAAAAAATAACTTTAAAAGAAGTATGAGCTAAATGAGACTATTCACATACTGTGGAGAAACAGGTGGAGGTTTTCCTGGATTAAAAACTGGCTGTGAAATAGAAAGCAAAGGGCGTGAAGAACTAGTCCGTACCTGAACAAAAGCTATTGTTGGGTGGGGGAGGGAGTGGTGTGTGTGGACAGAGGTGCTTCTTGTGTTGATAAGCAGACTAGAAAAGTCAACACAACATGCTAAAAAATGAAAATTGTTTTAGACATTTAAAAAATTTATTGAGGTAATATTGTTAATGATAATATATAAATTTCAGGGGTACAACTTTATAACTCATCTGTATACTCTTTTGTATGCTCCCCACCCGAAGTCTGGTTTCCTTCTCTCTCTGTATATTTGACCCCATTTACCATCGTCATCCTCCTCCCACCCACTTTCTCCTTTGGTCACGACCATGCTGTTGTCCATGTCTATGAGTTTGTTTTTTCATTTTTGTTTGGTCATACTTAGCTTTTTGTTTTAGATCCCAGCTATGAGTGGAACCATATGGTCCTTGCCCTTTAGCATCTGACTTATTTCACTTAGCATAATAGTCTAATATCCATCTGTGAAGAGAATATAGGAGAGATTGTGATGAATCCTATAAGAATTTAAGTCTCGATAACTGGGCAACCGGTTGATAGATGTGACTGTGATATTATTCCTAAATTATGATAATAAAAGTTCAATCTTTCCATTTCAAAACTATCAGAAATAGAATAGAATCTTACATAGAAAAGTGTATTAGGAATTAGCAAATTTAAGAAAAAAATATTTCTGTAAGATCACTTTAAAATATGAGACATTAAGAAGATGCATGAGTAATTTATTGAAACTAATTGATATCCTGCCCCATAGAAATAATTGATACTGGAGCATCCACTGCACTTCAGTCTCTTACTGCCTAGGAGAAATAATTTAAGAGAAGGCACGGCAGGTTCACAAAGATGATGTTGCTTGGTTACTCAAAATCATTTGGTAGCATGCTGAGCTGCTCAGCTTTTTAGAAGAGCACTCTTTGTATCCTCATAGGAAAAGGATGGAGAAGACCACTTGAAACCATTTTTAATTGTAAACTTGCCCCATCTGAAAACAGGTTGTGCTTTTGCAGAGCACAAGCCAGTTCAGAGGTCTTTATTAAAATGTAAATTACCAGGATGGTATAATACATGCTGAATTTGATGTGTTCTTCTAAATATTGATCTTGTTATGATAGATTTACTTTGTAGGAGTTTGACCTGGTTTTTTTTAGGGGGTAGGAAATTCAAAGTTTTTAGACTTCCTGGCCCAGAGGTCCTGGGGGCTGCCTGGAGGCAGCACTGTTTAGAGGAGAGTACAGAGCTTTGGAGCCAGACAGGCTCAGTCCAAATCCTACCTCTGCTGCTCTGTGCCTTTGGAAAAAATTACTGACTTCTTATATCTCATCTTTTCCATAAAAGCAATGTTTTTTCTGTTATAGATTTACTGCAAGGATTGAGTAACGAAATACATGTTACATGTTTAGCACCTAACAGGTTTCCAACAAATGTTCGCTCATTATTTTGAAATTGAGGGAGCTGCAAATGTCTTCTTTTTTTGTATTCACAGAGTCTGTAAAACATCCTTTTACAATGAGTCTCAAAGTTGTGTTACAGGTGGGAGGGGCATCAAAAGGGAAATGAGGAGGACCCAGAAGCATTGTTGAAACTTGTGAACTCTTTTAGAATTTCGTCTTATTCTCCAATTAAAATGTAAGAATTGGGATCATTTTTTTAATGGATCAAAGTGAAGTGTAACTAAGAATGTTACCTGGGATATAGGATACAGAAAATAGTTTTCTTTCTTTCTTTTTATCACTTTAGGCTAGTTGGCTTAATATTTATTCTGTTTGTCTCTATATATTTTTTATCTTATGTGCTAAACATTTTGCTAAAAATAATGATACACCTTATTGTTTAACGCATTAACAAATCAGTGGTGGGGGGTGAGATGTGGAACTTTTGTAGGCAGATCCTGTCCTAGTACAATACTTGGCAGCTTAAATATTCACCCATGGTTTTAAAAATTCCATTTTCTACTGAACTTATGCCAAATACTTCCCAAATTTTGCTGATAAGAATATAAAAACCACATGGCTATTGCAATCATCAGGTGCAGATTAGATTAAATTTATTCCCAAAACACAACAAAAAACCTTAAACTTAAAATTCTGTTTATATATCTAGACTGTTTTATAAAATAAAAATTCCAGATCTTTCCATGACCATCAGGTTTATAATTATTATAGTTAAAAAAGTATCATTCCATTTAGCAGGAAAAAAAAACTTTTGGAAGATGAAAGCTTGACTTTTGAACTAAGGTTAGATGCCTGAAAGTTATCAGTTTACTTACCAGAATAAATATTGCTCACATAAGGGAGGGGAGAGGTGAGAAGGAGAAATAAGACAGATAGTTTATGGGGAATGTTGCAGTGCAAGGAAATGCAAGAGAGCTGTGAGAACTCCTATTCTCACCAATTAGAGGGAAGAGGAACTCCCAAAATGTGGTTTTTAAGCATTGTCTTGGCAGAGGGAACCATTTGAGTTAGGCTACGGTCATGGGGGTTAGCAGAATTCAGGCCAATGAGATGAGAAAAATGAAATGGGGAATAACTGTGGAATTAAGAGGAAAGTGACTTTTAGGATTTTAAATGTATGGCTCAGTATGTCATTGTGGTTAAGAGGATCATCCCTGAAATAAAGCTGTGTGGGTTCAGATCATATCTCCCCCAGTTACTTGGGGTGGCCTAATGCACATGAAGGGCATCAGTCATACCTAGCACAGAGCACGCACTCTGTCAAATGTTGATGGCAGCGTTCATGGTGACTGATGGGCTGTTCCACAGAAAGATGCGACACACATTGTGTTAACAGATATAGAGCAATTTAGTACCATTTTCAAATTTGTGATCATCACCAAATTGACAGAATAGAGTAGAATACTAGATAAATTGTCAGTGGTATTATTTTTAATAGTATTAAACCAGAAAGGTGAGGTGCTAGAAAACACAAATTAGTAATCTAATTAAATCAGCAGCCAAAGGGACAGACCATGTTAACAACACTCAGATTTGTTATTACAGAGCAATTATGAGAGTGAAATATTGAAAGATGCTATTTGTCATTGCTAGGTTTTACACAGTTCATTTTCCATTGGCAAAAAATTATAGGTTAACCAGTTTGTTTGATAAGCTAAAGCTCCTTTATTAAAATATTTTATCATTTGTATAAAAGGAGCAACACTGGTGAGGATCTAAAAAAAATTCAGTGTCATACTGAACAATGTTCATTTATGAAATTACTCGCACAAGTCACCCTCAGTGGAGCAGACTCCAGGTGCCACATGACCTAATTTATAAGGTTAAGTAACAGTTTCTGATTTTGATACTTTGTACACTTTCTTAAATCACACTTAAATGAAGTGATTTCCATTTGGTACAAAACTATTATTTGGTTACATTTTATATTCAAAGAACATACATAGTTTATGAAATATCAGAATTTTCACAAGGCTAGTGAACAGTTGCTTTGTTTTGTTTTATTTCCCACTTGGTTTCTGGCCTTCACGAACACAGGAAACCTTTATAGGCTCCTAAATATTGTGTTATCCTAACTGGACACATCCAAAATTTCACACAGACTTTTATGCGAGGCCACCTGGGTTTCATTCCAAGCTCTGCCAGGGTCACATTTGGAGACCCGTGGACAGAGTGAGTTACCTTAAACTCTCTGAGCCCCAGTCTCCCTATTTAAAATAAGGATTAATAAATGCCTCATGATTTCAATGCAATGAATATATGCCTGTTTTTATATGAATAGCTATCACAGTACCAAGCAGAGATACAAAATTAATAAGTTGCCATTGTTTTATTTTTATTTCCATGTATCTTTAAAAATGGCAGTCATTTGGTCCAGCTCACTGAAGCACCACTGATGTCCTGTTTGAATAAGCCTATTTAATACATTGATGTTGTGTGTGTGTGTGTGTGTGTGTGTAACAGTGAGAGTTCTTTGATACATTTGGTTATTTTTTGCTAGAAAAGGTAGAAAGAAATGGTTTTACACACATATTCATATATCTGTGACAGGAATTACTGTCTTTTTGGTATTCCTCTGTTTCAGGATATAGGGTGTAGATTAGCATTTTAAGTACAAGTGTCCTAGGTGGCTTTGGTATGCCTCATCTGTCATTAGCTGAGAAGCTATAAAGATGAAAATTTTGAGGAACTCACAAATAATTGGAGTGCTATTCATGGGTCATGTAAAAAGTTACCTCAATACATCATGAGAAGTGCTGAAACATTGTACATCCTATATCTTGAAACAGATGAATCTCAAGATTATAATTTTATAAAGCATCTGAGAACCTCAGGACTCTATATTCAAAGCTCTTTCAATTGTAATGAAAAGAGACACCAGTTCCTGTCACATGCATATAAGCTAATTACTATGGGAGCATGGAGGAGGTGACACTTGCTTTGGGTTTTGAGGCAGAATCAGAGTTTAACATGAGAAAACAAAAAACCATTTAAAAAATTTAAAAAATAAAAGGAACAGTGATCAAAGGATAAAGACACAAGAGGCCTCAAGGAAGAAGGTGGGCTTCTTGAGTGACATATTGGATGGACGTTTGTAAAATAACTTACATTTGTAAGTTATTGCTGGATTTATAAGCATGACTGAAAATAAATTCTTCCTTTCAAGACAAATGTAAGACATAGTTCCAAGAAAACAAATTTTTGTTGTTGGTGGTGGGAGGGCACTGAGTATTTGTTATGATTGTACTATTTTTAAACAGGTTACCACCAAAGGCCAAAGGTTTTGTGCATAGCAAGAAAAACAATTAGTAAATGCAATAATAGTGCCTTAGTTGCACTTCTGTTTTCAAGGTTAATTATTTGCTTGATTAAAGCCTTTCAAATCAACCAGAGATGCTATTGCCTAGAAATAGTAGATAAACATGAGTCTCTTTGTCTGTGTAAGAATTGTGTGACTGCCTTTTTCAATCTTGCAATAAGATTTGGCCTTTTCCCACTTGGTAGACCATAGCACATTTGTATTATTTTCTTTTGCACTTGCTGATTATTTCTACAATTATAGCTGCATTTTACAAGTGATAAAATTGAGCCTTAAAACAGTAAAGTGATATACCTAAGGCCCCATTCCTAGAAATGGAAGAGCCATGATTTGTACTCATGCAATTCTGTATTCTTGAAAGAAAGCTCTTGAGATATTTTGAGAGATTAAATTGGAAAGACAAGGAGTTCGAGGCAGAGTGACTGCTGTGGAGGCTATGAAGTTGTGAGGAATGAGAAGAGGATGGAGAAATAAAGAAACACACATGATGGGGAGCATTGTAAAACGGAACCAAGAGCACACGATGGCTCAGTGAGGAGAACGAGTGAGGTGTCAAAGGTGATTTCTGAGGTCTAGTTGTTTTTTCTAGATTTTCCTACAACAGGGAATTAAAAGGAGGTGTGGAGTTGGAAGCAAATAATGATTTGTGCTGTTTCAGGTCAAGTTTAGCAAGCCAAGCTGTTGTTGGCACTTGGCTGTGGATCTCAGAAAAATATCAAAGATGTGTGTCTATTGAAGACTTGGACATATTCTTCAGATTTTCTTAAGTGCTTCTTTTTGGGCTCACATCAGCTACCATATATTGAGGGTTTTTTTTTCTTTTTTGCTATTTTGACAAAGAAGTAAGAGCATGCTCATAATTTATGTAATTTGCCATTGTCATTGTAACATATAACTGTATAATGTAGGCATGGACAGATATCCAGTAGGTAAAAATAAGAATGAGCCTTTCCTACTTCCATATTTGATCTATATTATTGTGTTTATTGTGTGCTGCTGATGACTGAGAATTCGATCTAAGCTCAACCCTGTGTGGATTCATCTTGCTAACCACTGCTCACTAGGTCGTAAGGTGTGCTAGCAGCTCCCCTGAGCTCCACTGGATGCTTATATCATTGAGTGCCAAATTTGGGTTCCTGTGATATTGGCTATGAATGCAGAGCTGTTTACCTCTCCCTCTGATGTTCTCTGCAGAATCTGCCTCTGTGGGAGCCAGGACCTGTGAGGATGACCTGACGGAGCAGCAGCTGAGAGGAACCTCAGGTAACTGGTATCTTCCTTCTCAAAATCACGTCTGCCATTCCTAAGTGAGCTACATTTACTCTCATAATTAATGTAATAAATGGATCTCTGAAACTGCCCCAATTAGATCTGATCACATGTCTTATACAAATAAGTTAACAGTAAAAGTAAATATATTTATATATTTGGATGCATATGTAAAGTGACTTCTTAAAGAGTGAGTAACATCTGCTGGGTAATTTCTCACATCTGCATTTATACATTATGAAGTTTCATTGAAGTGGTCAGTTTTATACAAAGTATAAGCCAGTAAGCCAGATATTATTTTTACACAATTAAAACAACCTGGTTGGTGCAGTTATTTTTGGTAATTAAAGGGTTGATTGAGTTTTACGTAGCCATGTCAACACACTTACTAGTCCGGGGGCCTTGTGTATGTATGTGTATGTTAAGAAATGGCAGCCATGCCTTGTTAGCTACATTATATTCAGATAATTTAAGAGGAAACTCACCCATGTTGCTACAACACACCTCATTTATTTCTGCTATATAAACATAATCCCAGTTCCCAGATTTCTATATTAGAATAATAATGTATTATATAGAACAAAAAATGATTATAAAGTCCTTCACATTCATAATGGTGTATTGAAACACTTAAAAAAAAAAGTTTTGCAAGTGAAAACATTCCTCCAATATAAAGTCAGGATTTCTCTCTTAAAAAATCATTCAAAGTTTACCTTCACCTATGCATGTCTCATGAAAACATATTTATTGTATATGTTATTTTTCCCTAGAGAACATATTTAAGATAAAATAGCACAAACCCAGTTTGCCTTCCCCACCTCAAACCAATAAAAAGATTTCATTAATGACCTGATTGGAAATAAAAGGGCTACATCCAGACTATGACAAAAAATGCCAAACAATAAAAGTACACTCCTTGACAACACATTTCTCTATTGTGTTTGTTTACAAAATCTCCATCTTCACCTCAGTCCTCTGAAGTTTATATTTAGATGTTCCCAATGCCTTCTGGGTATTTCCATTGAGATGTTCTACAGGGAAGTCAAATATAACACATTACAAATTGAACTTCCTTTTTCTACGAAACCATTTCTTCTCCTCTTTTTCTCCACTTCAATTAATGACATCATGCCATAGACCTAGTCACCCCAAGTAAGAAAACTAGGAGCCATCAACTTTACTCAAAATATTAGTGCCAGGGACTACTGGGCATGAATAAGATTTTTGACACTATTTCTATACAAATAAGTTATTTTCAGATTGCAGTAAATGTGATCAATGAGGTAAAAGAGGTAATGTGGTGCTAGAGTAGAGATTGTCAAGTGTGGTCCCCTGGAGGAAGGTGTGATAACATCTGTTGAGCAGACCCAGATGTGACATTGGGTTTCACAGCATGGAAATCATTGGTGGTTTTGAGAAGAACAATTGGTGTGAAGCCAGACTGGAAGGGTTGAATAATGAAAGTGATTTAGTAGAAAGAGAAAATGCAGAGCCTCCCAGGGCAGAATGAAACCAAACCAAACAAACAATACCCCTTTTTAACTTTTACTGAAGGGGAATAGAAGAATGGCATAGCGTCTGGATGCCGCCTTTTCCTCTCTTAATTTTGCCTCCTAAATTCAGTTTAATGTTTCAACTAACCCGTATTGCCTGCCCACTATATTCCAGGCAGCGTTCCAGGGGCTCTGGCACGAGGAGAAATAAGATAATCACTATTTTCAGTAAATGTGCAGCTATTAGGGAAAATAGGCAGTACATGGATAATTTCCACATACTATGGTGAGTTGTTTGAGATCCATGTACAGAAAAAAGAAGAAAATCTTATTCAGAAACATTAACTCCAGTTCAAGATTCATGGAACACTTTTTGGAGAAAAAATAATTAATAGTACTAGTAATAACACAGCTAGCATTTTAAAATATTAGGTTCTGTATTGACTGATTTTTATACATTATCCTATAACAATCCCATCAGGTTGGCATTATTAATTTTATTTTTACAAATGATGAAATTAGTATTTCCCAAGTTGGGCTTGAAGGAAAAAAACAGTTATATACAGTAGAAAGAATTTGTCCTAGATAAGACAGGGAAATATAATGGTATGTATAGAAAGGGGGCATTAATAAGATTCACATGTTTCTAGAACAGTGGTTTATGAAATGTGGTCCTTGGACCAGGAGCGTAATCTTCGCCTGGGAACACAGAGGTGAATCCATAGGCTTGCCTCTTGAACATACTGAGTGAGAAACTCCAGGGGTGGAGCCCAGCAGTCTGATCTCTGACAAATCTTTCAGACAATTCTAATGATGTGAAGTTTTTTTTCTTTAGTTTTGTTTTTGTTTGGAATATTAAGTGCCAGGTTGGAAGTAAAGAAAAATGATACTGGAGTGTGTGAACAAGGACCAGGTATCTTGGAGGTATTCTTACCACATATAGCACATTGAATTTTTTCTTGTAGTGAGTCACTAAAAGATTTTAAGGAGACTTAAGCAAATCATACAGCGGATAGATTTGGAGGTTGGTGGTAGGACTAGACAGGGAGATGGTGCAGGAATCCAGGGAATAATTCTTATAAGTCAAGTGCTTTGAAGAGATGCTCAGTATTTAAAACTAAAGATGTTTAAGTTACTATCCTCTGCTTCCTCTTTACATGATCACTCCATGGGCTAAAAAGTGTGCGATGTTTTGTTTCTTTTTAAAGACTCAGAAGAGAAGGTTCCCAAACCCATTGTATAATAAAGCCACGGGAATCAAGCACAGTTTCCTGGTGCTTTGATGAGAGGTATATCACTGAAGTAGATATGCTTAAAAATGTATATTATAATTTTCAGAATAAATTAATAGTGATTTTATAATCACTTTTATTATTCAAATGAAAATACTCTAAGCTAGTCATTCAAAACTTTCCTTTTAAATATAGTTTATGTGTATGTACAAAACAACTTATGAGATCATTATTTTAGCTATGATAAAAAATGCTAGGGGAAATTAATCGTACTGTAGACTACGGTGTTATTTCAAAACTTTTAAAAATAAACATGTATTATCATTTGTCTGAAAACTGGCAAGTTCTACCAGATCCCAATGCACATTTTACACTTCAGTACATTTATGTTATAAAGTTGAATATATGAAAAATGTTGCATTTTTATATTCCATAGGCAAAAATTAGACACGTATACTGTGAATATAACAGTATTTTGAAATAATACTTTTATTATTATTACATGAACTGTACCAGTGAAGAAACTTACTGATGAAAATGAAAAGTGCATTACCATCTTTGTTTTGGAATTTTAAGTAATTTGGTAGCTTTATTTTGGAATTTTGTGTAATGGACTATATGTAATTTCCTTCAGTGCTGAAGCATCCCTTTAAACACATTTCATGTCATGTAAATATATTTCGTTTCCTACAAAGCATCTTATACTTTATGGCATTTTACAATGGAGGAAGCTGGTACTTGAAAATTAGAACACCGACACTCCTCCCGTAACCCCAAATCCAATATACAGTTTTTCTAGAGAGAGTGGTTTCTCCACATTAATACTGTTGACTCTAAAGTCTATTTATAAAATGAATGTCAACTTTATTTCAAAAACTCTCCTTCAGAATGAAAGTGAGCTTTTTTTTTTTTGACGTGTATGAAACTTTATGGAGGATATAAGTTACCCTTTGATTATTTTTTCCATGATTAAAATTTTGAAAAGTTCTATGGCTCCAAAGTGCCTACCTGTAATAAACAGCTCTCGCCTTAGAAACCACAAAACAGGTCTGAATTGCTTGAGCATTAGAACTAATTGCCTGCCTATTTCAAAGGAAGAACCAGAAAAGAGGTGGGGTGGGGAGGGGGGAATCCTAGAAGCAAAGGCTGTGCAGGCAAATCCACCTCCAGAGGCTCTGAGTTGTGGCTTGGACTAGCTGGGCAATGTTATGGCCTCAGAACTGCTGTTTGCGATTAAGTTGATGGCAGAGTCTCTCCATGCTGTTGACACAGAGGCTTTGTTCACATTCAGATTTCTCAAACTGTTGCCAGGGTCAGGCTGAGGTCAGTCACCAGAGTGATGTATAGAGGAACATGTCTGGGAATTTCTCTCACCCTTAAAACACATACTAGAAAATGAAGAATCGGAGACCCTGCAAAAAACTGTCTGATGAGACCCATATTACACTGTAGTTTTTCTTGGAGTACCTTCATAATTTTCGTTTTCTTCTCCTGACACCCCATGTTTTATTAATGTGAGTTGCGATAGCCCTTACAATTTTATGTCCCCTCAAGATAAGGACACTGGTAGCCTGGTGACACTTCATTTCCCAGCCCTGGGGGAAAGGTTCAGTAAATCTACTCAGAGAAGTCTTGTCTCCTTCCCCAGGATGAGCAGAAAAGTAATTGCTATGGGCTGTCACAGGTAGCGGCCTGCCACTGGATGTCACATCACATGTGTGGATTTGGCAGGGACCATGGCCCCATTCAGTTATGATCTCAGTCTTCATGCCTCCTGAACCAAACTGGCCACTGTCCCTACTCGGCCGGGCCCTGTGCAGGATGAGGGAGCCTGGGTTTGACTGGTAATTATCACTGCTGGTGAGAGCAGGCTAGAGCCTTAAAAAAATGTCCATTCTCTCTGCCTAAAGTACAATTTCCACGTGTGTTTGCCAGAAACGGATACTTCCCTCAAACCCTCAGGTGACCAACCCCCTCCACGAGGAACTCCCCGCTGCTTTTGTCAGCAGCAAAGTGCAAACACAGAACAAAAAGATTTGTGTGGTGCCTTTGAGGACTCACAGTGGAAGCAAACTCTTATTTCGAATGCATTAAGTGTCCTGTTTTCCCTTAGCTTTGGGGAGCTGCCTCCATTGAGCCCAGAACTGTCCCCTGTGCTGTATCTTGCTCTCACAGTAGCAGAGCAGGCAAGCCAGTGAGACACTCAATAGCATTTTGCGTGTGTGTGTGTGTGCTCAGCTGCTGCATATGACAGTGGATATTTCATTCTGCTGTCAGAACATTATTAATAAAACATGGGGTGTGGAGAGCACAACGATTCCCCCTTTCAATCACTATAGCATTTGCAATGAAAATTTTATGCAGTGTGTAATTTTCAGTTAATGCTTGACACTTAAAATGTCCATAGCAGCATTTTGTATGGTTATTGAAGGGTTAATTGTTTCATGTTCTCTGCATAAAAACCCTGCTTATCAAAAGCAAATAGATGAGTGTATGCATATGTGTCGATGACCTTTTGCCTTTCCAGGGTTAATTTATATGGTCATTAAACATTTTATGAAATTGAGCAGCCTGGTGCTTCAAATCCCATTTTACCTTCTTCTCCTAATTTATGTAATTCCTACCTGAACAGGGGAATATGATTTTTATTTTTTGTGCTGCCATGAAAACAGCATGCCATGCTGTGGGGAGTTGCAAGTCTGGTTATCTGGAATTACTCAGATTGCTAAAAATTCATTAAAATGTGACATCAGCACAGTGAGAGACAAATGATCACAGGATGAAAGAGAACAGTGGGCCTTTCACGGATTAGTGCTGCACAGACCCAGCACAGAGGCTAACTGCATAAACAGATTAATCCACCAGCAGCAGCATAGCTAAGATTTACAGAATAATTAAATAGGGTTGAGTTACTATGAGGATTTCCATGTAATCTAGCTGGTGTGAACCCGTGAATGAGGTGTGGGGTGATGTGGTTGTCATAGAAGAAATAGGCCTTCTTATGTCCTATGCCCTGTATAGCTCCCCCTATAGAAAAACAAATCCCAATGTAACTGAACTTTTGAGATCATACTCTGACAAATTCCAAAGAATTCCTCTGAGGTCTGGGGAGTGAAGGCAGGAGTAACACCTGTCTTATATTTAACCCATCATTATCACATTATTTCACGGAGAATTTTTTTCAGAATTTGGTTTGTTCTGCCATCTATCCATGTCCATGGTACAGGGGTTCATGTGACTTAGAAACATCTACTATTGAAATGACAGGACTGCCTTACACCCATTTTTCAAGCTTTCCTAGCTTCAACTGCACTTAAAATGATTTCTTTTATTTTAATTTAGTACAGGCCCATGTTCTCAATGGATATAAAATAAGTTGCTTGAGATAAAAATTTGCTTTGGTACCGTCAGCAGGTTCTAATATAGACTTGTCAATAAATTTATGTCCTTTTTTAAAAATGAATGTCTGCAGATGATTCATAAGTGACCAAGTTTTTAAGTGGTCACGTAGTTATTTGACTGGTCTGCCTTTCTGAACAGAAGAACCAAGTGAGGAGGCAGAAGGACCTATTAAACCTGCAGCAGTGGCTGAGGAAGATGAGAAAGACACAAATGAGAGAGACCCTAGTGAAGGCCAAAACTCCAGCAAAGACCCTGGTAAGATGTGAGAATCTTTCGCCTTTCTTCCCCCGCCCCCACTCCCCACTCAGCTCTTCCTTTACCCCACCCCCATGCTTATTAAAAGCTTTTATTCATTTTAACTGTCTAACATTTCCACTACTATTCATTGCATGTGCATTTTGCATGTGACTTCTATCAGTAGCCTCCCGTTGACCTATTTTTAATCATAACCATCTGACAGAATAGATGTGGATAAGTTGAAGAATATTACAGGATGACCAGTGAGATTATTTTTTAATCAAATCAGTTTGTGTGCTTGTAATTTTTTAAGCGCTTTTCATTAATCTTAGCTATACTTGTGATTCCTCTGATGGCATATTAATTTTTCATAAGTGTAGGATTAGATATCACTTGATTTTTTTTAATCTACTCACAGGCACCCCCTCTCCCCAACAACATAACCCTAAAAATACTTGTTATTTTTCCCTCACTCCTTTTTTTTCAACTTATACTCAGGAATTTGCCCTTTTTGAGGGCATCTATTTGAGGCATTTCAAACAAAATCCAGTGAAAAAGTTTACAGGTGATTCAGCCTAAGAAAGAGGAAATATCATTGAAAAGGGATTAGATGCTGGATAATTTTGATCTTCTAGAATAGACAAATTCCAGTAATGAAAGCTACTGTCTTTGAAAACAAACCCTCATGTCATGACATTTACTTGTGCACAAACAAACCCTAGGCCAGCATCTGGTGGAGATACCTAAGGCTTTTTCTGTGTTTGATTTGGCAAATATATGACTTCATCCATGCTTTGTATGTATGAGATGGAAATCTGTGGTCGCGATGAATAAATATTACATTGGCTACTTTTGCTGCACGCTATACCTAGTTTTATTATGTTGGATTCATTGAAGCAGAAGAACTGCTGAAACAGGTTCAAGCCTATTAGTTTCAGGTAGTCATCTATCTTTTCCTTGAATTCTAGTGACAACCTCATATGAAGAAGCTCGTTTTCACTATGAAGACATTGGATTGTGTAAAAAATACCATTTTTACGTGCAAGTTCATTTAAACCCGAATTGTCCCACATCTGTAATTCTGTCTTTCCATATCTTAGTTTTGCATTCTCTTCAAAAATTATTCAAAGGGCCTCCCTGCTCCTACCCCACACTGTTCAATGCTAAATTGCTCTCAGGAGTCCAGCAAGAGAGCGCCACTTCAATTTGTGTCGAGGATATAGTGGCTAACATATGATTCTAATTTGACTTAAACAAAGAGGATATGAGGTTGGTATTGAGCCTAAAGCAATGTAAAAAAGATGCCATAGCTGTATGTTAGTATTCCGCCCTTGAGGTTACTGACAAGAAATTTGAAATACCTAGCAATCAGTAAGGTCAAGGGTAGTGCCATCTAAACCCCATTTGAAAAAAGCTGGAAATAGCAAGGTAGTCAGTTTACTCACTCTCTAGGATGGATCTCATCAAGGCTAGCTGCTTGGCTACTTACCTGTGGAAGGGCAGGATTCTGCTTGCATTCAGTGGCCTCTTTCTCACTGTGGGACCAAACGAGATTGTGGAAGAGACCCCTCCCAGTCTTCTGAAGAACGTGTGAAACACACAGCACATTAGCGTTCAATGAGTGCTCTCATAATACTCAAGTATATGACATTATGCTTGGTTTTAAATATCTAACACCCTGTACAAATGGATTCTGGGAATCTCTTGAAAATGGCTCTAACCTTACCATTGAGAAAAGAGTCTTACCTGGGACACACCGCAGATGCAGGTGCCCTGTCTCCATCAGTCACATTTACTTCTCTGCCTGAATAGTGGGCTCATCACTCTCAGATGGCCTGATGAGTTATTGTCCCTGTCTAATTGTACCATTCAGACAGGACTTGAGCAGAGGAGAGGATACGGAACATTGCATCATGGTAGTTTAAAACAAAATTTTATCCCTGCAGAAATGCCTCCCCGGCTATATCTAAAGGGATAAAAATGGACTTCAACACCAACTAAAAGTAATTACTGAGGTGTATTTAGCTTTGAAACCTCCCAGACTTCAAGACAGTTCTTGTATTGACAACTAACGTGAACTTCTAACAAAGTTTTCAGCTTTTAAATCAAATTGGGTTAAGTGAAAAAATTATTACATGGATTTTTTGCTCCTTGTAAACATTTCTAAGGATTCTATACTCCTTATGTTTATATTTTTCTTAATGTCAAATGAGATTAAGTTATAAATGTCAAAAAAAATGAGAAAACTTATAAATTAATCACTGTCTTAATGTGTTAGATGGGAAACAGTGTGACCCCACTTTAACACAGAATTTTTTAGACAGGAAGGAATTAACACATGTTAGAAAGACTGTGTTTGTGTAAGCTGTTGTGCGCAGTCGCAGACATTAATCTCCAGGACTGGAGCTTTCAAAATGAGACTTGGCAATATACAAGTTATATTTGTTGAATATTCATTCATAATAGAAAAGCCTCCTAATGCCTCATTTATATTGTCATTTAAATCTAGTGCCACTTTAGATTAATTATAATCCAAATTACAGCTCTTTGCAGTACAAGAATTAATATAGAGTTTATCCAGATTAATACATTTGCATTGAAAATGTAATATGTCTCTGCCATGGCTAAGGGGACCACTTTTTAATAAGGGAGTAAACATAAGGAGGGATGGAAATTAACCTTCATTATTGCAATTAAAATTATCCTTTCATTCCAGTCTCATTAGAAAGAATACTGCACTGGTAATTATAATTTACAATTATTTGACATTGAATGACATCTTCTGTTATATTCAAGTTTTAAGTATTCAAATGTTATCAAATACATTGATTCATAATAATATTGAGATAATACCTTAGTGTTTTGTTTTATTGTTTTTTTCAAGATTTGCTTTGAGTATATATGTATTATTGGATTTTCCTCACTGTTATGAGTATACACCATTTTACAACCTTCTGTATTTCAGGGATCGAAAATTTTTAAGTAGGTAGCATCTGAATTGAAATGAATTATATCATTTTTATATCGCAATCTCATGCAAGTTAAATAATTTCATAACTGACAGATAATCATTGGCTCATCTATTTGACAGTGCTCATTTGTAATTAGACTTCACATTTTAGTTTAAATGTGTTAAAAGGACATGTTTTTTGAGACTATTGTGATGTTCTTAGTAACACAAAATGAGTTATATCACTTCAAAATTTTGTCTAGGATATCAAAGAGGGTTTATTTCAAATAAAGTAACAGATATAAACTATGAGTAATCACAGAACGTAATCAAATTTTTTCCTGAAATTGATCAACCCTTATTTAATATAAGATATTTCTAGAATAAAACAATTCAGAAAAAGATCTCAGAGTTGAGGCCTTGTAATTTACCAGGGAGGCCATAGTACCTGAGAGTGCACCCCCTTGAAAAGTAGAAAAGGCACACTTGCATAAAATGTAATTTCCATCGTTTTTCAAATAATCCTGATGATCTGCCTTATCCTCAAGAGTCTGTTTTTATCATATGTTATTACATTTCAGAATTTTCTGCTTCCTCTTACCAATGTCATACATTTCCAGGTGCCTAGCTACAGCTAGGGGGCTCTAACCTTTATTTATAACTTCTTTATGTAAAATAAAATGATCTTTACATAGGTCCTAGCTTACATTAAGATTATGGTTTAATTAACTAAGTTAATTAGGAAAAAATACTGAAGTTGACAATGTGTATTGGGTAGAATACTATAGCCAACAGTTACTGCAATGGCTGTGAAATGACCCTAACACTTAACTCTTATTTTCTTGGTGCAGCACAAATGTCACTAAATTCAGAAGCAACCAATTATTAATAAATATTAATAAGCATACAAATAAAATGGATTAATTATACCAAATATTATATACCAGTGTATTTTATAGTTTTAGTAAAATGTTTCATAGCTTAAAATAATTTCATTAATCCTGTATAGTACCAATATTAGAATATATATGCTTATGATAATAAGACCATGGCTATACATTTAATAGATTTAGAAGTTTCTGGAAGGTTTATGCTATTTCCAATGTCTCATAGGGCCTGCAAGCAACAAGAGTCATGGAAATTCTCCTTTAACTAGTGTGTGACAGTCTTTGATAGCACAGGGAACCGGACAAGCTTATAATTTGGTTATGTCTGATTCTACCATGTACACAAAAAAATGATAAGGGAATATGACAGCATTATTTGCTTAAAGGAGCACATTCTCACTCAATAATGGAGAACTTACAAAAAACTTCCAGTCTCAAAGGAGAAAGCAATTGATAGACATTTCCTGATGTAAATGACAATCATTTTATACAATTTGATCTGACACCTTAAGTAGTAAATTTTATTTGAAAACACTGTTTATCATATTATTTTCTTGAATGTTTATTTTTAACACTTTAAATACAACAGCACAAAGTATGTTCTGCTTTGAGGAAAAAAAAACTATTTCTTCAATGCCAGAATTAATTTCCTATTTATGACATATCTTTGGCTATCAAATACTTGGATCATGTTTAATCAATGTGATGAAATTCTCCAGTCTATGTCACAAATTTAAGTTCATTCAAATACAAATGTGATCAATTCTTTTTTCAGATGTCTAGAAGGAATCTAAATTTCTCCAAGGCATCTGTAGATATAGAGCAAATGTATCAATTCAAATAAAATCTAATGTTTGTAAATCTAGAAATCAGTGTAATTATTTGAAAGTGCAGCAGTAATTCTGTACCTACCATTATTATCACTGTGTCATTAAAATTCTATTTTAATTTTGTTGTCCTTGAAGTCACACTTTTAAATTTCAGAATTCAAAATTTCTGAAATTGTTTATATGGTTTAAACATGCATCTCTATCCAGGGTGGAAAATGGAATGTATTTTTTAATTTATCTTTACTTTGTTTCTATATCATTCTTGATCTTATTTCAAAATTAAAACTGGGTTATTTTGCAATAAGGTGCAATTTGTTCATTTATATAAACCATATGTGGATTGAAAAAAAATCAAGATAAATCTTCATGCGCAGCATACAATCAGATTACTCCTGGACTCTATATTCACGTGGGGTCTGATAGCAATCAATGGTTTAGCTTCATTGCATTTCAACATGTATTTGCACCCAGTTGTCCAGTGATAGTATCCTCACCCTGAAAATAATTTAGTTGCAAATTGACTGGAAGATGGTGAAAATTGAAAGTTAAAATTAGAAATACTCATAATAAACAGCAGAAAAAAGGTCAGATGATGCCGTGCTATGATGAGATTGGAATGGCTGGTAAATGAGGTTTTGTGTTTGTCGTGAGATGTATGTGACATGCCTACCCAATGTCGCTGTAATATCCACCCTTGCAGAGGAGATTATCGGGAAAATTGATGCTGGAAAGAATTTTCTGTTAGATGGGGAAATTAGAATCACACTCTTTTCTCTGATGTGTGTGAGGCTCCTACACATGACATTGCTCATCTCAGTAAAGTTTTAAACCCCCTTTAACACTGAATATTTTGATTGACCTCATAAAACAGTCTCCTTCTTGAGATTTAGACCATAATGGTACGAGTACAGCCAAACAACTAAAGCAAAGAATAAATCACAAAAATAGCAAAAGACATATATAGTTAATATTTATAAAAATACTAATTTTGTTTGAATTATAAATAGCTCTTAGAATTTTGAAATATTTTCAGTATTCAAGAATTTTAGAAAAGAGGTAAGGAATTAAAGGTTAATAAAAATAATTATTTTCTATGTTAGCCTTTGTGAATGGGAGTAGATTTGCTTTAACTGGATGAAGGCAGCCCGGGACACCAGAAAGTATGCATTATTGATGAGTCTTTCAAGGTCTCCTAGGGTTATCTAAACATGAGACAGGAGTACATTTTAAAATATATTTATAAAGTCCACTTAGTCAGGGGACACAAAGAAGTGTGCTTTTTGCCTTTTAAGATTAGCATCACTTAAAAGTGTTTGTCTGGTTCCTTTTGTGATTTGGTGGCTTTAGAGTCAGTGCTATATGAAAAACAGAATCTTTCAAGTTTGACATTGTTAGTCTTTTGAAATTGACGTGTTCTACTTTTGTGGGGGGGTGGATCAGGAATTATCACACCAGAAAAGGAGCTAAAAGTCAGTGTGGCCGGGGTGACCCAGCCACTCCTGCTGGCAAAAGAAGAAGATGTCACAACAAAAAGATCAAAACCTACAGAGGACAATAAATTCTGTCATGAACAGGTAACTATGTTTTCCCCCTTTGCTACATAAACCTGTTTTTTTAAAAAAATTTTTTAGTATTGTTCCTGGTAGTTTAAGAACCCTAAACAATTTCGTCCTGTTAAAATGTAGACATTGTGATTGGCAATGAATTAACCCTTTGTATTACTACTAATGCTTGGAAGCCATCAGAATAACATTAACATTTGCCATGTTTATTCAATATTTTCCAGTTCTATCAGTGTCCTTATTGTAACTACAATAGTAGGGACCAAAGTCGTATCCAGATGCATGTCCTGTCGCAGCACTCAGTGCAGCCGGTCATCTGCTGTCCCCTCTGCCAGGATGTCCTCAGTAACAAGATGCACCTCCAGCTGCACCTGACACATCTGCACAGCGTGTCTCCAGACTGCGTGGAGAAGCTGCTTATGACAGTAAGGACACCAAATGTTGATGAATATGTGACATAATCTCTGGAAAAGTAGCAACACAAAATCTGCAATTATTGGTCAATAGAAATTTATTTCTTCTTCACAACTTAAAGCTACCCCACAGACTATGTTATAGAAATCACAGTCAATGGCCCATTGTTGTCTCTTTTGCTTAGGAAAATAAACAAATGTGATACAGACATAGATTATTCAATAACATATTCTACAGCCTTGTTTTTATACCTGTAATGTTAATCAAATGAGTCATGTGGACATGACTTTCAAACTTTCTTATCAGTATAAAGAAAGAGACCTACAAAAACATTTTTTAAAAAAGAAAAGAGTACAGCATTGCAATGGCATTGATCTGAAATTTGAAGGGATAGCAGTTGTCTGTAAGAGCCACAAAATGTCCCTGCTTTGGTTGGAAAACTCCACATGGGATTCTACTGGCCAAATGGCAGATGTGGCAGAGTCTGTGATTTCTGGGGTACATTCGATGTGAATGCCTTGGGTTTTCACAGGTGCCTGTCCCTGATGTGATGATGTCAAACAGTTTGCTCCTGCCAGCAGCCACCTCTGAAAAAGCAGACACTCCTGCAACCGTCACAGCTGAGGGGTCTGGGAAATATCCAGGTATGCCAAACTGTGACCAATGTCTGCAGAAAACACACGTCAAAGGCTTCCATTTATGGTGGTGCTCCAAGATTATTATTATCAAAGATTTAAAACAAAAGCACAGAGGAGAAAATATTCCAAGAGACATAGTTTTCAATGCCTATTTAGTATCTGTTATGTGTCACAGGTCTTCGGGGACCCAAGTATCTATGACCAATAATATTCTGCACGTTCTAATTCCTGAACACTGAGGCATGGCTACAATACACTGATTGTAGCATACTATAATTACCCTTGACTGCTTTTCTTCCATATCCTGAAATTCGTTGAGGTCAGGCATGTTTTATTATTCACCTTAGGATCCACAGTGCCTAGCACACTGTTTGCAACATAGTAGTTGCTCAGCAGCTATTTCTCTAAAGAATCAAGCAGAAATCGTTAAAGGCTCTACATAACAATATTTATTGGCACCTAGCCCTTCTTCCTGTAAGCGACATGTTTGTGCTTTCTCTTGCACAGGTGAAAGTCCAGTGGATGACAAAAGTATGGCAGGTCTTGATGATTCAAAGGTTAGTGTGGAAATAAAGAGTGAGGAACAGAAACCAACTAAAGAACCCATAGAAGTGTCCGAATGGAACAAAAATGGGAGTAAGGATGTGAAAATCCCCGACACCCTGCAAGATCAATTAAGCGAACAGCAGAAAAGGCAACCCCTGTCTGTTTCAGACCGCCACGTGTATAAGTACCGCTGTAACCACTGCAGCTTGGCTTTCAAGACGATGCAGAAGCTTCAGATACATTCCCAGTATCATGTGATTCGGGCCGCAACAATGTGTAATCTCTGCCAGCGTAGTTTCCGTACATTCCAGGCTTTAAAAAAACACTTGGAAGCAGGCCATCCTGAACTGAGTGAAGCTGAACTCCAACAGCTGTACGCCTCCTTGCCCGTGAATGGTGAATTCTGGACTGAGAGTGAAATGATGACCCAGGACGAGCATGCCCTAGAGCAGGAAATGGAGAGAGAGTACGAGGTGGACCATGAAGGGAAGGCAAGTCCTGTAGGAAGTGACAGTAGCTCTATCCCTGATGACACAGGCTCTGAACCAAAGCGGACCTTACCCTTTAGAAAAGGGCCAAATTTTACAATGGAAAAATTCCTTGATCCATCCCGCCCATATAAATGTACAGTATGTAAAGAGTCGTTCACACAAAAGAACATTCTCTTGGTCCATTATAATTCAGTTTCTCATCTGCATAAATTGAAAAAGGTGTTGCAGGAAGCCTCCAGTCCTGTCCCTCAAGAAACCAATAGTGGCACAGATAACAAACCCTACAAGTGCAGCATCTGCAACGTTGCATATAGCCAAAGCTCGACCTTGGAAATCCACATGCGATCTGTGCTCCACCAGACAAAGGCCAGGGCTGCCAAGCTGGAGCCAAGTGTTCATGTTGCCGGGGGCCACAGCATTGCAGCAAATGTTAGCAGTCCTGGCCAAGGGATGTTAGAGTCCATGAGTTTAGCAGCAGCAAGCAGCAAAGATACCCACTTAGATGCCAAAGAATTAAACAAAAAGCAAACTCCAGAATTAATCTCTGCTCAGCAACCTACACATCACCCACCGCAGTCACCAGCACAAATTCAGATGCAACTCCAGCATGATTTACAACAGCAAGCTGCATTCTTTCAGCCTCAGTTTCTAAACCCAGCTTTTTTGCCTCATTTTCCTATGACCCCAGAAGCTCTGCTCCAATTCCAGCAGCCTCAATTTCTCTTTCCTTTCTACATCCCTGGGACAGAGTTCAGCCTGGGGCCAGAGTTAGGCTTGCCAGGCTCTGCTGCATTTGGTATGCCTGGCATGACGGGCATGGCTGGATCCTTGCTTGAAGACTTGAAGCAGCAGATTCAGACTCAACATCACGTAGGCCAAACTCAATTGCAAATCCTACAGCAACAAGCACAACAGTACCAGGCCACACAGCCCCCGCTGCCGTCTCAAAAGCCACCCCACCAGCAGCAACAGCAGCAGCAGGTGAGCAAGCTACTGAAACAAGACCAAACCAACCTGGCCAGTGCTGACTGCCCAGCCACGAAGGATGTGCCATCTTGCAAGGAGGCAGAAGAGAGTACAGAAAAGCAAGAAAAACCAAAGCAAGAATTTACAAGTGAAGGTGAAGGACTCAAAGAAGGCAAAGACTCAAAGAAGCCCAAATCCTTGGAACCATCTGTCCCACCACCCCGAATAGCTTCTGGGGCCAGAGGAAATGCAGCCAAAGCGTTACTGGAAAACTTTGGGTTCGAGCTGGTCATTCAGTATAATGAAAACAGGCAGAAAGTACAGAAGAAGAGCAAAAGTGGGGAGGGTGAAAACTCAGATAAACTGGAATGTGGAACGTGTGGGAAACTGTTCTCCAATGTTCTCATTTTAAAAAGTCACCAGGAACATGTGCACGGCCAATTTTTCCCTTATGGAGCACTGGAAAGATTTGCTCGTCAATACCGGGAGGCCTATGACAAGCTTTATCCAATTTCACCACCTTCTCCAGAAACGCCACCTCCACCACCACCCCCTCCCCCACTGCCCCCAGCTCCTCCGCAGCCTTCCTCCATGGGGCCTGTGAAAATCCCAAGCTCCGTGCCCACTCCCCTACAAGCTCCACCACCCACTCC
>PVJD01000163.1:427414-437179 GCA_004026545.1 Mormoops blainvillei | reverse complement strand
CCAACTTCTTAAGGCATTCTCAGTTCAAACGCCCACGGACAAGAATTACAGATGATCAGCTCAAAATCCTGAGAGCTTATTTCGATATCAATAATTCTCCGAGTGAAGAACAGATCCAGGAAATGGCGGAGAAGTCGGGCCTCTCTCAAAAAGTCATCAAGCACTGGTTTCGCAACACGCTTTTCAAGGAAAGGCAGAGAAACAAGGATTCGCCATACAACTTCAGCAACCCGCCTATAACGGTTTTGGAAGACATACGAATTGACCCGCAGCCCTCCTCCTTAGAGCATTACAAATCTGATGCATCGTTCAGTAAAAGATCTTCTCGAACGAGGTTCACCGACTACCAGCTTAGGGTTCTACAAGACTTTTTTGACACCAACGCTTACCCCAAAGATGACGAGATAGAACAACTTTCCACTGTTCTCAACCTCCCAACCCGGGTTATCGTGGTATGGTTCCAGAACGCTCGTCAGAAAGCACGGAAGAGTTACGAGAACCAAGCAGAAACAAAAGATAATGAAAAACGAGAACTGACTAATGAGCGGTACATCCGAACCAGCAACATGCAGTATCAGTGTAAAAAGTGCAATGTGGTGTTCCCCCGGATCTTTGACTTGATTACGCATCAGAAGAAACAGTGTTACAAGGATGAAGATGATGATGCTCAAGATGAAAGCCAAACCGAAGACTCCATGGATGCCACCGACCAGGTGGTATACAAGCATTGCACAGTGTCTGGTCAGGCGGATGTAGCCAAAAACGTTGTGGCCCCCGCAACCAGTTCTGGCTCTGGGACGAGCACACCTCTGATTCCGTCACCCAAACCAGAACCTGAGAAGACATCTCCCAAACCTGAACATCCCACAGAAAAACCAAAGCAGAGAGACCCCTCGCCCCCTTCTCAAGGCACCAAGCCAGCCCCACCCTTAGCATCGACCTCCTCGGACCCACCGCAGGCCTCAGCGGCCCAGCCCCAGCCCCTCAAACAATCCCAACTGATTGGAAGACCTCCTTCAGCCTCCCAAACCCCGGTCCCTTCCAGCCCACTGCAGATTTCCATGACTTCTCTCCAGAATAGTCTACCTCCACAGTTACTCCAATACCAATGTGATCAGTGTACCGTTGCCTTCCCGAGCCCGGAACTCTGGCAGGAGCACCAGCACATGCATTTTCTCGCTGCTCAAAACCAGTTCCTTCACTCTCCATTCCTGGAGAGGCCTCTGGATATGCCCTATATGATATTCGACCCCAACAACCCCCTGATGACCGGACAGCTGCTGAGCGGTTCTCTGTCACAGATGCCACCCCAGACTGGTGCCTCCCACACCACAGTTCCCGCCACTGTTGCTGCTTCCCTGAAAAGGAAACTGGATGACAAAGAAGACAATAACTGTAGTGAAAAGGAGGGAGGCAACAGCAGCGAAGACCAACACCGTGATAAACGCCTGAGAACCACTATCACCCCTGAACAACTGGAAATACTCTATGAAAAATACTTGCTGGATTCTAATCCGACCCGAAAAATGCTTGATCATATCGCCCGCGAAGTAGGGCTGAAAAAGAGAGTTGTGCAGGTCTGGTTCCAGAATACACGAGCCCGAGAAAGGAAAGGCCAGTTCCGGGCAGTGGGACCGGCTCAGTCTCATAAACGGTGTCCCTTCTGCCGAGCCTTGTTCAAGGCCAAGTCAGCCCTAGAGAGCCATATCCGCTCTCGGCACTGGAATGAGGGAAAGCAGGCAGGGTACAGCTTGCCCCCAAGTCCTTTAATAACCACAGAAGACGGAGGGGAAAGCCCACAAAAATACATTTATTTTGATTATCCGTCTTTGCCATTAACTAAAATCGATCTATCAAGTGAGAATGAATTAGCTTCAACAGTGTCAACACCTGTGAGTAAGACCGCAGAGCTGTCACCCAAGAATCTGCTAAGCCCTTCTTCATTTAAAGCAGAGTGTTCTGAGGATGTCGAGAACTTAAATGCCCCTCCTGCTGAATCTGGGTATGATCAAACTAAAACTGATTTCGATGAGACATCATCAATTAATACAGCCATCAGTGATGCCACCACTATTGATGAAGGGAATGCTGATGTGGAAAGCACCATGGGAAGTTCTGGAGATGTGAAGCCAGCTTTATCACCTAAAGAGCCAAAAACTCATGACACTTTGCCGAAAACAGCAACCACGCCCACTACAGAGGTCTGTGATGAGAAATTTCTCTTTTCTCTCACGAGCCCCTCAATACATTTCAATGACAAAGATGGTGACCATGACCAAAGCTTTTATATCACGGATGACCCCGATGACAATGCCGACCGTAGTGAAACATCTAGTATCGCTGACCCAAGCTCCCCAAATCCTTTTGGGTCCAGCAATCCTTTTAAATCCAAAAATAATGATCGACCAGGTCACAAGCGTTTCAGAACCCAAATGAGCAACCTTCAACTCAAGGTTCTCAAGGCATGCTTTGGTGACTACCGAACTCCAACCATGCAAGAATGTGAGATGCTGGGGAATGAGATCGGTCTGCCCAAACGCGTGGTCCAGGTGTGGTTCCAGAATGCGAGGGCCAAGGAGAAGAAATTTAAAATCAACATAGGGAAACCTTTCATGATCAATCAAAGTGGAACAGAAGGCACCAAACCAGAGTGTACCCTGTGTGGGGTGAAGTATTCTGCCCGTTTGTCTATCAGAGATCATATTTTCTCTAAACAGCACATTTCAAAAGTGAGGGAGACTGTTGGGAGTCAGCTTGATCGGGAGAAAGATTACTTGGCTCCAACCACTGTTCGGCAGCTAATGGCACAGCAGGAACTTGACCGTATCAAGAAGGCTTCAGATGTGCTGGGCTTAGCAGTGCAGCAGCCAAGCATGGTAGACAGCAGCCCCCTCCACGGCATCAGCCTCCCGGCAACCTACCCGGGACTCCCTGGCCTTCCTCCAGTCCTTCTTCCTGGAATGAATGGTCCATCCTCCTTGCCCGGATTCCCTCAAAATTCAAACAGTAAGTCACGTCCAGGGGAGTCAGTCTAATGAATTAGTAATATTAGATAGCTGATCACATGTGACCAAGAACAGAGTACATTTGAATCTCTTTTCATTTCAGTGAGTGAAGACATTAAATTATTTGAAATATAGATTTTATTGTCTATAATTAATAAGCAGGAAGTAAGTCCGCCTGAATATATGCAGAAAAATAAAGACTGGCTAAGTTATAAATAAATTCATTATTTATATCATTACATTTATATGTCTTAGAAATGTTCCCTTTATAATTATTTCAATACTGACTTCAAATGGCATTTCAACACAAACACGTGACTTAATACTTGATGTACATATTAAGAAAGTGAAACATTAAATAATGCATTTACTGGTATCTTAATTTATAACCTTTCCAAGGGACTTTTTTTGTTTGTTTGTTTTTTTATTTTCCTACACATAGGTGTCAGGAAGTTCAAGAGTAAAGGGCTTCTGGCCACAGGAATTTACCTGTATTACACCTAACACATAATAAAGCTTATATTTAAAGTTTAACTACTAACAATATGACTTCTGGGGTAATCTGCAATTTGGCATTGCTATAAGATTTTGATTTTTTTAAGCATCCATTGTTGCTTGTTATTTAAATAAATTTGCAACCTTAGAAATATGTTAATATTACTCCATGACCTCATCCTACACTCAGCCCCACCCCAGCCAAGGTCTGTAATTAAGTCGAACAAAATTACAAAGCTTTCTGAGACAACCCTAGAAGATGAATCCAATTCTGTGTTCATCAAGAGAAATGAAATTTGTGCGGGTTCAATTTCATGAATAAGTATAGGCATGCAGTTCTATTAGGTTAAAAAAATTGAATACAGTGTACTAGGCAATCACATAGCAAAATAGTTAACAAACGTTAAATGTTTTATATGGTATATAAAAGTTGTATATTATCCAAAATGGAAAAATAATGATTGTCTTATAATTTCTTCTTTAAACTAAGTTTTATTTTTCAAATTAAGTGACTTTTTTTTTTAAAGGGGAATATTGACATTTTAAGTAGACTTATCTAGAGTTAACTAATTACGTATTTCTAGAAAGTTTCCAAAACACCCAGGAGAGCTTTTTTTCATTAATACAGACAGGACTTTTACATAAATATTAAACTTTTCAATCTCACCCTTCTTTTATAAAAACCAAACTTGCCATGTGATCTTAGGAAGATATTTCTACTTTAACTTGTACCTCAGGACACATGCAAACAGTGATATCAAGTGGCCTCTTGGCTGCAACCAGCTCATCTGACTCCCTGTCCGGAGTGACATGTTGGTATTAGAGAGAAGCAGAAAGGGCCTACACATGAAAGAATGGCCCCATGAACATTGCTGCAGTGCCCCTTCCTTGAACTATCATACCTGTACCTTCCCCCCAGTAAGACTTTGGGCTTAAATATCTGGACATTCTTGGAGCCTTAAATATCAGAGCTGCAATTACATGTTTGTTTTTTACATTGTAATTGTCTGATGTAATTGTTTTAAGAATAATGCAAAAGACTATATTTTGCATGTAAATATATTAGTTTTCTAGTCCTACTATATATATCACTGCGATTATTAATTGACACATAGAAAAATATAATATATGGAAAAACTCATATTATCAATTATGTAAAATAAAGTTTTTCCACATAAAATCTAATGTGAAAAAACACCTATGAACAGTGATGTAAAATTTATATTTATGTAAACTATTAAATATAATGCTAATATTAGAGTAACATTTAATTAGATTAATATTAATAGAGTAACATTTGATATTATACATGCGCTAAGAACAGTTCAAGTGTTGGTGTCCATGGTTGTTGATGCTTCTGTAGTTACTCCTCTAGTGATCAGAGCATTTTGTTTTTCTCCCCACTGGATCAGAAGTCCTTTGCTTGGACAGCGGGTCCTTCACTTACTGTCCTACATGAGAGAAATTGATAAAGGAGGAGAGAGATGATGTTTATAAAGTACTTAAACAACATAATCTTTCCCCCTATTCTGCTCAGCGTACATACAATGTATATCCTCCCCTGAAATGGGGGCACTGTTCATAACTATCTGAGTTGTGGGAAGATGTACAGTTTTCCTTAGTGTGCAGTGTCTTTAAATGCATCAGGCACAGGAACTCAGCACTAGATATATCTGTTGCTTTACTAAATCGTGGACCAAAAGAGACTGGACAGTGTTATAAAGAAACAAGATCTGTGAACATACCTACTGAAATTTGCAATTTCTCTTGAATTAGTTTTTTAGTTTTTTTTTTAAGATTTTATTTATTTATTTTTAGAGAGAGGGTAAGAGAAGGAGAAAGAGAGGGAGAGAAACATCAATGTGTGGTTGCCTCTCATGCGCTCTCTACTGGGGACCTGACCCACAACCCAGGCATGTGCCCTGACTGGGAAATGAACTGGCAACCCTTTGGTTCACAGGCCAGCACTCAATCCACTGAGCCATACCAGCCAGAGCAGGTTTTTAGTTTTTGATAGAGTTTAAACATTAGTACAGCAGAGTCACCAGCAGGACCCCATCTGAGAGCCTGAGTTCCCAACTTCCCAATTCATATATTTTTAAATTAATTTACTTGTGCTGGGTAATGCTGAGTATTTTAAGCATCTCATGGAGTGGAGCTGTGGTTTTCCATCTTTCTATCATCATCTTTCTACTGTATTATTTCTCATCAAGCAAATACCTCCTTCACTTTATGGGAGAAATAGACACACCATCTAGGTGAAGTCAAAAGGAGAAAATTACTTCACAAGTAGAATATTCTATATTTCTCATGTGCCCTGGGCTCTTGCAATAATTTGTCTATGTGAATGAACTTTGAGAATATGCCATGTTCATCTTGGGCCCATTTTAATGGGATTTTAGTTATGGGAAGGGCTTCATTTAAAAGTATCCTTTTGGAGATAAATTTGAAGGTTTTGATCCTAAGAAAATCACTAAAAAGGGACTCCATTTAAATGAGAGGTGCCGTAAAGTAATAAGCCGGATTCCAAAGGCTACCCCTTTGGAGGTATACATTAATTGCAATGTACATGTTCAGTTGTAGTATTTATCAACCTCTAAATTTCCTGATTTTAAACATCCATTTTACTATTTTTTGGATGGCAGTGCCGTGTTTGGTTTCCCAGCTTTATGACTCACAAAACTTCCTTGCCTTACTTCCAAGAAGCCTTCAAATTATTTAGCCTTTCAAGATCATGATGAGGGCCCTTTCAAGAGTAATGTACATCACGTGCGTCTTCATTTTTAAATAACATGAATTATTTTCTGCTTAAAAAATTTTCCACATTTGTCTTTTTCTATCATTATCATGTGCAAAAAGGGAAAGTGGAGAAAAAAAAATCGCAAGCTTGTACACCTGGAAAAAATTAGAAAACTTTAAATTGACATTTTATCCTTGAGGATGTTAGCTTCCTTTGGCATTTTGCTCAAGATGAATAGGAAAAAAACCCTTGATTTTCTAGTTTTAGCATATTATTTTATTGTTTTAAGCAGTGTCTGATTTTTATATGTTCCATTAGTGTTGGAAATACTACCTAACCCAATTTCCTGAAATGGAACTTCAGAACATGCCTTTTGCATTCTTCTCATACTTCAATGCAATTTACTAGCACATTTGGGGTAAATCTAGATAAGAGTAAGTCTTCAATAATTTTATCACAATTGTCTGTGGCCCATGTCCATAATTAGTTTTATTTTCACCTCAAAAATAATATTTCCTGTTAGGAGACCTAGATCAAACAAACATGGGGAAAGGACATCGAAGTTCATTGTGAGATTGGCATTTTCTTCCAAAAGCATTACTTTTGGAAATAGGCAGCTGTTTCAAGCCAAACAATATTATGGTAGTTTGAGATTATCTGTAGATGAACTTTAACCTCTTAGTGAAATTTCAAAGAATTGGAGCAGGAGTTAGAGAATGGGAAAGAAGCTACTTACTCTGCATTGTGGTCACTGCTCAGTTTTTCTCTTCTGTTTCTGGTTTTCCTTTGTCTGTTGGCTACTGAACTTTTGACTGCAAATTTTCACAGGCTATGTCTTTTACCAGTAGGTCCAATGCACATTGTTCAGTGCCCTGAATCTGTATCATTTTTCCTAAAATTTTTAGTCGGTTAAATTCTCGAGATACTGATTTCCTAGAAATCCCTGATAGTTTTTGACTACGGTAGTTAGGATTTTAGAAGACTATTGAATGATTTCATTTTACAACCTTTACTTCACATTATGACCTCTAGGTAGGAACCTGTACACTCCGTATGATGGTAAAGCCTAGTGAACAACCATTGGTCCATCTTACTTTTTAACAACCATTACTATTTTTTTAAGTCTTTTAGTTTTTTTGAAATTTCACTATAATTCTCATGACACAGAGATAGGTGAGCTGGCAATTTTTAGATTTATGAGGAAAAACATGGATGGAAGGGGGTTCAGGTATTGAGTTGAAGTCTCATTATACTAGGGTTAGAAGTAAGGTTGGCCTTATGAGTAGGCAAAGAAGCTTGCTACCAACATAATATCATTCTAGCAATGTAAGGAAGGATCTTTTGTCCTTAGTAAAGCTTTGTCCACCTGAATCACTCATGTCTGAACTTCTGTAATTAGATAGTAATTTCTTTGACTTAATGTATTATCTTCTATTAAATGTAAAATAGTGTAGAATATCATAAAATCAGAATAACATAGTGGGAAGAAACCTCAAATTATCTAATCTAGTATACATGGAGCCTTTTCACAAATAGGTGTATTTATATTTTTGTTTCTTTCTTGCATATAAAATTTTATGCAGAAGCAAGTACAAAGAAGAAGATACCAGGCATATTAGGGTAGGAATAAAGGCCAGGGAGTTGAAGATTTGGGCCCCCAAAAGCAACTCCATTCTGTCACAGTTTTCTCTAGGGCTAAGTGTAAGTCCCAGGAATCAAAGAAGTGCATCGTGCTAAATTGAATTAAAGATCATGGAATTTACTCATTCATTCTGGCCATACCCTGAAAAACTTAAGTTATTTTCCTTTAAATTTATTTCAACTGTGCCAACCATCCTTCTGTAAAAAATGGGGATACTGTTATCAGTTTCTCCCTGAAATACAATGTTACCTTCAAGGATTTTTTTTTTCATTTTTCATTTTGAACATTTGAAGCTCAAGGAATCAATTTTCTTACTTAAAAAAAATGGAATTTTTAGCATCTGTCCCTACTTACCATTGAGGATATTTTCTAATTTGATGGGCATTCCTTAGAGACTATCACTGAAACAACTACAGAACTTATTCAAAGCAGTTTAGAGAAGAGTTGGGTGTGGTAAGGTTACAGAGGAGAGCAGCTAATAATAAGCTAAGCTAATTGATAGTGATATGATAATGATTAGGGCAAAGTTAAGGGTGATGTTTAGGACTGCAGAGCATCTTGAATTTAAGCTAAGCCTAAGAAAAGCTTTCTCAGCTGTGTGAAGACCAGTGAAGAAACTGAAGTGGTTTTTTTTTTTTCTAGCTACAGAAGTAGAAGCATGTAATTTTTGTGCACTTAAAATTTTTTTTAAACACTCAAATGCTTCATTTAACACACAGGTAAGACTTTGAGCAACAGTAAAAAGATGATTGTCTTAAATCTATAATCAGTCTCTCTACAACTATGTACTAATTAAATTCCATTCACCTTCCCCTGGTTAATTGTCCTATCATCCCATCAGGCCTCCACCTTAGTCCCTGTCCTGATCATTTCATGGTGAGCCTTCTCTCAGTCAAGAATGAACCACCACCCACCCGGCCTGTTCCTTTTGCAGTCAACTTTATTTGCTTTTAGAAATCATATTTAGGAAATGCACAGACTTTTATAACTCCTTTTTGTATCCTGATCTGACATTTAGTTTCTCACCCAACTGTCCAGCTCATAAAAATGACTTTGTAATAGGTTATTACCAACCACAACATTAGATTGGGGACTTGAAACCTAGCAAAGATCTCTTGCATTACAATAGGATTTATACTCTACCCCACGTGAGTCTGCCTACTGAGCACTGAATTCCCCTTCTCTAATGGGGTGAAAATCTATTCTGTGTATAAGAAATAAACCTTCAAGAACCACCATGTTTTGGGTGTGATAAAGTTGAGCATTAATATATTCAAATTCTATCAAGTACTCTGTTAGCCACATTGTCAGGATGGTAATAAGTAGCTTAACCTGCACCCTGAAAAATGAAATCATTCTTAACCATGCCCAGTCCTCATCATGAATAGCTGTAACTTCACTGCTATTTGTTTTTTTGGTATCTTTGGTGATCATTTATTATTGCTATTTAATTAGGCTATTACCTTCTTTATTCAATGTAAATGCATTTATAAATGTCTACCGGAACTTAAGCCGATGGATTTCATTTTATTTGATAGCTAATTACTTTTAGTGAACATGGTAATTATCAGACTGCTCAAGTGAAGGACAAGTGCATCTGCCTTCCCGAAGGTATAGTAAAAATTGGCTAAAATGAATAACAGAGTGGGGATACTGCGAAGTCTAACAATTAGAAGAAACCACTGTTCTTTTTACCAGGATGTTCTTTTTCTCACCATCTGCCTTTCATAATATGAGAAAGCCTTTGTTTTCCTAGTAAAATATTTCTGAACTATGCAGATGGCATTCCCTAGAGTTACGGTGAGGGTTAAAATGAATATAAGGAATATGACGAATGCAGAGAAGCTGGTGACGGTAATTTTCCTAGTGAGTAATAGATCGTT
>PVJD01000163.1:192414-422414 GCA_004026545.1 Mormoops blainvillei | reverse complement strand
AGCGGAAGGCAGAGCGTTTTGCACATGGGTTTACTTCCTCATGCTGCTCTCCTTTGCCCATCCCACCAATTTAACTCAAATTGGAAAGGTCCCCAAAGAAATCAATTCTGTATCACAGCATGCAAACAAACCTAAAATATGAAATATAAATGTGGTGGATTTGGGAGTATGGTAGATTTTCCTTCCTTTTAATGCTTTCTTGGCACTATTCAAACTATTTTCAAGTGCTCCACTGGAAGTGAATAAAAGCTACTTTAACCTTGTTAGGCAGGTCACAACTCTTTTCCTCTGGCAGTGATGACAGAAAACCATTAGGATAAGTCTAGATTGTAGCTTCTGTGCTGAAATCAAATATTCAAAAGGTGAAACATTTAGCACACCACCCTTGTACCTCTGAGACCATGTTTTAAGTTTGAGGCCAAGTTCAGGTCCCTGTTAAAATGAACTTTCTGATCTTGGTTCTGTCCCCAGTGATTACTTGTCCACATTGAAAAACTAAATGTTAAGCCTGACTTTTTTCTTTTTAAATATAGAGAAGCACAAGTGTCATGTTAAAAGATATGTTTCCTCCCATAAAAAAGTATTCACGTACAATATTTATTGTCGGACCAGAAGGGCCTTGTTCAAATGCTAGGAAAGGGAGAAAGCACAGACCCGTGGTGCAAGAGGAGATGCCATAGAAAAGCCCTATTTTTCTAGTAAACCAAATTCAACTGTTTTAATAGGTAAAACATACTAATGAACTTGGTAAGCTTGGCCAACACATGTATCAAAATATAATGCCATAGTTCCACATGATTTCTGTTTTTCTTCCTTTCAAGAATGACACAACAACCTGGTTATAGATAAAAACCAAGTTGGAGCCAGCCCCAAAGCCCTGTACCCATGGCGCCTGCCATGGCCCTAAAGCTCTGGGCCCAGACTGGCTTATTTTCTTGCAAACATGTATTTGTTATTTAAGCATTTCTTGAACACCAAAATATCCTAGGTCTGGTACCTAGAGATGTTAACATGTCATATCATAGATATTCAAATGAAAGAAAGAGTTAACCTCAGTTACAAATCATCTTGGAGTTATGTACAATGAACTTGGGGCCCCTGCTCTATGCTGTGCTAACCCCATTTGCATGTGATTTTGTTTTATCCTCACAGAAACCCTCAAAAGTAGATGATAGGAAGCCTGTAATTCCCCACCAGAAGCAGCGAATTTAGAATTCAGTATCAGGTTTATTGAAATCCAAAGTACTGCCCTGAGCTGTATTCTCTTGTTAAGATGCTACTTTTAATATTGTAGTTGAATGTTTTGAGCATGGTTGTATATTCCAGGCCCCCATAAATATGAATTACATAGAATAGCAAATATGCCAGGCTGTCTCAGCTCTGCTACCTTCCCCTGGAGGGGTGCTCAACATGGTGCAGGCTCACACCTCCAGACACATTCCCCAGATTTATCTCTTCCCAGACCATTGTACTGTATCCCAGCCAAATCTGACCACTTGTTTCTGTGGTCTGAACATGTTTCCCCATTCCCCCTTATCTACCTGACCTTGGCTTGGATGTAACAGAATCCCACCTGCCATCTCAGCTTTGCAGAAACATTACTTTTCTCAAATCAGCTTATTTTCTATTTGACTCCTCTTTCTACTGGCATGGAGGGAAGTTAGTAGAAGTCAAGCAGGAATGACTGCATAATTTGCACGTTCCAGTGCACACTGAAAAATGCAAGCCCCTTGTTCAAAAATTAAGAATTTCAAGATGGCAACATCGGAGCATCATTACACCAAACACCGGCCCCTTCTGTATCAAGAACTGCGTGACTGCATAGCTCACATACCCATGAGGCCAGCCCTGTTGTCCATTTCAAACTCCTTTCACCTCTGTGGCTGTGTCTAAATTGGGGTGGGGGTGGAGCTTACACAGTGTACATTGAGGGCAAGAGGTATCTAATCCGTGGTGTCTGCTTCCATGCTAAGACAGCCTTTCTTCTTACCTCTCTATCAATAGTCCTAGAGGCTGCCTCATTTTCATCCATGAACCGTTCTTCCTTCTGCCATTGCTGCTCCAGGGCCCATGGGAGGAACTTTGAGTTGGCCTCCTACCTGAACACATCCCAGATCTTGAACACTCCAATCTATCTAAGGGTATTATCCACACCAGAACTTGGCTTTGGGGGAAAAACAACAGGACCCCCTGTTGTGAGGATGCATACGTTGTCTCTCCACCTGCCCCACACTCCAGCTTGGAGCATCCCCTGCCCTCTGGCACTAAGGTACCCACAGCAGAAGCCAGGAAGGGACCCCCTTCTCTCTCTCTATTCTGCTTTTGTCATCCACTGAAGTGGAGAATATCTGACCGTAAAGTTGTCCCCAGGGAGAAGAAGTTATGAACTCAGCGTGGGGAGGAGAGGTGAGAGTGAAATACTGGGAAGGAGAAAATTGGTTGATATTTTAAATTCATTAGCCAGCCACACATATTATATGTCCAGGGCTATCAAGAACATGTATGTGTGAGCCCCCTGGTGGGGAGTTAAACTTACCACCTCCTTAGCTACCTTATTCCATTTTTAGAAACATGTTTTATTACCTTAAATATCCCCTTTAGTGTTTATAAAAATTAAAGTACATACAAGTGTACATGTGCACACATGCAAACACACATGTATGTGCATGTGCAAACGTACACACACAGAGCCAGGGGAATGACAGCCCTTTTCTTGACCACAATTTCTATCCACTTCTGGAAGCAGGGAACTCATTCTGTCTTGATGGAATTTCCATCTATAAGTACTTGGGTAATGTGGGATAATATGGAAGAAATTGTATCATTTCCACCAAATGGTGACAAGGCTTCCAAACTCAAGTCACTAATCCAGTTATCACAGCTCCCTTGCTCCTCCTCTAAACTACTCTTCCCATCCCAAACACATATAGAGTTAGGTTTCTCTCTCTCTCTCTCCCCCTCTCTCTCATCTTTACTTTCTCTCTTATTTAGCATAAAAGTTATCAATCCTTCAATTCTTAAATAATAATTTAGTATTTTTATTGGTACACCAATATTAAACATAGTATATATATACTAACACATATTAATTTTTATAAAAGCAACTAATATTGGTTATTAACATGTCTGTTACTATAAGAATATTAATAACAAAAGCTAACATTTATATAGTGTTAATTATATATACCCATTATTCTAAAGATTGGTATATATATGAATCAATTTTAATGAAGTACTTCATGGCACACATGGTCAGCACTCTCTGTGATCTGGAGGGCAAGCTGCACTGTGACCTGCAAGGGTAACCACATCCTCAGGCTCTTCTGGAGCCCCCATGTCCTTGGTGGTTACAACTGCCAAGGTCACAAAGTCTCCTGGTGTTCTTTCCAACACTAACATTCATAAATGGATATTTTGTTGTATATGTAGTCTTTAATAATGATTTATCTAAAGCTTATCTAAGAAATTATGCTAAAAATATCTGTTCAATTATTGCAGCATTCAATTTCCTAAATGGGAGCTAAGTTGGGGGGGTGGAAAGGGAACTCAAGCATCAAATGTCAGACACATGTGGGAAGAAACTAAGAATGGAGTTGTGCCGGTCTACCACCCCTCTGAAAATGGTCCCAGAAAGCCAGAACCCCAGGAGCAGATAAGCTTCCCCGACCCCAGCATCACCCCCCTGTTAGGGCAACTTAATGGAGGCTGTGTGAATGCCTCAGGGAACAGGGGCTCTCTGCTTCCTAATCTGCACTTTGCTCTCAGCTCAACTGCAGGCATCCCTTCGTGGGGTGAACATAAAAATGAAAGGCTCCCTACCACAACAAACCTAGATGTGCTTGATGTGGAGATGTGCAGGGGAGTGTTGAAGGTCTCTCAGGGTGGCAGAGGAAAGTTGGACTTCTGTCCTAATAACACACTGGGAACCAGATTTGTAAAAAAAAAAAAATGCCCTGTTTTGCCAAGTTGCTACAGATACATCAAAGTTCCTCCTGAAAAATGAATTCGTAGAAATCTGCTACAGAGAAGATGATGGGGTACTTCTTTCATTCATTGATTTAAAAATATTCACTGAAACCATAACAGTAACAAAAATATGGTTACTTTCCCATTTAAAAGGAGTTTTCTTTTTTTTTAATAAAAGATTTTATTTATTTTATTTTTAGCAGAGGGGAAGAGAGGGAAGGGAGGGAGATTGGTGTATCAATGTGTGGTTGCTCACGTGCCCCTCACTGGGGACCTGCCCCAAAACCCAGTCTCATGCTCTGACTGGGGAATCAAGCTGGTGACCCTTTGGTTCTCAGGCTGACGCTCAGTCTCCTGAGCTACATCAGCCAGGGCCCGTTTAGAAGGAGTTTTGACTTATTTGATTTTACTTATTTCATCTTAAAATTGTACAAAATCATGATTAGAGGAAATAAGCCCATACACCCAGTTTCCCCAGGACACCGTGGTTTTTGTCTGTTGTTCTGGTGTAATTATTAAAAGCTTCTCTGACACTCTTTAATAGGATTCTAGTTTGAACAATAAGTAAAATGGCCATCCAGGATGACAGGGACTAACCCATGTGCCGATGTCATTCTGTCAAAGCAGAATTGTTAACGTGGGTTTTAACACTGAGAAGTCTGCAGGAGCAGTGGTCGTTTAACCTGGAAATGCATCATCACTCTCGCCTGCCTGGTTCTTTCTGTTCCTTCTTCCTCTGACACCAAATTCCTCTCTGCCTCTCAACCTCACTGGCCACCAGTCTTTGATGTTCTGCTCTTCACCTTCTCAGCCCCTCACCTAACTCATCGCCACTCTTAAAAACAGATCCAAGTTCTGGCCCCAAGACCTAATTCAGGCTGCTTTTGAGCCTCTGTCTTATAAGACCTACCTGTGTAATGACCACAAAGCTGCAGTGGGTTACATCAAAATAAGAGTGTATTTCTCACTCATGCAATAATTCTACATGAGCACTCTTAGTCCACTGGTTATTTTGCACAATCGTTTTTCAAACAATGACTTGAAGAGGACTTTTCATCTATGGTTTCACTACTCCCTGTGGCCAGAGAGTCCTATGATTCCAGCTGCTAGGGGAGGACCAAGGAGAGTTGGTGGACAGGCCTAGAAGTGGTAAATAGCCCCTCCATCCACCTGCTACTGACCAAAATTTAGAGAGGTTACGTATCACCAGTTTAGTTTTATGTACAAGGAAAAAATGAAAGGGAGTTTGTTTCTAAAGTCTGTTAAAGTTAGCCCTTCTGACAATCAAACACTCATTTCATTCTTTCTTATAGAGAAAATATCCCCTCCTGTTAGAAGTTAAGGCCATACACAGTTCCATCCTTCAGCTCCAAGTCCATTGTTTTTGAGGGATAAGCAGTCCTCTCTATCAGGGTCAGATGTGGCTCCCTGGAATCCAGTGGCCAAGAAACAAAAAGATGAATCACCTCCACTTCCACAATGTCCAATATGCTGCAGAGAAGCATGGATAGGATAGTCACAATAACTTATTTGGTTAAAAGAAAGAATGGAAAATGCAACAGTCCCTGGTCCACAATTCTGAAGTCCTATTAGATAGACAATATGAAGCACTTCTACCCTGGTAGAAGGGAAAGTCCTTCGATAGACTGTTATGTTGTTCTATGGGAGAAATCCCCTTGTCCACTGTGTCTGTGGTCTCAGATTCTACCCTCAAGGAGCCTCAGCCTTGAGGTCAGCATTTTCTGTGTCCGTATCTGAAGACAATGTTGAGAAAAATGATCTCCTCAATGGATGAGAGCTTTCTCAGTCTGTTTCCTTGATAGTTTTCTGATCTATTTGCTTCTGCTCAGTTTATTTGTCCAATCATACCCAAAGTTATTGTCTATATATTATTTTCAAGCATGCCTTATATCTCTGCTTTCTAATCCCTGTTTCTCTCTATTCCTTCTCCCCCCCCTCCTTCTCCTTTTTCTCCTCCTTCTTTCTCTCTCTCTCGATTTAATGGTGACTACCTTGAGGCATTCTGAAAAATAGACTTATATAGAAATTAGTCTGTTATTTACCCAAGATGAATATTAATAGGATTTTGTCTCTCAAAACCACTGTCTTCTGAATTATTGTTTGAGGTATAGACACAGTTTTTGAATCCTATAAAGTCCCAAATTTTCCAAGATCTTCCTCCTCCATTTTATTGCTGCTTACAAACTTACCTGTTCCTTTCTGAACTTAACTCTTTCTTATGATGTATTTTCTAAAGGCAATCAATAAGCCAACACATTCCAAAATGGTTTCTTCTCAACAACTTCTACTAGAAACATAAACTCATTATAGAAGTCTGCCTTCCAAATTATGGTAGGCATAGTTCACTGAATACTTCACTATTGCACAACACAGAGGGTCATTCTCTCAGTTTCCAATATCTCATTCCTTATTGCTCACTGTCTGACCATTAAGCCCATGCCATGTGGTTACTGTTATGGTAGCACCCGACTTGAAGCTATCCATTTCCAGATTAGTCACAAACAACTACAAAAGTCCAATGGCCAAACAATACAAGGATTTGTTTTTAATTTGTGGAATAGCCTAATTATGGATGATGTTGGTCACGTGACTCTCCTGAGGCATCTCCTCAGAGGTGACTCAATGATCCAGGATATTTCCAACTTGTGGACCTACTATCCCCCCAAGATTAAGAATCCTTTGTTTTCCATTTTGTGGGTTGGTGTTATAGGGACAAGCCTGGTTTGTGGGGGCAAGCTGTGGAAGTAGATAACATCACTTCTACCTCTATCTCACTGGTCAGAACTTACCTCAATCACTCCACTTAACTGCAAGAGATGTTGGTACACATGGCCCAGCTGTATGCACAAGCAGAAAGGGAAGCTGAGCTCCCAATGATAAGTTTTCTGCTCCTCTCATCTATATTGACTCTTTAGGACTTCCTCTGCAATATTGAACTAGGTTCCTCAAATATTTCTTCATATGTGAACTCAAGGTGAAGTTGTGTCAACAGGTGTTGTTGGAAGGACATTGTGTTCAGAAGAGAGCGTCTCTTCCTGGTCTGGCATCATGAATTTTGCCTCCTATTGCTCCTGCTGCACAGTCCCTGGGTGCTGTATGTGGTTGCATCCAGAAAGTCCTGTGTCCCGGTGCATGCCTAGAGCATATGGTCCCTCAACAACCTTGCAGATCCAGTACAGTGCTAGTGGCTAACCCTAACCTCACTCCTGATATGAACATCACACACCCCAAACTCACACTGGCAGCAACACTCAACTCTCTGAACACCCACCCAGCAGCCTCAGGTCATCTACATCCTAGAGTGTTGTTTCCCCTTTGCTCATGACAGTGGCCCAGCTCTGACCTGAGCAAGCCAGAAAACTTCTCCGATATCCAGTTGACTACAACCACACTTCTCTGATGAGCTCTGAGATCAAGCTGGAGTTCCACATTCATTTTCCTTGGACACTCTCTCTCAGCCCCAGAATGTCAGTTACATGGATTTCTCTTTACATTTTCATCGTCACTTCTCCATTCTAATTTCCTAATTGTTCACAATAAACTTCCCCTGTTCAAACGATCTCACGGTTTTGCCTTCTGGTTGTATAAGCTGTCACAAAACACAGGGTTGGGTGAGAATATAGAATTTCTGTCCTAGCCTGAGTCATACACATGAGTTCCAGTATGTTTCTGTCAAGTTCTATAGCACAAGGCATATTTCATGGAGAAGAGAGCTGAAATCCAGGCCTTCTCATTCTAAATCACCAAAAAAAAAAAAAAAAAAAAAAGGAAAGCAAAGGAAGTCATATAGGATATGGCAAGTGAACTTTTCAGTGGAGAAAAATTAAGTGCAAGAATATTATTTCTAAAATATAGTTTTTCACCAAAGGTATTCAGAATAATAAAATTACACAACATTAAACATAAATAGATCATAATGTTTAAAATATCAAAAATGTATTTTCTTGACACTGTCAGATTCAGCATACCTAAAATTAAATAAATGTTTGTTTCTTATTCATTTACCTGTGTGTAATTTTTAATTGATATAATTCAGATATCATAAAATTAACACTTTTAAAGCATACAACCTGTGGTTTTAGTATATTTACAAAGTATGATATTATTGCCACTATCTAATTCCGGATCATTTTTATCACCATGAAAGGAAACCCTGTACCCACTGACAGTCACTTCAATTTCCCCCTTGACTTTCCCCTGTTCTCAACTCCTGACAGCCTCTACCTGCTATTTTTTTCCTATGGATTTACCTACTCTGGTCAATTTAAAATCTTATATAAATGGAATCACACAATATGTGGCCTTTGGTGTGTGGCTTCTTTCAGTTGGCCTAAATTTCAAGTTTTACCCATGATGTAATGTGATTTACAAAGTTTAATTTTTATAATCATTAAAAACATATATACTCTTCTTCATAAAACCTGCGTTCGTAATACTAAGATAACTATCTGGTTTTTACTTGTAAAGAAAAAAAATCAGTTATGATGGGGGTAGAGTAAATATCTTATGTTTTATTGAAATTCTAACTGCAAGCACAAAGGAAAGTGAAAAATACCTCCAATCCTGCCTTTTAAATTTTCTCTCATGGTGGACTGCTACTAATAATCAACACTTACATAACACTTCAGAATTTCAACACATTTTTATATTGAATGCCAAAGGTAACACCTACTGCAGGACTTATATGCTGTGCTTTAATTCTGGAAGACTGTAGGAAAAGTATAAATAACACCACTTTTTTTTTTTAGTTGTTATTATCACACATCCTAAATATAAGTTAATAAAACTTCTAGTATTTCTGTGAAAATGCTTCTATGAACAGAGATTGGTGAACACCCACACAGGAGTTTACTGTTTGTTTGTTTGTTTGTTTGTTTTTTTCAGAGAAAATCTTGAAGTTGAGTTAAGCATCAGTAGTCTCTGAAAGAGCAATATGGTCCAATTTTATTTAGTTCTACCATAATATAAGAAGGGAGATGAGATGTTATATTATGCCATCATCACAATCATATCTTGTATTTAATATTTATCAACCTTATATTCTGAGGCATTAAATGCTTATTCCCAAGTAGTAATAGAATTCTAGCCTGTGTTTAGTAACAGTCTTTGCAATAGTCCTCTGAGATATGAGGTAGGATTATTATTACAGCTGGAGAAATAGATGATGGTAAGTTAAATGACTTGTCCAAGGAGACACAATAAATTAGATGAAGGTCTTGGGAATAAACCTGGACTTCTCTTTAAGACTTTTCTCTGTGATACTATATGGCCTTTCTGAGCCTTTGAAAGCTTCCTTATTAACCCTGCAGTTAATTTTCATGTTTTATAAGGCCTTTGCCAGATACATAAATATAACTTTCTTTAATATAATTTCTCAGACAATGTAAATTATAGAAATCCACTCCTAATAAAGACCAGAGAGACTCTATCTTATCCACAGATATTGGAAACTCAGTAACTTAGAGTAATAACTTCCATCTGCCCCTAGTAACTGATATGAGGTTATCACATGACCTAGCTTATTACCCTTGTGATTAGGGACCCATACATAAATATGTTGAGAACACAGACTATAGTTTTTCAATAATGGGAGCAATATGTGGAATCTTATAGGGGCCCCAAAGATTTCTTAGTGCAGTACAAGTTAGAAAAGATGATTCTCATTCCCAATTATAAGGATGCCTTTTCCAAAAATTATATGCATAATGCCTCTATGAAGTGAGTTAGATGTCTATAAACTAGATTCAGATGGAAGTGCAACTATATTTGATCAGGTGCTTCACATCACAAGGTATCTGCTCAGCAGATACTATCAAAATTGTTGGTGGTATTTTCATTGACCTTACTGTGCTCTTCTGCATCTCAGAATAGATGCATTTCGTAAGCCTGATCCATAGTGTTTCTGTGATCCTTCCTGATTTGGAATTGCCATCTCTGTGTTATACATAACAAAGGTATGAGGCCACCTGGAATGTATACAACCAGGTAATATGAAAAACAGAGATACTTATTGAAGATACGAGATACAAGAAACATTGTACATAAGGCAATAATGCCTCAGTCCCCTTCAAAGTAGGCACCTTGGGAGCTCACACAGTTTCCCCAGTCATCATCAGTTGCCCCATCATATTTTCCTGAATCTCATCAACAGTCTGAAATCTCTTCCCTTTCAAAGGCGATTTTAGTTTTGGGGAAAGCCAGAAGTTGCAGGGTGCCAGATCTGAGCTATAGGGAGTCTGAGTCACCTGGATGATTTTATGTTTAGCAAAAAATATCTGTCCACGACATGGTGCGTGAGCAGGTTCATTGTCATGATGAAGCTACGCATCACCAGCTGCCCATAGCTGTGGCTTCTGAATCATCTGAATAGTTTCCGTGGAGGAAGCTTCAAGCTTAACGCAAAATTTGAATCAAATTCATTACTCTACTTGTTCAGTCACTTTGAAAGTGATGGCCACACAGCACACATGCTCACTCAATGGAACCTGCCCTAGTGCAGTGAAGTCATTATTGTTCACACATGCACATTTCAGTCCTCTCTCCTTGGCTACCAGGTTACATGGATATCATGCAAACTCTTCTTGTTTTATTAACAATGACTGGTCATGTCTTTTCATGACAGTTAGGTCTTCACTGTTTCCCACATTAGCACCCAGGTTACACAGGCCTCCTTTGAGTCTGAGCCAAGAGAAGAAGTCAAAATTTAACGTACATTATAATGCTATCTGCAAAGACATTTTGGACTACAAAGAAAACAACATTTTACATTACATAAACAGAATAATTAATATTTTAGAATGAAGCAATTATATTTAGGAATCTAAGAAATCCTAACAGCTCCATTTAGGAACTATCGGTAGGTAATTGTCCTACAATATATGACCAAAGGAATTCACAAAGTGGCCCTTCCAAGAATAAAAGGAGATTCTGCCCTGACTTTAAATTCTAGCTTCAGAGGCAACAAGAAATAAAAAACTAAAGGATCAAGCCTCAGGAAGCCCTATTAGAACTTGTGTATATCATGTATATGAAGCAAGGTGTCCCATGATATCAGCCAGAGAAGCAGAAACAGTAATAGGTAGATAGATATGGGTATATATAAAGCATATATTTTGTCTATTTATAAATCTATCATTGGAATATCCAGACATTAACTTTAAGAAAGTGGGCCATAAGGGCCCCAAAGCACCCAGGTGGCAGTCAGCGGAGTCACTGCTGTGGCTCCCTATTGGAAAATTCCAATAAAGGTCTCTAGACCAGCAAAACAACGTTGTGAGGACAAGAAGCAATATTAGGGGTAGTAGAGAATGGCAGCCCTCCCATGCCCTCCTCCCATTCCTGGTCCATGAGCACTGGTCATGAGAGAACATACATACCTTCCTGCAGAAGGCTCCCCAGTCTGTCAAGTTATCACTACCTAGCTGGTTCTGTAACTGGGTCTTCAAAGGACAATTCCACTGTTTTATCAAGCCAGCCTCTTCAAAATAACAGGACCCATGATAATACCAGTACCATACTTCTTTTGCTGTGGAGTGAGTGTCTTTGATTAGAAGCAACGCTGTTTGGGATACCATGATGGTGGGTAAGGCAGTCTATAAATCCATGGATGGTAGTTTTGGTAGAAGCATTATATACAGGAAAGGCAAAGTCAAGAGAAAAACTGTCTATTCCAGGAAACTAGTATACCCATCAGATACACGCATTCACACTCCATCCTAGGGATAATAAGCTGACTTTCACAGTAAAATTCTATTGGTCAATGAGGGCAGATGGAGAGCTTTGACTATATGATGGATGGCATGGACTCTGGGAATTTTGAATGAGCAGATTCCTTTGATTTTGAGCAGGAACATACTTCTGTAACTTACACTGCTGAGAGAAGTACATACAGAAGAATCATCGTTTTATACCTGGAAATTATATCCTATTAGCTTAAAATTCATAGCAAAGTCAAACAGAAATCTCCTAGTCCTTAACAAAGACCAAATTCACAAAAATGTCTCATAAAAATAAGGGTTTATTCCCAGGTCTATCTCTAATTTCAGTGCATACTTGGACAAATTGATTTTATTGAAATGTTTATATAACATTTCAATCCTCATTTGAGAGTAAAGATAATAGTTATTTTGTATGTGTCCCTTCCTTGTTGGTGAGGATTAAGCAGGAAAAAAACTTAGAGCACTTATCTCAGAGCATTGAGCTTTGAGTCTACTTAAGAAACAATAACTAAGAAAGATATACTCATGTAATTTCATAAACAATGCTATAAAATAACCCACAATCAGTCTCCTTTTATGCATGATGAGATGGAGGCTAACAGAGGTTAAATATCTTCCTTAAAGTCAGAAAACCTGATCTCAAAGAGATGCATCATATTCCTATCTTCCTAACAAATAACATTTATTGAACTGTGTATGTGTATGAGTTCAAAATAAATACAGGTTCATTGTAGAAAATTTTTAAAACACACACACAAAAAGTTATTTATTATTATCTTTGTATTTCCTAAATGTAAATTATATATAATATAGATAATCTTATTTATAATAATAGCTAAACTTTCAGTCTTTTTATGAACCAGGGCTTTTTCTAAATATTTCACATGGATGAAACTACTTGGCCTTGACAAACACTATAGAGCGTTCAATTCTATTCTTATATTCACTTACCAGTGAGGAACCTAAGGCCTCAAACCACTAACCAGCTTTCCCAAGGTCACTAGCTTCAGTGGCAGAAGTGACTCAAACCTGGGCCAACTGACAATAGAAACAGTAACCTTAGTCACTATGCTGGTAATCCTAATACAGACATATTTTATTACATTGAAATCATGCTACACACTTTGTAATGTAACATTTCATTAAAACATATAACATTAATATCTTTATGTCATTAAATCATGCTTCAATGTGATGATGTCCATTGACAACATAGTATTACAATTTGAAAAGTGCATTATTTATTCATCCAATTCTATATTGTTGGATGCTTAGCTGTTGTTGTGTTTGTAACATTCAAATAATATTTTTGTATATGCATTGTTGTATACATGGCAATGTTTTCACAGGGCAAACTCCTGGTGTGGAATTGCTGGATAATTTTTAAGGGTTTTTATTACATTGACAGGTTTTATTTGAAAAAGATGGTACCTCTCCCACTGCTAGTGAAGGAGAGGGCTCTGAACCCAGGCCTCTGATTCATACTGAGGACGAACTGACTCTGTGGTAAGCTCTGTTTAATCCTGCCACTTGGAGTCAGAGGACAGGTCTGAGGCCAACCCTTAAAGAACTTTCTCCTGCATGACAACCCTTTTTTTTTTCTTCAAGTATTATCCTCCAAGGGAAGCACATACATAATTACCTCTGTAAATCTAGAGGAATGAAATTTTCTGTCTAGTGTGAAATTCAGATGGGAACCCTCTTCGTACCTGATGCCAAAGGGAAACTAATTCTTAAGCCCAATTTCTTATGAGTGGATTTGAAAAGGGTAAAATGCAAAATTTTGAATATCCAGTTATAATAGATAACTCCCCTACATATTAAGTAATTTGGGTTTATTATTAATCTCAAGAATTCCTTTTCCCCCCTCCTTCTGCTGCCATCAACCTCTATCCAGAGGGAGCAAAGGCTCAGTCACCTGCCCAGGACATCTACCATGAAATTCAAGGTTTCTGTTGTGGCTCTCTGTGTCTCAACTGTGAGAGCTTTATAGTCAAGAGCTCCCACCAAATATTGTGATGTAATTAGAGATCTGTTTGGTAATTTTGCTTTATGGAAAGTATTATCATCACAACTAATGCCTGTGCAAATCAGGAATTACCTCAAATTTCTTAAAGCTGAGAAATGAGGCATCTGTTGATTAGAGTAGATCATTTCAAGGGGAAAAGCTGGAGAAAATTAGATTTTTCACTTTGCTCCTATGTGAATATATGTGCATAGAGATCTATGCATGTTTTTCCTGTGAAAATTTTATACCTCTTTTTGCCTTTCAATGCAAAGATGAATCCAAAATAAGAAATGGTACTTCAGCCTTAAGTAATGTGTCACAAACTGTAGGTGATTGTTTTTAAGAGAATAAAAAAAAAAATACCAGAGAAAAGTAAGATTCCTCTAGGGTGTTTTGTTTTTCATTCACATAAAGGTGGTTGGTCTTAGGCATGTCATTTCTAGTAAAGAGTAATGGACTAGAACTTGGGAAGACTTCCTTGAGAAGCTTTCTTTTCTTTTCTTTTCTTTCTTTCTTTTTTTTTTGCTCTTGACTTTGTACATCCAAATGACTTCAGGACCTTGGAAGATAGTCTCAGGACACAGCACCACCTAGATGCTAAAGTATATACATTTATTTTTCTGTCTAATGCACAAGAACTTCATGTGGGGACACTCAGGAGTCCATTTCCTCCAGCGAAGCTATTTCTAAGGCCAGACATTAAGGAGTTAAAGGAGACCAGGGTGCCAGAACAGCTGGAGATAATTACTTACAATCAAAGGACTTACAGAAAAGCAACAGAACAGCAGGGTGAGGTGTTCTGCCTGGCTGGATTATAAGAGTCATCTGGACAGAGGCAACTGGGCTTAAGTACTAGTGAGGGAATTTCGCACTGTTTGATCTTATTTTAAGACCTAAGAAAGAGATTGGGATTGGTTTGAACCTGGTTTAAAAAGCCCAAAGGTAGACATTCCTGCCATAAACAGCTTGAACTCTCTTGTCCTGTAAATGGGGATATAGGAAAGATGTGTTAGGGCTAAGGGGGCTTTGTGTATTAAACACAAGATCAAATTCTACTTCTAAAATTCTGCAGGATAATTTTGTACTCCTGTTCTCCAACATGAGCAATTAGTATAAAACCCAGGACTTCTGATGTTGCTCTTATATTCTTTTTCTTAAGATCTCTACATAAGGCATCCCAACTTCCAACTTTTTTTAAATCAATTCACTTTTCTGCAGTACTAAATTATATTTCAACAACTGCCATTTTCCCTCATGGACCAAGATTCATGAGGCAAATAAATATTTCTTCAGTGAGAGTATATTGTAACCAGTACTATTTTAAGGAGATATCAGATCTCTGAAGTCTTAAATTGGATTTTCTTCTTAGATACATTTTTTCCCATTTAATAACATGTATAAAAGGGATTCACTGTATTACATTTAGTATCTAAACTTTGTCTCATAGAGAAGCCTTTCCTTGATGAACTCCAGTCCAAAACTATGATCTCTCTTCTTTTGACTAATCTGTAATGTTAAGAAATAAGCTCCTAACTTTACAACATTGGGCATTTTATCAGGTAACCACAGAATTAAACATACCAAGCAACTTGAAAGAAAGCATGCTTACTTCAAGGCTGATGGCATTAGATGTTACAAGATAAAATGGAAAAATGCCTCATGTACAAACACCCGGGGCAGGACTTATACAAGTGTGAAACTGACAGCCTTTTCATTTGAGATATGGAATTTGTGGGGGGCAAAGCTCCATGGTGGAAGTCAGAAGCAGTTACGCACAAAAGCACTGTCAGAACCAAAGACACATCTTCCTTTCTTAGAAGCTGCCAATGCTTCCCCATTGCTTACAGGATGAAGTCCGGATGCCCTGGAATTCACAGCAGCACATCTTAGTATGTTTCACATCTGTCTCTGCCGCCTCTTCTCTTTACCCACCTTACCCACTGTGTCCATGTACCATCTAGCCCTGAAAATACCATTTACATTCTTACTCTTGAACTTTTGAACATGTTGTATCTTCAAATTCAAATAATTACCCAAATTTTCTACTCATCCTTGCAGCTCTACTTTAGAAATCTTTTCCCCAGCCCACACCCTCAATCAATAAACAAGAGGCTCTACTCTTTCCACTCCCCCTTACCAAACAAAAGTCCACGCCTCATCCTCACTTGCCCTGAAGAATGAATTGATCCTTTATTGGTGTATACATAGTACTATGTACAGTTCTCTAATATTAAGTTGTCCCATAATTCAGGCATTGATTCATTCTTGCATTTGCTTTTTTTAAAAATGCTTATTGAGTATTTTCCACATAATGATGGCTAGTCAGTGCTCAAAACTCTGGATATTAAGCAGTGAACCAGGCAGACTAACAATGTCAGGGCCAATGATCTAGTCATGACTTTAAATTTCTTCACATAATCTTGTAATTAGCCACTTGGTTGTCTGCTCTCCTTCAAAGACAGACACCTTCTTAATAATCTTGGAATCTGCTTAGCAGTGTACTTAATATTTATGAATATAGTAATATTCTAAACTGTGCTCACTGTGTTCTAAGTAAAGCTTTCATGCTTCACATGAAATTTCTCATGGATTCCTCACAGTAGCCTTGTCAGTTGGACACACATTCTGTCCAGAGAAGGCAAAAAGCCTGCCCAAGGTCACAGTCAGAAATTGAACCCAAGTATGTCTGACTCCCCCAGTAAAATGCATGCATGCACGAATGAATGAATGAATGAATGAATGAACAAATGAATGCATAGATGAATGCAGGGTTACAGAGAGACCAGTCCTTTGCCCAGTTCTCCAGGTAAGGTGGACAGGTGGTCATCGACCAAAGGCAGAACAATACAAGCAGTGCACGTGTCTATTCTTAGTGGAGAAGGGAGCAACTGGCTTCATGTGTTTGAAGAATTTGAAGTTTAAGCTAACATGTGTCTCTTATCTACTTCATCACTAATACTGGATCTTTCTGAACTAATTAAAACGATTGCTTGATTAGTTTATTCATTTTTATCCTCTCTATAAAAATTATTTTAGACAGTCTAAGAAAAGAGAACACAAATAAAATAAATAAATCTAATCTAATCTAATAAATAAATCCCTTTCTTCTTCCCCTGGAATGTTCTTTCTAGAAATGCCCAGTGAGAAATTGCTCCATTTCACATTAGTGGCCACAGCAGAGAGTGCCTTTCCTTTTGGCTTTCAGTTGAGCATCCACCCTGAAACTATCCCTGGGTCTCATTATGGGGCGGCCTCATGATACTCGGAGAGTGACTGCCTTGGCCTTTGAAAGCTTTTTAGTACTCCATTCCCCAGGGTAAATTTCTTTACCCACAGCATGATTTTCTGATCAGATCACAACAAATACAATCTCTGAAGTTGGTAAAAAATCTCTTCAGCCCTTTCTCTTTCATGCTGCTACGGACGTGTAGGAACTGGTTACATATGTGGATAAGATTTGAAAATGTAAATAGTGAAAAAGAGGGAAGGTACAAAACAAGCAGGCTGATAGAGTTGTTAGGTGTGAGCATGGAAGTTGGTCCAAGCTTTCTGATAATTTTCGTAATTCTCACCAGAAAAAGGGAGATTTCTACTACATATCATACCCTTCGGAGTCACTATTCTTTGTTAAATATAACTACTAACAATAATGTGAAGAATTAATTTTGGCTGTTTTGCTTGTAAAAATAACCACAGAAAAAGTTCTGGTCACTGCTTTGACATAGTTCATTGATTATTGACAGATGGCAGAGTTTATTTACATCAGTTGATATTGTCACGTTTTCCTTAAAGTCCCTTACATTATTAATTGAATATAACAATCCTGAACATTTTTTTTATAAAAATAATTTGCACACGGGTTGGGGGGAACCTCCTTCACCCCTGGCTTTGTGCTTCTCTGTGGCCAAGCATCATTATAGTGCTATCCCAGGTCTTAGTCCACATGCACATTTACTCCTTGTGAAGGATGGAGGAACTTCCCCAGCTGGTGGATCTGGAACAACTAGGCATTCCTAGCTCAGTCCTTCCCTTTATCCTTCTCTGTATCTGAAGATAGCAGGCACTTTGGCCTGCGTGGGTGTGAATACCTTCTCATAAATTGTGAAGACCCCATCTGCCTACCCAGGCACAGTGACTCCATATTTCAGAAGTTTTGGACAGTTATTTTAGGGCCCATTCAAACCTCAGGATTAGTTTGGAACAACTAAAAGATTATGCTTTGTGAGGTGGAAAAAATTTTTTATTTTTTGTTTTTGTTTTTTAAATTTAGTCTAAGAGTTCTAAACAAAATGTGAATAATTGTAAGTTTAAGTCGTAGCTCTGAAATCCAATGACATATTTCTCAAATTGTAAACTCTCTTTCTTCTTCACCATCTGTAAACTTTATATTAGAATATCTGCTACCACCTTTTCTTTAAAAACACACACACACACACAAACAAAAACAAAAACAAAAACATGAAGGTAAACAGTATAATTGCCTGAAAGCCCTTGAGTTCTTAGGTTACATAACTAACTTCTAGATGGCATTACCAGTAGTATTCCAGATCCAAAATGAGAGGCTACTTGGTCTGAACATAAAATCTGCTCTACACTCGAATTATGCAAATAAAGAGTTTTACATCTGATTTGTTTTTCCCTAATCTGCCAATGTGAGGAATGATTAAAGTGAGGGTTTACATGTAGCAGGGTTGGGTCATGAGTTGTGATATGTTCCCAGCTGAACATTTACTTTTGCCCTCTTTTCTCCCCAAGGGAAATAAATTGTCAGACTTTGAGAAGGTGGGATTCTAATAAAATTCTTCCTGCATTTCATCTGTTGCTGCTTTTGGTCAAACACCACACACACACACACACACACACACACACACACACACACAGAGCAAAGGTTAGGATTTCTGGAGATTACTTTCAGAGGTCTTGTCTCATCCAAAGCCCATACCAAAAAATTCTTCTGGAAAGGTTATCAGAAGCATTAAAGGATGTGGAGACATCACTGTGTAGAGTAATGGGCCATAAAACTAAATATTTATTCTACCCACTGAGCACCAGCTACACTAGCTACAACTAGAGTTTAGGAAAGAACTCCTCTGTACCTGCCTCTAATGGCGAAAATACCTTCCAGATTTATCGAATATGCCTGGTTTGAAGATTAGTTCCAAGTAGAAGATTCCTCAAACTGAAGAGCACTTTGAAAAAAGGTTTGTTTGATCCTTTACTTAAATGTGGTTAGAAAGTATGGTAATGTATTTTAAGTAGAGGTTTCATTCATTTTAATGAGATAAAGTGCCTATGGTGGTCTTACAATGTTGGAAAGATATTTATTTACAGCCCTATAGTCTTTCTCTTTGAAAAAAGAATATTTTAGAGCAATATTTAATCAGTTCCTACAAAGAAAATATTTGTTGCAATGTCCCTGCCATGGTAAGTCTTAATTCGTTCAGTTTTATTTCTAGATGACCCAGTTAAGACTTATAACTCTTCACTTCTGTAGATTATTATTTTCTCTGTTTAAGGATTGTCAATACATGGTAACTTTTTAAAATTTAATCTTCTAAGCCCATCTACTTTTTATTCAATACAATAATAAGGAACTAGTTAAAATTATAAAATAGAAAACAGTTATTGAAATCATATCACCTAAGTATATTTAAAATATAAAAAATATCAGGTTGTATAAAATGTGAAAAACCTGTTTATGCAAGTCCACATGACTTTCTTCATTAACAAACATATATATGTGTTTTATATGCATAAAAAATATTGGGAAAATGGGTAAAAAACGATAAAAATTATTGCCTGACATAGTATGTGTGATTTTCTTTTGAATGTTTGATAGGATATTTTTACATTTGCAATTAGTTGAATCAATATTACTTTTGCATTCAAAATATGTCATTCTTAAAAGTCTGAGCTAAAGTTTTTGGGGGATTAAAAGGGCAATTTTCTGGCCTAGCCGTTACAAACTATATGCCTCTTTCTCATGTTTGCTTCAGGCATGCGGCCACTAAAATTACATTACTAGAATCCTAAAGTATTATTTTAAGTATTAAAACTTTTATTTAAGTGTGTACTACATATTGTTTTTTTACCAACTGTTTATTTATAGTATTTTCGGTAAAAAATAATACAATAGTAAAATAAAAACAGGATTGAAAAAGAGGGCACTACTGTCAACTTAGAGATGATTGAGGAAAACTCTATTTGAAGTAGAAGATAAAGAGGTTTTTTTCTGGACATTTGAAGGTAGAGTTGCCTGTGGGAAATCCAGGTGGAGAGAAAGAGCAAGAGTTTGGATAAAGGTCTAAAGTCAGGTCCAAGTTTGAGATAAAGATTTGGGAATCATAAAAGTTTGGATGAAAGATGAAGCCACAGGAGTAGATGTTTCAAAAACTATAAACCTGAGGTGAACAGTGGGCTCTTAGTTCAACCACGGGCAACAGCAGTCTGTGAAGAATAAGGTCCCAGGAAGAAAAGGTCCCATGAAAATGAAAGAGAAGGAACAGTCAAATGTTCCTTCACAATGACAATATGAAGCTAAAGGAAGTCAGAGATTCAGAAAAGAGTGATCAATCTTTTATTTTTTAGTATTTTATTTCATTTTATTTTTTTTATAGTTCACATTCAATATTATTTTGTATTAGTTTTAGGTGTACAGCACCATGACTAGACAATAATGCACTTATTTCCAAAGTTTCCCCCCGATATATCTAGTACCCAGCTGGCACCACACATAGTTACCACAATATGACTGGCTATGTTCCCTATGCTGTAGTTTACATCTTGTGACTATCTTGCTACTACCAATCTGCACTTCTCAATCCCTTCACCTTTTTCAGCCAGTACCCCAAACCCTCTCCTTTCTGGCTACCATCGGTCTGCTCTCTGTATCTATGAGTCTGTTTCTGTTTTGTTTGTTGGTTGGTTTGTTTATCTTCTTCTTTAGATTCCACACATAAACCAGCAGGATGACTACTGAAAGATTTTATTGGATTTGGTGATTAGAAGTGCCTGGTGATAGCCTTACCAGTAAAGACATTGGTAAGAAGAAGAGATTGCCATGGACTGGAGATTTCTGGCTGGTAGATCAGGTAGAACAGGGTAACTCCTTCTCCCCTTGAGAAGTTTAGGAAATTGCTCAATACCACACAGCCAGTGTTTGAGTTTAAGGTGAGCCAAACACATACCTGTGGCCAGGTCATGCAGCTGCTTAGTATCAGGAGAGAAAGCAGATCCCTTTATCCTGGGTCCAGATCTCAGACTTTAAGATAGCTATATTCACTGAAGTACCTCAAAAATAAGTGTAATCTTTCAATACAATTTCTAATTTTATGACAGTCTAGATGAGTTGCTGAGCAGAATTTTCCAAGCATATATTAAAACACCCTCAAAAGGATCAAAGAGGTAGAATGCTTAGTTGATTTACTTTAATAAGAGCCAAGCAGAGCACAACAAACTAATAATAAATGAGACACTACAGAACCCAGTGCATATTAGACATTTAGAAAGAACTTAATGGGATCAAGCAGTATTAATAAGTAAAGTTGAATGGATATATTTTAAAGCAGTACTCTCATCAACATAATTCTATCATATGGTCTTTTTAAATAATCAAGGTGCATTGTTCATATATAACCATTTGGTTAAAGAAACAAAATACTTAAAGGTGCAAAGTTTCTGGTGCTTCTTGGGGGTCACAGAGCTCCCATCACAGTGGTCTTCCACAAAGGAAAGACTGGTTCTCACAGCATATTCTGGGAACATGGAAAAGCTGTGAGAGCTCTAGCTTCATGGGGAGGAGCTGTAGATAAAGCTGGCCGTAAAGGCCGGAACCAGATAATGAAGGGCTTTATATATCATGCTAAGGAGTCTGGACTTTATCTTGTAGGTTAGCAGAGAGCTATTAAAGACTTTTAAGTAACGGATTATCATGATCAGATTTCTATTTTCTGGGAGCTCCAGCGTGGAGGAGAGTAAAGGAGGACAAAGCCTGGCAAAGAGACCAGTTAGTAAATCCTATTTAGTCACCTCCTTTCCCTCTTCCTCCAGAGTCCCACAGGCCAAGGATCCACGTCTTGTCTGGGTATGACCTTTCTTTCCAGGGGCTACCTCTCTGGTCTGGGTTTTCTTTCCTCATTATACTGACCATGCGTGAACATTGTACTCATGTGCAGGCATAAACACACATCTATAGCATAGTTATCATTCTGATCTTTCCTAGGGAAGGTCAAGACTTCTTTCGAGACTTCCTGTTGCACCCAGGTCACCCAGAATCATGCCAAGAAATGACGGGATATATGATGGGAATAAAGGACTCTGGCTGTTGGGAAGACAGAGAAGGTCCATGGGATTTGGTCAAGGGATGGGAATGGAGCCAAATGGATGTATGAACATTAAAGTCAAACTGCTTACATGAATTTAATGTAAAATATTTCTTTTCTATGCATTTACAGTGTGTGTCTCACGGAATGTATTGCAAGGGAGGCAGGATTCTAAAAGGCAGTAAAAGAGAAATTTAAAAATGGAGGGAGTCAAAAATGTATGTGTATACAGTAGGCTTTGTATAAGAAGTTTACCCTGAATAATCTTGCACTCTGATGACCACTAGTTAGGCAAAGAAGATATGGCTAAGGAGAATGGAAACTCACTTCCCCCAGAGAAAAAGAAAGAGTAAGGGTTAAATTCAATAAAATATTTGCAACTGATGATTCAAAATCAAGCAGGTTTAAGAGGAGGGGTAATAGAAATTGTCTATGTATCTGGTTCTAAAAGGTGTGTATGTGTCTGGGTTACAACTAAATTATACACAGTCGCTATTAATGCCTGTAAGTCTTGGAAGGAAGAGAATAATGTAACCTAAGTTGATTGTTAAAACATAGTATACTTAAAGGAAACTTAAACCAATATCTGTGTGGTCTTTAATGTCAGAAGTATTGTCTTTGGAATGTTCTTTTTACAAAGTAGTATCTGTGGCTTTTTATCTTCCTTTTATTAAAATATAGGAAGTGGGGATAATCTAATCTAAATAGTTGAAAGAGGGCAGGACCATTTTATATTATTGAATCACTGAGATTCTCTTGAATATTGCAAATCTGAAGTGTGATCACTGATCACAATGACCAACTCTTATTTCAGAGGGAACCAGTTGCATATGCTCATACCACTTGGAATATCTGTGAGAGCAGCGAGGTTGTACTGAACCAGTTGCTGTTCACACTTCCTTTCCTCCCCCTGGAAAACTCACAGGGTCTGTTTCCTACCCTGGTGATAACTGTGAGTAATGAGTACGTTGGCTATACATGGGAAACATGAAAACAGGGGAACGGTGAGACGGGAACATCCAACACTGAAGCTGCTGGTGGGCATTGAGGACAGTAGGTTGATGGAGACCAGATAACAGCAGCAAACTGGATTTGTGCCATGCTAGGATTTGCAGGTACCTCTTTCACGGCTCAGGCACTGAAGGCTGGATGAGCTTTGGTTCATTGTGTCAGAGTCTGATACCTCTTCTGTTCACATAAGGTAGAGCACTAATCCTAATAGGGATGGCTTCCAAATAATTTATAAACTTACTGTTGCTCTTGCCCTCTAACCTCAAGAGTTGAGAGATGATGGGGATAAGCTGCTAGGTCTCAGAGTGCCAGATCTTTAAGCCTGAAACATTTCTTCCTTCCTTTCCTTGTAAGGCCAGGACACTTAGTCTTCCAAGTGTTTGTGCTAATTAAATGCAGGTCTAGTATGCCAAAAATGTTTTTAATGTAAAAGATTAATGAGAGAGAAAACTTTTGTAAAAGAAGGACATTGAGACAGCAGAGCCCCTCCTCACTGGCATGGTTTAAGGAGGTGGTAACCTTGAGGTCTTAGGAACCTGAGCAGAGCAATTGTTTTTTTAAGAGACTCTTGGCTCCAGTGAGGAACAATGAACAAAATATTTTAGGAACTAAGGCAGCAACCACCCAGGAAGGCTCACCACGATCCTGGGTGACAGATGAGCTATAAGTGGACTGTCTGAGTAAATAAGGGCAAGATTAAGCCATTCTACATTTGCCTCTTCTGGCCAGCGTGGCTCTTGCTTTATTTGAGAGCTCATCATCAGGGGAACCCACTGACCATTCTGACCTTTCCTTCCTGATTTGTCATGTAGAGGCATAAATCAGGATTAGTCCTGCCGTTAAGGATCAGACGTGTTGTCTTTAAGACAAAAGTAAGGCCATTACTGGCAATCTTAGTTCTTGGGACAGTGCTGCATTGCTCATTTGGAACAGTAAGAATTAATCAGTGGGAGAAACTTGGTGCTCCTGTGGGCAATACCAATTTCCCCAAATATTTGGATTTTGACTTGGTCAATCAACTGGGCAGTCGGAGGTGAAGAAGGAGACAAAGATTTGTGTTTTGGTAACTTGCCAGCACTGAGATGTCAGCTAATCTTTGGAGAAGCAGAAAGAAGACTTTTTAAAATAAAAACATTTAGCAGTGGTCAGACTGATGAACATATTTGGAGACACTGTAATGATGTAATAATGGCAACAATGTTATTTTTACAGCATTAGAAGAAAGGAGGACAAGCACCAGCTGCCAAACTCATTGGTCACATAAATCCCTAATAAATCCTGGTGAGCCTGCCCAGTATTAGTCATAGGAGTCAAGCCTGTGAATCTGTGAGGACTTAGGATACATTACTTTGAGTTGGGAGGGTAAAAGAAAATCTGGCCGATGGTGAGAAGAAGGGAAATTTACTACACTTTCTTAACATTTTGAAAACCTGTACTCAAGCAACATTTGTCTTTTTGGATAACTATCTTGCTTTCTCAAGAGAAAATGGCAATTTCTCATCGGATAAAGATGCAGGGAGCACCTAGGAGAAAAGGAACTTTGTAAAGTTTTTCAGGTTTTAAAAAAAAGATTTAAAAAAAAAACCATGTCGTGTCACTTTCATGTACTCTGAATTCACATTTATTGAAGACCGACAAAGGCTCAATCCTCCTAGTAAAGGCATTGTTCTTTTCTATACTTAAGTCATTGCCCCTTACAACTCTAGGATAGTAGACACTATTAATATCCCTATTTTACAGAGAAGCAAACAGCCATTTACTATGATCCAACAACTTAAGGTAGCCATTGAGACCCTATAGCTTGTAAATTGTGAAACTGAGATTATACATCAGGCCCATTAGACTCCAGAGCCCTGAATCCCAGATGTAAGGCTAAGCTAGGGGGAATTCTTCCTCTTTGGAAGTAGAACACTTAGTGATCAGGGCACAGGGGTTGAAGTTGGGCAGATCCAGACCCATCCACTTACCAGTTGTGTTAATTAATCATGCTCTGAGCCTCATCTATGAAATGGAGGTTATAGTTCTTTCACAGTTTTTGTCAGGATTAAATTATATTTAATTTAAGAGAAGCAATGTCTAATACATCATTGGTGTTTAGTAATGACTGTTTTTTGAATGGCAATTATTGGAATGTATTTATTAGTTTTATTTACCTTGTAAGCAATGATGCCCAAACTTGGGCCCCACTTTAGACCAATAATTTATCATTTCTGGGAAGCAACTTTAGAATATGAACTCCCATCCATCATCCCTTGTGGCTTTTAGGATTAGACTACTGAGTTTGTGGTTCCTTTTCTCTACTCCAAACTAATCACTTAGGTAATTTTTAAGGGACACTTATGCCACTGCTCTCTTTAGATCATTCTTGCACATCTCTTTAGTTTCTCTGTATCTGTAAAGATTAGTGATGCTGTACAAGTATATAAAATAAGCTTCAGCTTTAGTTCTCTGGCACCGAATTATAATTGGTTCAGAGCACACATCTAAGGGAAAGATTATTTGAGCCCCTAACAGTGAAATTGCTTTTCTTAAACGGGTGATGTGCTAGAAAGTAAAACCTCTCCAGAGGCCCCTCCCAATCACCTGTCAATCTTTTAAAAGTCAATTCAGAATTTGTCAATTCCAGAAATTAGCATATAGCACTTATTTCAACTACTTCCACCTTCCCCGCAGAATTTCATTTGTGAGTCTATAGCAGGAATTGGCTCTGGGTTATGTGACAAATGTTCTCAGTGATAGCAGATTAGTATCTGTCTTCAACCAGACTGTATAGTCCTTGAAGGCAGGGACCATGTTTGCCACTTACCAAATGTGGATAACAGATATCAGGGAAATAAAAGATATAGCATGCAATCCAGGTGAAGAGAGATGCTTATCTGTAAGTATTATGCAACATTTTCTCATGTGATTAGATGCAAACTGTCATGCTCTGAATATTGTGTGAACCCAACAGGTGTATAAAATATCACCTTCAGGATGGCCACCAGCTGCCTAAAGAGACACACACCTGAGTTTATCCACATAATGTTTGCTCTTCTGCAGGACAAACTATATTGCTGCAAATGTTTGGAGGAAATCAAAATAATATTTCCTTTTCTATAACATCTCTGTCTAGAACTCATTCTCAGTTTGCACATGAACATACTATGCTCTCATCTACCATTTTCAACTGTATCTTGTGATTTATTACTAAGTTGTGAAATTTATTTAGGGGCCATGACCATCATTTTAAAAACAAGAAATAGAATAGAAAATATCAAAGACTGTACACATAATAAAAATGGGTTTATGAAAAGTTTTGTTTTCTGTATGTGTACAGGTCCCAATGTAAAATGTATGTTTACTATGACTTGTAGTCAAAAAGAGTTGGAGGAACCATACATCTAGTCCACACCCAGAAAACTGAACAGATAAGTCTCAGTAAGACTACAGAAAAGGCTGATGCTTGCAACATGTTTTCCTGTGGAAGAGAATTATCTCACATTGTGGCTATGCTTTATTTGCTAAGTTTATGGAAAAAAAAAATCAGCTATGTTACTGACAACTGTATTGAAGACATGGCTTAGATGGATGGCCACAGCTGGTTTCCAAAAACTTCATATCAAAAGTGTTAGGGGTACATGCAACCCCATTACATGCAGAGATAGCTAACTACAGTTCTCACTGGAGTCTTTACTGCTCCAACAAGCCTACCTCACAACAGACTTTCTGGACCAGGGAACCCCCAAAAAGAAAGAACACAGAAGCTTTCTTCTCCAAAACTCACCAGTTAGGAACTTTTCACCGCCTGTCCACAGGGAGAAGAAAAGAGCAAAGTCCTGGGGAGTGGTTTAGTCAGGGTAGGAGATGAGGAATAGCGTCAGGCTAGCAGAAGACCCCTCATGGAAACACAAAGACTTGGAAGCATGAAGGCTATGAGTTTGTCTATGCACGTCTGTTCTCTCAGGGAGTAGTATTTGGGATACTTCTTCCATCCCCAACTTACCTGCCCAGGTTTGAGAGGTACAGAATCAGCTGGGGTATGGCAAAGCCAAGGGGGTGAAATAACCAATAGGTTATCAGTGGTCCTACACCCACTCTAAGAAACTACTACACTGCCTATGAAGTATTCTTTCTTTTTGTATCCTTCTAGAACTGTCATGGGCAATTAAACTTTTATACATGAAAACTCTGAATTTGGTTAGAATATTAATTAAATTAACTCTAAGGCCCTGCCTACAAAATTTGCTTCTTGAACTGTTCCCTGTCTCTAAAGGTGTACAGCCGCTTTGTACAATTAACTCACCAGAGGCTATGCAGTGAGAACAAATGGCAAATTATAAATGGCAAATTATTCTGAATAAGACAGTGCTTTCTGTCTTATCATAGAGTGTTCATTCTATTTTAAAGACAATTTTGGGGGAGCTGTTTTAGGTGTACAACCAAAGTGAGAGGAAAGTACAGAGATGTTTTATTTACCTTCCTACCCTGACACAGGCTCAGCCTCCCCCTTGTTAACATCACTCACCAAAGTGGTAGGTTCTTTTGTTACCAAGGATGAACCTACAACGACACACATGATAGTCACCCAAAGTCGTAGTTTCCTTTAGGGTTCACTCCTCATTCTATGTCTATGGACAAAAGTATTGTGACATATAACATATTACAATACCACAGATCAGTGATTTTCAACTAGTGTGCCACAAGAATTTTTAAAACATGCAATACCTGACTATTTAGTCAGCAACACTGACCTCTTTTCCCTTAGATTGTCAAATAAAAAATTGACTATAGCCAACATGACAATAGCCATCCAGTGTGAATGAATCAAAATTATACCTTTTTTTTTTCTGTCAGATCTGCAAAAAATATATTTTTGGTGAGCTGCAGACTTTTAGTAATTAGTTTATGTGTGCCATGAGATGAAAAAGGTTGAAAATCGCTGTCACAGAGGGTATTTTCCCTGCTCTAGCCATTCTACTTTTTTATGAGCCGGCATTTCTTACTGCTACTGATAATGGAACTAAGGCCCATGAAGTCTACCTCCTAGATTTCATTTGTTTCACCTGGAGAACCACCTCTGGCAGGCTGCTGAAGAAAACTGATGCTGGAGTTTTAGGAGTCTGTGCCTCTTAAGGCCTTGTAAGGCTCAATGCTTTTTCCATGTGTCCTTCCCCAGATGGCCACAGTGTCCCTCAGTTCTTTATCTCGTCAGGTCTTAAATAACTCAGAAACCTAATGAAAATGAAAATATTTTCTTCAGCCATTGCTATTTCTGGAGCACTGGAACATGTCTCTTGTGTTGTATTTATCCCCATCCTAATTCCTGGGAGACTCAGTTATGTTTTATAATTAATTTAAACTTGTGTCTTTCATTTTCTACCACCTGAAAAGTTCATTATATCTGCTGGATCTTCCACTTCTCAGACATTTATTTTTCTGACATCCTCCTCTAAACTTAGCCTTGCTCCACAGCCACTAGCATGCCTGTCCTATAAGAAGCATGAATTCAATTAATCACTGGTCTGCCACTAGCATACATTTTTCAAACAAATGTGTCTGCTTCCTCCCCCTCATCCTCACATGGGCTAGTGCCACCCAGGAAGCATTCTCTCATCACATGACCATCTAACCTGACCCTGAAACTAAGATGCAGTAAATCACAGTGCTCAAGAATCCAGATTCTGAATCCATACCACCTGAGATGAATTCCGTCTACCTTACTTACTAGCTATATGTCCTTGGGCAAATCATTTAAATTATTGTGCCTCAGTTTCCTTAGTTGTAAAATGAGGTTATCAGTGCTCCCTTAGAGATTATTGAAAATATTAAATAAACATATAAAAATCTGAGATTAGTACGTGATACACAGCAATAGGTATTATATTCCTTGTACCTTTTCTTAGTCCTACATTGCCTAGGTATTTCATTTCAGAAGAGAGAGAACACCACCTTCAGTGTTCTTCAGTCACTAGTGCACCTTCACACACACCTACTAATGCCTTAAACATGATACTTTTCTCTTCTCAATATATATCCAACTTTTATAACGCCACTAGTTTTTAAGTTTTAAAGAAGTGAATATTTGCAGCTTTAAGGGTGGGCCTCTTCCTGGTTTTCTAGATCCGTGTTCCTTCCAGAAGAATCATCCCAATGAGTTTCTGAAGATCTTGTCACCCTTTCTGACCAAGTACTGGTCAGAGTATTGGGTCTGATTAGGCCTTGAGGGACAGAGAGTCTCAAAACTCCAACAGTAGTTTTGTTCAGCATTCTGCTGGAGTTGGTTCTCTTCGTCAACTAGAAAACTCTTGTTTCTGAGGACAGCTAAGCCAGCTGCATCACCTTTCCCCTTTCTTATTTACCCAGCCTGATCACCAAGGTCTTTTTATCCTGATCATATTGACCTACCTTCATCAGGAAGAATTTAACCATACTCCTAAGAAAGTCTTTTTCTTCTTCTACTTAGACAAACTATCTTTATTTCTCTTTCATTCTCCCAGTGATCATGTTTTGATAGTTGTTACACTAATCAGGTTCCTCCTTGTTATCTGGACAAACTTGCTTTCTGAGGACTGAGTATCCCTGTCACAGATTGTCAGAGCCCAGCTGTTCAGCTAGGGTAAGTTTCGGTGGTGAGATGCCCAAACAGAAGAAAGAATGAGGAGTCGACATAGGATCTGCACTTCACACCACAAGCAAGCAAGCAGAAATCTCTTTATTGCTGGCACCACTGACACCACTGGCACTGAAGGCATGCACCCACTTATTGCTGGTTACAGGGGTTTTTGTACAAGTTTAGACAATAGTGGGATCATGCCTGAACTTAGGTTAATGGGGACCAGAGCGCATGTGTACTATGACATAGGCCCGGGCTGTCTGCCCGGACTGACTTTCAAGGGTACACATAGTTCTGGGCCTCCTGCTCTGGACAGATCCTCAGGGGCCCCCATAATCCAGGGCCCCCACACAGACCTTTTTAGTTTGCCATCTTAGCTTTGGCATTCGAAGGCATTTTGTTAGGTTGCTTCTCTAACTCAAGCAAAGATGGTTTATTTAATAGGCTCCTCTATGTGCGGCTGTTCTCGATGCAAGCACTGCCCTTAGTCTGAGTCCATTCAGAAGACAATGGGTTGGGCAGAGCTCTCTTGGGACAAACCAAGAGAATATCAGGTGTAAACCTTCTGCACTTCACTCCCTTGCAGTAAATATAGATCAGAAAAAGACTGACTCAGGACCTAAGTGCTTCTGAAATTTAAATTCCTAGCTGAAAAGCCTTGATGGAAAATAAAAAAACAAAACCAAAAAACAAAAAAGACCAATGAATTCAAGATCATTTCATAAAACCAGTGCCTAATAAGCCTGCACAGTGATACCTGACAGAGGGACTCCTTTCCCCCATGATCTTCTAATCCTTTCCTGGGCACCTCCTGCAATACCAGATCGATCTGCCCTGAGCAGTTCATGCACACCAAGCCTAGATAGCCAGCTTACTGGGGTTGGTTTCAGCTAATAACTACCTGCAGCACTGGAAAAAACAGCCACATATATGCTACATCAAAACACCAGAATACAATTCCAGGAGACCTGGACTGATAAAGTGCTACATAGATATGTCTACCAGTGCCACCAGAAGCAAAGATCACCACGTATTATTTGTCTTTCCTAAATATCGGCCTTTGCATCCATCTTTCAATGTTAATAGACAGCATGTCACTTCTTCTTTCTCCTGAAATATGCAATAAATAACACTATAGCCGTAAGAAGCCGATGAAAATCAAAATGTTAGCATTCTTACTGATCAAAATTGAGGTGGAGGGTATGACTTAGATGTGCATTGCCTAAATATCCACTTTATATTTATACCTAGTCACATGGTCACATAGATCTGGGCCACCACAGGACACCCCTGGTGGAGCCTCCTGACCCAAGAAGCTTAGAACACAGGAAGAACAGGCCAGAACATCAACTTTCCATGGGCAGGCACCTTCAAAGGGAGAACCTGAAATTACCTCATGTTCTTCCAACTTACCAGTCAGAAAATCCCACGAGAAGGTGTAAATCAGTGAGGGAGTGGGAAGGCCACAGGCATGAGTCTCTGAGAAGTTCCCTTATGGGAACATGAGGCCAGGTCAACATGTTAGACTTGGCTTCTGAAAGATTGCCTTAATATTAAAGGATTAAGAGGTTGAGTAAGGAATCGTTCTCTAAACCCCAAGGACTTTTCTAACATTCTGCTCCAGTTAGTAAATGTAAATGATGTCACTAAAGCAGGCCAACCATTTGTGCACTATTGCGGTGTTGGTCGTTTGGACAGTAAATCACACTGACCATCTTAGAGCCGATGTTGGTTTTTCTTCCTGCTCATCTGTAAGATTCACCTCACTTCATAAACTACAGAGTTTTAAATCCAGGTTAGAAAATAGATCTAAGGGCTTTAAGAACAGCTTTTCCAGATAATTTAGTAAGAATTCAATTCATATGTAACATTTTTGAAATTTTTTTCTTAAAAGTACTTGGAAAACTGTAAGCTATTGTTCAGAAGTATGATATTGTTTTCTCTAAGCTTAGAGTTTGTACAGTGACTTTTGTTTTCTAGTAAATCATATCCATTTCTAAAGGCAGATGAATAGGCACAGGGCAACTCTGGAGTGTGTTATCCATTTCTGAAGCTTCCACTGTCCTAGGTAGGAGATTAAACCAGATTAGGTTAATGGAATATGTTTTTTATTTATTGTTAGAATGCAAATGGGAACTCCAGCTTTTTTGAAATAAGAACCATCAATATTCCCAACTTAATTATTATTTTCATTTTTCTATTTTCCTTTCTAGACTCTACCTCTATTATATTCTTTCTCAAAAAGTTATATATATGCTAAGAGGCTGGGTGGGGAATTGTTCACTAAAAAATTATATATGTATATAATCTGCACATATATGTATATAATCTATACATATCTAGATATTATATATCTAGATATTATATATATATATATATATATATGATTCTAATTGTACATAACCTGATTCCAGAATATTTTCCACTTACCAATGACTGGTGGAATAACTTATATGTGACAAGTAGGATCTTATATGACTGGTGTTTCCCTTTCTTGCTGGAGAAACCTCATTCAGGCTGTCTCATGAATTACATGGGTTCCTTGGGGACTTCAGGTGCTAGTTGTAATTAATGTTTAGTTAAAGCCCTTCCCACACCATCTCTGTCTTCTTCACGGGAGAACATTTGAAAATGTACATAAACATTGCTACTAAGTAGGACTCACTCCCAACAATGCTTGTCTGGCACTGAGCTTTACAATTTATAAACTCATATCAAAACATCATGTATAATTTCCTTTGTGCTGTACAATTATCCTTTCATAAATAAATACCTTTAACTGGAAGATTTTCTTTAAGTGAAATATTGGGTAAATAAAATGGGTCCAAAATCTCTTAATTACGTTTATGAGCCCAAACCAGATTACTTTTTTCCTTCATTATAAAATAAGTCATAAACAAGGTGATTTTGTTAAAGGAAACTGGGGTCTGCTCACAGGTTCATAGAAGTTCCAAATGAAAACATCTAAAAAACAACAACAAGAAAAGAACCTCTGGATTTCCTGTTGTTATCAAAATAATCCCAGAGGTACCTGTAAACGGAAAGAGAAAATTTAGCAAGTTAGAGGTACTACTCCCTTAACACCCCACTCAGGGAGCCCCCTTTTTTTAGGTTTACAAATTAGCCTCTGTGTAAATTCCATGTACCCCACACACTCTAACCAGGCCCTGCATTACTTTCACCTTTAGGTGCCATGTTGACTGATGCTGCTGTGTCCTGCCTGACCCACTGTTGTTATAAATGATCACCATGGTCCTGTTAGCAAGCTCATGACAAGACAACACTGTGACAGATATAATATAGGAATAAAGTAGACCCAGGTGTAAATAATTAAAGTTGTAATTCAAGAGCAGCTTACCAGTGACATCATTTATCAATGTCACTAGAATCCTTCAATGAAATTACAGCTTTATATGTAGAATTTAGATGTACACCATTTGTTGAGATTCATGAAGAACATTTCTATTAAACATAGGTACTAGATATGTTGACATCAAGGGGCAGGTCTTGATTTGAACAACTATAATTTTATTCTCTTTTCTCTTTCTGCCAGTCTGAACCCATATAATTGCTGAATTTTTATATTCAAGGAATATAACCATAGTTTAAAAATAATTGTTCACCTTTCAGAAAGCAGTTCAGAGAGTGAAAAACAATGTTAAAAAGGTAAAGAGGCAAACTGTTGGGTGAATATGAGTTAAAGAATAGGAAAATAAAAAACTGACCTCAGGCTCCCAGTATATATCAGAACCTTCCTTTTACTTGCATCAGTATTTCTGTAGATATTTACATCTTGCTGGGTTGGGGAAAATGTCAAAGGAGAATTTGACTTTCTTGGAATTGATATTTTAAGGTAAGTTATAAGAATGTAATGTAAATTATACCAGCATATGGCTCTTTCAAAATGGCCTTGATATCATGTATTATAGGAAAATGGAGAAAAAAACAGAGGTTTGAAAACAAATTCTCCTAAATAGAGTTGAGGGGTAGTATCTATGCTTGCCAGTTTTTCTAAGGTTTATAAATCTGAGATGCCCATCCATAGACTGTCTCAGTGGAAAGTGATCTTGGAAAAATGTAAATGTCATCTGTACTTTTTAATCTATATTCCTTTGTCATCTAATTCCTCTACCCCATGACTTCCAATAAAAGAGGATCCTAGGCACATCTCATGCAGGGATAAACAACATATATTTATGGAGGGTTAATAGGGGAGCATTAAAGTAGTGTGACACATATACCACTGTCTCAAACTTTCTGGAGAACAATTTAGTATCAAAAATCTTTGAAAGTATGCAGATCCTTTCAAAAGGGTCTTCAGAAGTTCTACTTCTGAAGACCTATCCCAAAACTGAGGTACACAAAATGTTGTTTTTGCAACATTCTTTATAAAAACAAAAATTGGGAACAGTGTAAATGATGTCTAACAAGAAGTTGGTTCTTTTTGGTCATGTCAAATCCATCAATGGAATAATTTGCAACACTAAATGCTTGTGCCATAAAAGTAGAAGAATATGTAATGACATGAGAAAATCATTGTGATGTACGAAGAGATAAAAAGCAAGTTAAAGACTTTTTGTACAGTATGACCTTATCTTAGTCTGTTTGGACAGTTATAACGAAGTATCACAGGATTGGTTGCTAAAACAGCAAATATTTATTTTTTACAGTTTTGGAAGCTGAGAAGTCCAAGATCAAGGTACCAGCAGATACAACATTTGATGAGGATTCACTGCCTTACTCATAGATGGTTGTCTTCTTACTGTGCCCCCACATGTCTGAGGGATGAGAGAGCTCTCTGGAGTGTCTAAGGGCACTAATTTCATTCTAAAGACTCTGCTGTCATGACCCAAGCATTTCCAAAGACCCACCTCCAAATAGGGTCACATTGGGGATTAGGTATCAACATGTGACTTTTGAAGGGACACAAACAGATTTCAATTATACAAAAGAAGCTATATATTTAATATAAAATTTTATATTCATAGAAAAGGCTTCAGAAAAAAATTGTCTTCGAGTTTAAAGATTATGAGTAATTATGTTAATAATAATGATTTATTGAAAAATATTCTCTGTCCCAGGCACTCTTTCAAGAGTTTCACTTGCCAATTTAATTTAATTTAATTTAATTCTCACCACAACCAGGAAAATAGGCCCTATTGCACCACTTAGTCTTAGAAAATAAACTGAAGCACAAAGAAATTAAGAGGTCTGATCAAACTAAGAACAGCAGAAAAGATGTTGAACCTTGTCAGCCTGAGCAGAGAACACATTTTTAATGACTATACTATAACAACATCCCAATTTTTATTAATTTATGCTTTATAATTTTGTCCAAATATTCTAGAGTAAATATGCATTATTTTACAATCAGGAAAGCTCTTTAATACATCTTATTTTGAAATTATGTTAAATATTATAAGGGGAAAAAAAGCTTCTAAATAGAGGTGTGCTTACCTACACTGCCCATACAAGTGTAGAATAAGGTTTCCCTTTCAAGAAATAGATATCTGAAACTAAATTGATGGATTATAGTTTCCTTAAGTTTTCTTCTGGGATACAATAAAACCATGTACCTGATGAAGTAACAAATGACAACATATCTACCTTACTAAGCTCATTTAAAAAAAAAACTGTATAGTTGATCAAACAACCCAAAGAACATGATATTTCCATAATACGACTGTGTTCCGTTCTTGGTTCCAATCTTTCCCCTTCATTTCTCCCTTCTAAAGAAGTCTAAACATCTCCTGTAGACATATGACAACTTGTTCTTATAAATAAGGAAAGAACAGAGTACAGAAAATGATACATTGTGGAATTAAGCCCATCATCCTTTCAAAAAGAATTGGTCACAATTTGCTTTGTTGGAGCAATCTGTCCCTTGTTACCGATTTATATTGCTCTTTGGGACTGTGTTAGAAAAACATTATTATTATTAGCAGTAGTAATACTTGGCAGGTGTTCAGCACATTTCATCAAAGACTCCAAGAACTTAACCATCAATCAAACTTGCCTTTGTGTGTTCCTGGGAGGAGGGGGTATTATTCCTGTTTGGAAGAGAGGTTAAGTGACTTGCCCAAGGCCTTGAAGCCAGTTAGATTCAGAGCTGGGAATTAAACCCTGGAGACTTGACACCCAGCATCCCACTCTCCTTCCTGGAGCACATTCCCTGGCCAGTCTGAAAGATGTAGGGACATGTAAAGCATCTGATAGAAGAATGTCTTTCTCCCCAGCATGTGTTCTTATCTTTAAGCTCTTCCGGTATTAAATTAAAAAAGCGCACGTAGTTTCATTCAGAAGTCGAGCTGGGAGATTTCTCTTTTAGCCCTTGTTTCATTCATTCCTTCATCAAATGTTTATTTAATGCTACCATGAGTTAGACAACAAATTGCTTGTGAATGACATGGCTGGGGTCCACAGGGGGTTTTTAGTCTAGTAAGAAAGAAAGACTAATAAACAGACCATAAGAATACTGAGTGATGTCGCTTAGTGTGTATTTCTCTGTCGTGGTCTATATTTGAAATCTAGCTGCTTCCTCTTCAGCCGTCATTGTAGATTTTAATGATGTAACATCTGTATCATGGCAACCTAATGCCACATACAGTATATACACATACCTAAAAATCAGGTGTGGTCCTTTACTGTTCAGTAAAGTGTAAAATAATCATGCTATGTTTCTTTCTAAAAGTCAGTAGAAGATAGTTACTAAAAAACTTTACAATTAGAATATGACTCGAGGAGTGAAATTATTTTTTGTTATTTTCTTCTGCTGTAATAAAACATAATTAAGAGATATAAAAATCTGTGTTTGGATTTGAGTCCAATACTTCCTCTCAGAAGGAGCAGCAGCATAGAACATCTCTGTTGGCTGATCCACACATTTTTACTGTGGTATCTGTGTGCCAGGCACCAAGCTGAGCCATAGCACGCACAAGAGGCTAATAATCAGACCCTGCTCTTCAGAGGCTCATATTTATTAAGGGATGAGTTTATGGACTAAGTGGAAATTTATTCAAAGGAATTCTACGTTTCAAAATTTGCCACTCAAGTCCTAGATTCTCCCAAAATATATAATTCCATTAATGGATACAAATGAGATTCTGTCAATATATTCAGCAACCATCTTGTTCCTATGACCTACAACCATCAGGAAAGTTTAAATAGTATGGAGTTATGCACAGAAGCAGAAACTCCCAAGTTAGAGTTTCAAATCTATGGTGGTGTTTCTTTAATCACTCTAAGCCTTATTTAACCTACCTCTGAAATTTGAAGATAAAGATATTCATGAAACAATGAAAGAGAAAGTCTTGAAATAAATCTACACATATATTGTCAATTACTTTTGATGAAGGTATCTACTGCAGAGGGGTAAATCTAGATATAAAAAAATGGCATTGATACAAATCGGTGATCTATTTGGGAAAAAAATGAACTTTGATCTGTATCGCATACCTTATGCCAAAATTAATTAGAAGTGGCTCATGCACTTCTATCACCAGTGCCACTATGGAAGCTGTGCTGGGCATTTTCTCCCTGGTCAGCTGGATGGCAGTAGAGGTAAGTACAGTTCACCTCCTTGCACAACCACATCAAAATTACAAATGAACAACAGAACAACCATCATTCAGAACCATCAAAAATCGAGCTGAATGGAAGTCTGACAACTACGGAATTAAAGAACAGACTACATCAAGACTGGTAGGAGGGGCAGAGACATGGAATGTGCTAGTTCTGCACCCATGTGTGGCAGATAAAAATCAGGAAGAATATCTCAGGAGCAGAGTCCCAGGCCTACAGCAAGCCCCCCAGCCCAAGTTTCTAGCTCCAAAAATGTAAGTCCTCCTAACTTCTGGCTATGAAAACCAGCCAGAATTGAGGCTTTGGAAGACAGAAACTACTGGAGTCCTCAGAAGTTCCTCTTAAAGGGCCCATACACAGACTTCCTGAGACTCTGAGTTCTAGGGCAGGGGCAGCAGATTTAAAGGCACCGGAGACATATGTGGCGGGGAGAAGAACTGAATTGCCCAGCATCAGGGTGAGAGGTAGTGGGCATCTTTCTCCCAGACAAAAATGCTGACAGGGGCCAATGCTCATTTTCTGAGCCCTCCCCCTATAGAGCCACAGAGCTAGAAGGCAGGCACCATAGTTGAGACTCCACCAACCTGGCTCACAGTGTTTGCCTTATCCAGTGATTCTTTGAGGCCCTGCCCCACCCAACTTTTGGACCAACCCAATCTATTTCCAGTGCCTTTTCAAAATAAATGGATTGTTTCAGCCCATGCTTCAGGTTTCCCTAAAGTCTCTCAAACAAGCAGTAGCTGGCTTCAGGGAGTCTATCCCATATCTCTCACTAAGTTGCCCCAGGCCTGGCACTAGCAGCAGCCAGCCTTGGTTCAACTTGGTCTTACCAGGCCACCTCCAAGACCAGCACAAGCAGCAGAAAACTGTAGATCGCTTTGTAGTTTATGCTGTGACAGAATACAAAGTTGTGGTTGACCTTGGCTATTCCAATAGCAAAAGAGGCTCAACTGCAACAGGAGGGTTAACACAGCCAACACAGTGGTCACTCTATGAATACTCACCTTGGGTAATAATGGAGGCTGTGCCACTGGACCCTGCAGGACACCTACAACATTAGACCACTTTACCAATCTTGGGAGACCCAGTAGCTCTACCTAATACATAGAAACAAACACAGGGAGGCTGCAAAAATGAGGAGACAAAAAACAAACAAACAAACAAAAATGGCTCAAATGAAAGAATAGAACATAACTGCAGAAAAAGAACTTAAACAAAATGGAGACAAGCAAGCTACTAGATGCAGAGTTCAAAACACTGGTTATAAGGATGCTCAATGAACTTAGGGGAAGAGCAGATGAACTCAGAGAGAATTTCAACAACATAACAAAGGACACAAAAACCATAAAAAAGAACCAGTTAGAAATGAAGGATACACTAACTGAAATGAAAAACAATATACGAGGAATCAACAGTAGAGTAGATGAAACAAAGAATCAAATAATCAATTTGGAATATAAGGAAGAAAAAAAAACCCAATCAAGACAACATGAAGAAAAATGAATACTGTCTCCAAAATGAGGACAATATAAGGAACCTCTGGGACAACTTTAAGTGTATCAACATTCACATCATGGGTGTACTGGAAGGAAAAGAGAGCAAGAAATTAGAAACCCATTTGAAAAAATAATGACAGAAAACTTTCCTAACTTGGTGAAAGAAATAGACACGCAAGTCCAGGAAGCACCAAGAATCCCAAACAAGATGAACCAAAAGTGCCATGCATACCTGATTTAAAAACAACAACAACAACAACAACAACCATGTAACAGGAACATGATAAAGAACCCTTACAATTCACTAAAAATAAGAAAACCATCCAATAAAAAAATGGGCAAAATATTTGTACAGAAAAGTCATGAAGGACGAGTTTCAAATGGACAACAAGCAGATAAAAAGATTCTCAACATCATTAGGCATTAGAGAAATTTGACTTTAAATGACAATGAGATAATACTTTATACCCACTAGGATAGCTAAACCAAAAGCCTGACAATATCAAGTGCTGATGAGGATGTGGAGCAAGTTAAACACTCACAGTTTTCTGTTGGAAGAGTAAATTGTAAAAAGTGGTACAACCACTTAAAAAATGGTCTAGTGGGTTTTTATAAAGTAAATTATATGCTTACAATAGACATGGTAAGTATTTAAACAACAGAACACAAACATATGAACAAAATCTTACACCCAAAAATTTATAGTAGTTTTAGTCAGGATAGCCCCAAACTGGAAACAAACCAAATCCATCAGTAGATGACTATGTAAACTATTTCTAGTCACTCCATGAATTGAGGGGGGTTCCAGTCTAGCAATGAAAAGGAATACACTTATGCAATAATATGAATGAATTTTTAAAGCATTATACTGAATGAAAGGAAGTTTGTGAATCCTAAATTTTTTAGGAAGCTTATTTAAATATTACCAAAGCATTGGGAAGGGCAGCTGCTGGCACCCAATGAGATACCCTCATTCCTTCTACCTTTTGTTGTTTTTGTCTCACAGGTCATTACTGTATGGCTTTAATTTCTGATTGCAAGACCCTTTCAGCTATTGCTCCCAGCTGTAGTCCCTCACTCTGTCCCTGGCATGGGACACTCAACAGGAGGACTAGCTTCAGCATCTCCCACACCGAAATTATTCTACTGTTCTTACATAATGCTAAGTGTCTGGTTGATTCCTTATCCCTGGACCTGTGTTGTAAACAGACAGCTTGAGGTAGGTGGGTAGTGGGGATTGTGATGAACTGGAAAACAACTTGTCCTGTTGGAAGAGGGGACTGGTGTTCAGTTCTAGTAGATGCTTCTATGTGCTCATATGGACCCATGTTCACAGGTCTTGTGGTTCTCAGCAAAGTAGAAACAAAGATTTATGTGAAATTTCCCAGCAGCGGGCCAGATCTAGCCTGTGGAAATCTGTATCAGTTTCTATTGCTGTTGTAACAAATAATCTCAAACTCAGTGGCTTATAACAATATGGATTTATTTATTCTGTCCAGTAGGCCAGAAGTCTGACATGGCTCTCCCCAGGCTAAAATCAATTTGTGGTTGGTTGTGTTCCTTTCTGAAGGTTCTCAGGGAGATTCTGTTTTCTTCCTTTTTTCTAGCATCTAAAGACACCCATGGCCCCCGTCTACCATCTTCAAAGCCAGCCACGTCTCTTTTTCTTTCTCTGCTGTCACAACTTTCTCTGACCACAGCTAGAAAAGGTTATTCACTTTGAAGGATTCATATGATTAGATGGGACCCTTGTGGATAATCCAGGATAATCTTCCCATCTCAAGGTCCTTAACTTTAGTCGCATCTGAAAATTCCCTTTCGCCATATAAATTAACATATTCATAGATTCTAGGATTAAGATTGTAGACATGGTTTTTTCTTTCTTTCTTTCTTTTTTTTATTCTGTGTATCACAGGTGCCCTGTGTTACCTCTGACTTAGATGTTCTCTGACATCATCTCTACTCTGGAATTCTTTCTACTCCCTGGAAAAGAGTTACAGGTCTCCTGGGCTTTCTGTTCTCCTGGGCTTATTAAGATGTTTTCACACTTGTCCAAGTGAAGGTTTTGAGGGAAGGGGGGTGAGAAGACTTGGAGTTTCTTCAACCCTTCTCAGGGACCTGCAGGAGCTCAGGGAAGCCCTTGCTTCTTTGCTGACTCTCTTGAGTGCAAAGAGAGGACCTGGGCTCAGGGAGTAGATGGGACATCTTACTCTGGCATCATCTGGGTGAACAAAATTCTTAGTAAACTCAGAGCTATCTTTTTCAGTTTGTTTCAAAGTCACAGTTTGCCTTTGCCTCAAGGTTGTGAGTGCTAAAGTCTGCCATAATAAAAAGATCATCAGGCTCCAAAGATGCACAAGTGAACACTGGGGACCCTGACTTCAAGGATTTTACGATCTGGTGGGGACATCATTTGAAAAGTGACAATTAACAGATAATGGATGGATCAGGCACTCTGTGAGAAGCTATAAGGTCTCAGCTTGCTACACAATGTCTCCATGATGGGTAATGTTCTCTAGTTTGAGCACAAGGCATGATCCTAACTGAGTTCTAAGGCTTTTGGAGCACAGTTGTGAGTAAGAAAACCCCCAGGTTTAAGCCTTCTCTAAATAATGTCCCTGGCCCCTTGTAAACCCCTCACCCCTAACATCCTCACCTCTGTTTTGTTTAGCTTGAAACTGAGCCAGTCAGCTTTCATGTGAGTCCTTAGCTCAGCCAGGCACTGAGTAAGCTCTAAAGCTACACTGTCAGAGTAGATGAAAAGGAGATATAGTGCAGAGTATCATTAGTGTTCTGATGATATTCCAATATTTGCATTAAGAAACCATAAATATTTTAAATAAAAATTCAGAAATTCCTTGTGCCCAGCCTGATTTTTACAGGAATACCCAAAGAAGTTTGGGTGAAACATTTCACAAAGTCAGTGAGAAAAGATGGATTGATCTTGGCTGGAAAGAAGAGTTGAAATAAAAACTCTAAGCTAACATAGGTCGTGTATTTCTGAAACATTCTTTTGTAGGTGTGTATGGTTCTATAAAATTGAATTTGATTCTTTTTACTGTGACTTCTAAAAAATGATATTCTTTCTTGTGCAAAATAGAAAATGTCTTTTTTCTCTTTTAGACATTGAGTATAACAAGTAAAACAGAATGTCAAAATATTCTAGTTAAAATGCACAACGTCAGAAATTCAGCATCATTGCTATTATGTTAGAGCAGCATGGTACCTAAGAACAATGGAACCAAAATGAATTCTCCCACACCTAGTCTGCTTTATTTGAGCACAGCATGTTTCTTGGTACAAATTTCCCTGATTGACAGCAATCTTGGCAGTGGGAAGAAGTTTATGGGTATCATTAATGACAAGAGGTGAAAGCTTTTAGATAATTTTTTATAAGACATATTATGCCTTTCAGATTAATATTATATGGGGACCTTTACCAAGATGAGGTTGATACAACTTAAAATGAAATCTAAGATGTGCCATTATGCCCGTATGCAAAGGCAGTTTTACAGCTTTTCTGAAGCTAAGTGGGTGGCTAAGTTTATCAACTGAAAGTGTGACAAAGAGGAGAAGCTATTATGAATATTTTTGGCTCCCACCTTCATCTATGATCAGTTACTCAGCCAAAGCTCTCCTTGATGCTGATGGTGCTCAGTCTCTGTTAAAAAGTACACTTAATCTGATGCTTGGCAAATAAGGTTGCTGCTAGACACTAGATAGAAATGATATGCTTAAATTCCAGGAGATTACATTAATGTTACCATAAATGGAAAATCAAATTGTCATTGTCTTTAAGGAGTAAAGGAGAAAAAAATCTATTTATACCAGACACATCATAAAATTACGTTACTTCACATAAAATATGAATTACTTGAGGCCCCAGAGAAAACCATTGCATGTAGGCAAATGCAAAAACAGTTTTGACCAAATTATAAATGAAATAAACTCAGGATTTGATTGGGCCACCATACAAGGGTAACATTGCTAAATAGACAGACCCGATATAATGAAGGGTCTGTCTGTTTCTGGGATGCCAAGAACTTTTTAGTGCAAAACATGTGGGATAAAGACAGAGAGTAGGTGAATGGGAGAGAAAGTTCCAGTAACACCTTTTCTGAGCACCCTTTCCATCGCCCAAGTCCAATTCTGATGACTTACGCCATTTTCCAAGACTCAAAGCCTGAGCATTTGACAAGGCATAGACTAAAAAACTGAACCCACATGTAAACTATTTACAGGTTTTCTGGCTAAGAAAAGTAGTGTGAGAAACACACCATAGCAGCAGCAAAGTCAATTTGGCTATACACCTCAAAATGAAAGTATAAGACTCACATTGGGCCTATTAACCAGGACCAGCTTTAGCACTAAGAGAATCCGTATACATAAAGAACATCTTCCTTAGTTCTCTCAGGTTGTTGAAGGAAACCCTCAGCAGAGAATGGGCACCCATGGAAAAGGACTATTACTGGGGAAACACACTGTTTTGTGCTTTAATTACTATAAGTGCTAAAACTATTACCAGCTTTGCTGAAGTGAAGATGGTTGTGTTCCAAATATGTAAGCGGCCCCAGACCTTGTAGAACTCAAATGCAGTCTTTTACTTTAGCCTCAGGCAGGTCCTTCAGTCTTAGTGTCTCAGTGTCATCTTTCTCCATATCTCAGTGGGAAACTGTACAGCTTCCTTCAACAGAACTGCTAATAGCCCAAGGACACTCATGAAATCTTCAGGGGTTATCTGACACCAGAGTACAGGACAAATGTCTGTACACAACCAAGAGTGATCAGTCAATTCCTTAGGGGTTAGTCTTAATCCAAGAGGCATTATCTTCCTTGCATTGGGCATTTTGCAGTCTATAATCTGGTGTGATTTCAGACACAAATTGAAATGGTGTAGCAGTTCCCTTCTGAGTTATTATCAAATGCTGAAAGTTCTTCCTAAATACAAATATGTCCTGAGGAGACCCAAGGTGGCAGAGGGTTAAATGGAAACTACACTAACCTCTTCCCAGGACCAATCTGGAATTACAGCTAAATTGTAGATAAATCATCTGAAAATCAACTGAATACTAACTGAAGAGAAGCCTTATAACCAAGAACAGACAGAAGAAACCACATCAGCATAATGAGGCTGGTAGGGAGTGCAGAGGAGGCATGGCAGGGCTGTCTGGGCTCCTAAGGGATGCAGCTGAGGGCTGGATGGATATTTCAGTGGTTGGGAAGTTCCCCTGAGAAGTGCAGGATCTAAACCCCAAGCTGGGTTCCCCAGCTTACAACACCAGAGAAAGGAAAGGAACCCAGATAACATCCAGCTGTGAAAAGCAGGGTTTATATCTGCCAGGGCGAGATGGCTGGAAACTGAGAGACTGTTGAAGGGGTAATGCACAAAATTTTGTTTACAGCCACTTACCCTGGGCTCAAGCAGAGGAGGCTAGAGACACGTGAGGAGAGTCTGAAACTCACTGCTCTGGGGAGAGAACTGAAGGAACAGCTGTTAGGATTCCAATGCTGAGTCATTCCCCATACTGCAGAGGCCATCTTTCTCAGGCACAGCATGCCTCTCCAAGTGGCATCAGCCTGGGGGAAGAAATAGCCCCTCCCACAGGAATTACTCTGCTCCACCCTGTGGAGTTTAAAATGAGCTGCTGAGTACAGCTTCAGGCTATATCTTTGATTAAGCTTAATAACTAAGGCAGCTCTCTGGGACCCCTGAGACTTTAGCTGACCCTCCCTTGGGCCTGGTGCTGGTAAAAACCGGACTTTGTGTGAAACCTGGTTCTTTCTGCACACAAACAGGCCCAGCATAGGGAGCCACACATTGTGAATCACTGGTAGCTCCAAAAAAGTTTGAGCAGGGCCAGTCATAAGCAGGGTCGGGCAAGGGTTTATACCAGAGTCTTTGCATATCTACCTAATGCATAGAAACAAATATAAAGAAGCAGGCAAAATGGGAAGACAAAAAAACAGACCCCAAATGAAAGAACAAGAGAATTATCTCTAAGAAGAACTAGATGAAATAGAGACAAGTAATTTATCAGAGAGAGAGAGAGAGAGAGTTCAGAGAAATTATTATAAGGATACTCAATAGCATGAAAAAAGACATAGAAATCATAAAAAAAGGACCAGTGAAAATAAAGAATACAATATCTGAAATAAATAATACACTGGAAGGAATAAACAGTAAGATAGATGAAGCAGAGGATTGAATCAGTGATTTGGAAGACAAGGTAGAAAAAACACCCAGGAAGAACAGCAAAAAGAAAAGAGAATTTAAAATGAAGAGAGCTGAATAAACATTTTGGACAACATGAAATATAAAAGCACCCACCACATCATGGGAATATCAGGAGAAGAGAACAAGCAAGAGATCATGAACCTATTTGAAAAACTAATGACTGAAACTTCCTTAATCTGATAAAGGAAAAAGACACAAAGTTCAGGAAGCTCAATGAGTCCCACATAAGTTGGACCCAAAGAGGTCTATACCAAGGCACATCATAATTAAAATGACAAGGCTTAAAGACAAAGAGAATCCTAAAAGCTGCAAGAGAAAAGCAGGTAATTACCTACAAGGGAACACCAATTAGACTGTCATCCGGTTGCTCATCAGAAACATTTCAGACCAGAAGGGAGTGAGGTAAAATATTCAAAGTGATGAAAAACAAGGACCTATAACCAAGGCTACTTTATCCAGCAAGGCTTTCACTTAAAATTGAAGTTGAAATAAGGAGCTTCCCAGACAAGAAAAAGCTAAAGGAGTTTGTTAACACCAAACCAATACTGCAACAAATGTTAAAGGGCTTGTTTAAGAAGAAGAAGAAAGAGAAAAAGAAAAAAAAAAGAAAAAGAAATAGCCTAACAATAAAAGGCACTAAATATATATCTATCAACAATCACTTTAAGTGTAAATAAATGGCTTAAATGCTCCAACCAAAAGACACAGGATAGCTGAATGGGTAAGAAAACAGGACCCATATATATTCTTCCTCCAAGAGATCCACTTGAGATAGAAATATACAACAGACTAAAAGTAAAGGTCTAGGAAGATATTTCATGCAAATGGAAAGAAAAAAAAGCTGGGGTAGCAATACTTACGTCCAACAAAATAGACTTTAAAACCAAGGATGTGATAAGAGACAAAGTAAGACACTGCATAATGATAAGGGAACAATCCAACAAGTGGATATAACCCTAGTAAATGTTTATGTAGCAAACATAAGAGTACCTAAATATGTGAAGTAAATCTTGATAGACATAAAGGGAGATATTGACAGAAATACAGTTATAGTTAGGGATTATAACACTGCATTGACTTCAATGGATAGATCTTCCAGACAGAAAATCAAGGAGACAGCAGCCTTAAATGATACACTAGATCAAATGGATTTAATTGATATCTTCAGAGCATTTCACCCCAAAGCAGCATAATATACATGTTCAAGGGCACATGGAATGTTTCCTTGGATAGGCCATATGTTAGGACAAAAAACAAGTCTCAATAAATTTAAGAAGACTGAAATCATATCATGCATCTTCTCTGACCATAATGCTATGAAACTAGAAATCAATCACAAAAACACTGAAAAACATGCAAAGACCTGGAAGCTAAATAACATGTTATTAAACAATGAATGGGTCAACAAGGATATCAAGGAAGAACTCAAAAGATATCTTGAAAAAAATGAAAATAAAGACACAACAACCCAAAATATGTGGGACACAGGGAAAGCAATCCTAAGAGGAAAATTCATGGCATTACAGGTGTATCTAAAAAAATAATAATAATAATAAAAGCTAAAAAAAAATCTAACTTTACATTTAAAGGAATTTTAAGTATAAAACAAAGCTCAAAGTGAGTAAAAGGAAGGAAATAATGAAGATTAGAGCATAAATAAATGAAGTAGAGTCTTAAGAAAAAAGATACAAAAGCTCAATGAGTCCAAAAACTGGTTCCTTGAAAAATAAGCAAAATTGACAAACCTTTAACCAGACTCATCAAGAAAAAAAGAGAGAAGATCCAAATAAATGAAATCAAAAGTGAAAGATGAGAAATAACCACTGATCCCAAAGAAATACAAAAGATTGTAAGAAAATATTATGAACAACTATATGCCAACAAACAGGACAACCTGGATGAAATGGATAAGTTCCTAGATGTTCCTAGTACAATCTTCCAAAATGAAATCAGGAAGAATCAGAGAATCCGAATAGACATATTACTCCTAGTGAAATTGAAGCAGTATCCAAAAAACTCCCAAGAAACAAAAGCCCTGGACCAGATGGCTTCACAGGTGAACTTATCCAATCATTCCAAGATGAACTAACAGCTCTCATTCTCAAACTATTTCCAAAAATTTAAGAGGAGGGAAGTCTCTCAAGCACATTTTATGAAGCCTACATTATCCTAATTCTAAAACCAGATAAATACACTACAAAAAAAGAAAATTATAAACCAATATCCCTGATGAACATAGATGCAAAAATCCTCAACAAAATATTAGCAACTGAATACAACAGTGCATCAAAACTAGCACACGCTATGATCAAGTGGAATTTATTCCGGATTGGTACACTTGCAAATCAATAAATGTGATTCACCACATTAAAAAAAAGAAGGATAAAAATATCACATGATCATATTGACAGATGCAGAAAAAGCATTTGATAAAATACGGCATCGATTTTTGATAAAAACTCTCAGTAAAGTGGGAATAGAGGGAAGACACTTAAACATAGTAAAGGCCATGTATGACAAACCCACTGCCAGCATCATACTCAATGGGCAAAAACTACAAGCAAGCCCCTTAAGATTGGGAACAAGACAGGGGTGCCTGCTTTCACCTCTCTTATTCAACATAGCACTGGAAGTCCTAGCTACAGCAAACAAGAAGAAGAAATAAAAAGCATCTAAATTAGAAAAGAAAATAAAACTGTCTTTATCTGTAGATGACATGATTCTGTACATAGAGAATCCCAAATATCCATCAAGAAATTACTAGAATTTATAAGCAAATTCAGCAAAGTAGCAGGATACAAAATTAATATCCAGAAATCAGTTGCATTTTTATATGCCAATAAGAGCTAACAAAAAGAGAAATTAAGAAAACAATTCCATTCACAACATCTTCAAAAAGAAAATACCTAGGAATAAACCTAACCAAGGATGTAAAAGACCTGTATTTAAAAAATTTGTAAGACACTGAAGAAAAAAATTGAAGAAGTTACAAATAAGTGGAAGCACATAACGTGTTCATGGATAGGAAGAGTTAACATTATTAAAATGTCCATAGTACCTGAAGCAATCTATAGATTCACCACAATTCCTATCAATATTCTAATGATGTATTTCACAGGGTCTAGAACAAATATTTCAAAAATTTATATGGAACTATGAAAGGCCCTGCATAGCAACAGCAATTCTGAGAAAGAAGAACAAAGTTGGAGGAATCACATTACCTAATAAGAAATTATACTATAAGACCATAGTACTCAAAACAGCATGGTACTTGCATAAAAACAGACACATAGATCAAGGGAATAGAACAGAGCCCAAAAATAAACCCACACTTTTATAGTCAATTAATATTCAAAAGAGGTAGCAAGCACATACAATGGGCTAAAGGTAGTTTATTCAATAAATAGTGTTGGGAAAATTGGACAGTTACATGAAGAAAAATGAAACTAGACCATTTTCTCATACCATACACAAGACTAAGTTGAAAATGAACTAAAGACCCAAATGTTTGACCTGAAACCATAAAAATCATAGAAGAAATCATAAGCAGCAAAATCTTGGACATTGCTCATAGCAGATATTTTATCAGACATATCTCCCCAGGCAAGGGAAACAAAAGAAAAAATATGCAAATAGGACAACATGAAACTAAAAAAAATTTTGAACAGCAAAGGAAAACTTCAAGGCAATAAAAAGACAACCCACAGAATGGAAGAACATATTCACTGATACATCTCACAAAGAGCTAGTATCCAAAACTTATAAAGAACTTACAAAACTCAACACCAAAAAAAAAAAAAAGAAACAAAACAACAAACAACGAACAACCCAATTAAAAAGTGGGCAAAGGACCTGAATAGACACTTCTCCCAAGAGGGTATACAGATGGCCAATAGACATATGAAAAGATGGTCAACATCACCAATCATCAGGGAAATGCAAATTAAAACCATAATGGGATGTTACCTCATACCTGTCAGAATTTCTATCATCAATAAATCAACAAACAACAAGTGTTAGTGAGGATGTGTAGAAAGGGAGATACTTTTGCACTGTTTTTGGGAATGTAGATTGGTGCAGCCACTGTGTAAAGCAGATGGAGATACCTCAAAACATTAAAAAAGGTTCTATGTTTGACCCAGCGATCCCACTTCGGGGAATATATCTGAAGGAACCCAAAACACTAGTTCAAAAGAATAGAAGCACCCCTATGTTCACTGCAGCATTATTTACAATCACCAAGATATGGAAGCAGCCTGAGTCCATCGGTAAATGAGTGGATAAAACAACTGTGGGGCATTCACACAATGGAATACTGTTTGGTCATGAAAAAGAAGAACATTTTACCCTTTGTGACAGTATGGATATACCTGGAGAAAATTATGATAAGTGAAATTAGCCAGTTAGAAAAAGACAAATGACATATGATTTCACTCATATGTCAAGGATATCTAATGAACAAACTAATCTAACAAGTAGAATAGAGACAGGCTCGTACATAGAGAGCAGGATGATAGCTATGGTTGGGGGTATATTAGGGAGTGGAGGGATTGACCAAAAAGGAAAAAGGACTCATGGACATTGACAATGTTGTGGCAATTGTTGAGGGGGTTATAAAGGCATAAATGATAATGGAAAAAATATAGTAAAAAGAAAGGAGGGAAGGAAGGAAGGAGGGAAGAAAGAGAGCGGGAGAGAGGGAGAGGGGTAGAGAGAGAGAGAAAGAAAGAAAGAAAGAAAGAAAGAAAGAAAGAAAGAAAGAAAGAAAGAAAGAAAGAAAGAAAGAAAAAGAAAAGAAAAAGAAAGACCTGATATTCAACTTGGCCACTTAGTTACATCTTATTTATATTTCCACTCATTGAAATAAATCTTGAGAACAAATACTGGTGAATAGTGTGCTGGCAAGTGAGATTAAATATATATATATATTATATATTAAAATATATTATGTATATGGCACAATCTTTAAGGATATAACGATCTAACAGGAGAAAGCAGATGTGGAAACAAATATTGCTATGTAATGTGATCAGAGCTCCAAAGGTCATGTGAAGTACTTTCTGAGTACCAGGGACTGATAGGAATAATTTCATTTCAGGGTCACCCAGGACAACTTTCAGTCCTGTAAGCTCCATTCATAGCGAGTACCTATATAGGTGTACCATTTTTTAAAAATGTTGATGTCATATTTTTACTGTACCTTTTCTATACATAATAATACTGCTGTGGTATATATGGTGTATATTGCTTCTAGGCTATGAACCTGAATAGCATGTTACTGTACTAAATACTGTTGACAATTGTAACACAACGGTATCTGTGTAACTAAACATATCAAAATATACAAAGAGGAGAGCCTTCCATTTTTAACTTTCCTGGGTAAGGGGCTTTATTTAATGAGGAAGAATATGAAATTATTATTAGAACTAAATCTTGTCATTATAGTTTATTTATATATAATTTTGCCTCCATATATTAAGTATAATTCCCTTTCTGCACCTTTCACAAAGATTTTCTTTCTTTTTAGACAGAGGGAAAGGGAAAGAGAAATAGAGGGAAAGAAACATCAATGTGAGAAACATCAGTCAGGTGCCACTCATACATGCCCTGACCAGGGACCGAACCCGCAGCCCAGGTATGTGCCCTGGCCAAGAATCGAACCAGTGACATTTCACTTTGCAAGATGACACCCAATCAACTGAGCCACACCTATCAGGGCCCTTTTTGCTCTTTCTAAAATGTCCCAATAATAAAAATCCCAAGTTCAGGTATAAATGTAGCAAGACATAGGCTCTTGATCATTTCACATGACATTAAACCAAGTAGGCATTTATGAGAGTGAGAAAAACAGGCAAGTAGCACTTCTTTAGGGTACTGATAGTCATTAGATTAGCTTCAGAGTGGGCAGAAGTATATCTCTTAAGACCAAGGGTTCTTCTATCTGGGATCAGGGATCCAGATGGACTCTATGTAGACCACTTTATTACCAATATTCTTAACTGGCTCAATGTTCTTTTGCATATTCAATTCTGACCTGGTTTAATTTAACTATGTGCTTCTATTCTAGCAGTATCCCCAAAAGAAATGTTGTTTATCCTCTCACTTTCTCTTACCTCCCACAGATTGTTAAGTTCCAGCTACATCAAAATGTTTATTCTTCTTCAGTTATATATATTCACCCAGTCTCCCCCAAAGGCAAATGCACACATTTTCTCCTGAAAGCATGCTGGTCTCCCAAGCCTGGATAAATGCTCACCAAGTGTATTCTTCATAATAGGGTGCTTATTACATTGTATAAGCACATATTATCTTACCCTTTAACTAGACTGTAAGTTTATGTGGCCAGGATCCAAGTCTGTATTACTCATCTTTGTATTCCTGAACTGAGTACCAAGCCTCATTCATATTGACTACTCTATAAATACACACCGAAACAATGAACACCAGTGATCTTTAATTTCTCTCTTATTAATGATTAAGTGAAAGGGCTAAGAAAACAGAATCTTAGTAGAGCTAAACAATTTGTATCTTGCTTAAGAGGTTTCTTAATCATTACCCACTAGGATCTACTTTTATTTTTGTACTAGTTAAGTATAAAGTTAAGTAAGGAATAGGTCAGACAGAGAATACAATATATTCTCAGGATTTCTTTTAACCTCCCACTAGGAAACTAATAAGCTGAGGTAGAGGAAATGGTAGGTAGTAAGAAAAACATAAAATATCTTCTAAACAATAGCTCTGCTCATGTATTTCCTTAATAAATGCCACAGGATTTGGGAATTTATTAAAGAGAAGAACACTCTTTTCTATATGTTAACTGCAGCATCAGTAGTAGGAGAGAGAATTCAGAGTGTCTTTGAATGGAACCCAACTCTCTCAATAGCTATGATTTTCCTAAAAAGGATTTTCCTAACAGTGTATAAGCTTTCCTAATCCCTGGTTTGGACCTGTTTCCTGTCTATGAATAAATATAAATAGTTCTAGAACCCAACCCAAAAGAGTTTAAAATTTAGAATATTTTTATAAAAGAGAAGACAGATTAGCTAATAAATATCTTCACTTGATTAATATTTTCCTGCCCCCATTCCTCACCTATGCAGGGCTAGAAATTTCTAGTAATATGCATGTATAATGTTCACCTTAAAATTGGGATATATTTTAAGAAAGATAGTTTAATTTTAAAATATCATTTGTTACCTAGTATTTGAAAGAAAGATTTCAGATCAATAGATTTTAAAAGTAAATACATAATAGCTGAAAAAAAATTAGACCCTAGGCTTATATAAGGTCCTGTCAATACTGGGAAAATATCATGAACATATTTGGTTACAATACTATTACATTACATAACTCTATAGAATGTCCTAGGTATACAAAATGAAACAGAGAGAGACTAAATAATTGGATGCAAGAGGTGAAGCATTGCATGATTAATTCACATTTCTCACAGATAACTTATTTTCAGATAAAATTAAAAAATATATTTTTAAGATTTAATGTATTTATTTTTAGAGAGAGGGAAAGTGAAGGAGAAAGAGAAGGAGAGAAACATCAATGTGTATTTGCCTCGCGCATGCCCCCTACCTGGGACCTGGCCCACAACCCAAGCTTGTGCCCTGACTGGGAACCACACTAGACCCTTTGATTCACAGGCCGGCACCTAATCCTCTGAGCCACACCAGCTAGGGCTAAAATTTTAAATAAGTTTATATACTTATTTAATAAAAGCAAAGTAAAGGAGAATATTGAAATAATATGTAAATAATTCAAGCATTCATAGAATTTCTAGCTATAACATCTAAATTATCAGGCAAAAGTATTTGTCCTTGGATTGCCTGATAATTTCCTCAGGTCTTCATTTTATGCAAGTACATCTATATAACCCCAAAACCATCACTGCTAATGTTCAATGGGTGTTAAAAATTTACATGACAGCATCAAGAAACCATATGTGACAGCATAGCAAGATAAAAAGTTTTGTATATGTTTCTAATTTGGTGAGATCTTCAGGATAAAACAAGAGCCTCATCAAAGAATGAGAATTTTTTTTGGTGAACTGTACATGAAAATCAAATTTTAAAGTTGGCACAAGTACCAAGAGATACTTAAACACTTTGATCAATTTTTAAAGTTTAAAAGTAGTATTTGTATGAGTGTATGAGTGTGCAAATGGAAAACTTTATTCAACAAACATTTAATTATATACTCTGCACCAGCCTATGTTGTCACATATACTAAGAACACTAGTAACTAAGAAACCACTGAGAAGAAAAAGAATGTTTATGGGGCAGAACACTTCCCCTTTTCATCAAGGACACTACTTTTCAACCCAGTCTTCTCATAAAAATTATCTGAGAGCTTCTAAAAGTTCAATGCTCAGACCACACAAACTAAATCAGAATCTCTAACGATAGGTTCAAGTGGGTTTTCAAGTTCTTCAGGTCTTTCCAGAATGTACATGATTCCAATGTAAGAGCCACTGACCTAGGAAGGGATAATTAGACAAAAGGTTCACTAATTCGACAGGTGGAATAGATGTAATTGGAAGATGCAATTAAATGAACTTTTCCTCTTCACCTAGACATTCAACACACTTTCTTTAAAAAGTAGCCAGTCCTTGAAAAGCTTTTGTATGCCTTTGAGCAAGTCACTTAAATTCTTTGTGCTTCAGTTTCCTCATCTGTGCAATGGTGATTATTATATAAGGGTTAAATGAATTATTGTGCAGCAAATATTTAGGCAAAGGTCTGATGCAATGCAATATGAATACTATATGGGTATTTATTTTTAAGAACACAAACAATATATACACTGTGGAAGAGGGGAAGAAAGTATATATACTCAAAAAAGATATAATCCTATAACCCCAGGATAATTATTTATATTTAGTGCATAATATTCAGCATAATATTTATATTTATATTTATATGTATATGTATATGTATATTTATATTTATATATAAAATCATAATGTCTGGAGTCAGACAGACCTGTTTTGAATTCTAGCTCTGTTTGTTTCTAGTTTTGTGAACTTAGGCAAGTCATGTAAGCTACTGGTAATTTTCTTGGTATTACATCATTTGACTTTGTTTCTTTATGTGTGAGCATGTTTATTCTTGGTCCCCCACTATAGAATGTGAAAGTTTCATAGGAGCTCACCCACACCTCAGCCCCAGTGCCTGGACAGGCGTGTAGAACTCTGCCTGGGCACATGGGAGGTTTTGACAAATATTTGTTGACTGAATGAATGCTTAGGTTAGACAGGCTTTCCTCACCCTTTAAGAGTATATTATTCTTTATCCGTATTTTTTTCATTTAAAATCTATCATACAGTTTTTTTGAGTTATAAGCCAGTTGCTAAAGTATCATTTATTGAATAGAACTCTGGCTATTCCTTTTGAATTACCATCTTATCATATTCTGTATTGTTACATATATTTGGTTCTGGGTTTTATATTCCATTGTACTGACTAGTTTGACATGACTTAATTGACTATAATAATATACTGCCTTTTAATTTCAATTACAGCAAATTCCCTTTACTGCTCTTCTTCAGAATGGTGCTACTTATTCTTATGTTTCTTGTTTCAGATGACCTTTACAATAATTTAGTCAAGTTTAAATACAGATTGTTTCAGTATTTATAGGAAAACAAAACCTTGACTCTTTACACCCTACAAAAATATTAATTGAAAATGCTACATATAAAGCTAAAAAGGTAAGTGCTAGAAACCATATGCTGAAAGAGAATATAAGAGAAAATCTTCAGACAAGATCCCCAAGTCCTAAATCATAGAAGAAAATAATGATAAATTACATTTATCAAAATTTGATCTTTGTTTATCAGAAGATACAGTTATGGAAATGGATGAAAAAACAAGTTACAAATAGGAAAATTATTTGAAAAACACACATATGACCAAGGACTTATACCCAGAAGCCCTAAAGAACACTTACATTTGATATTAAGAAAATAAACAAGAAGACAAAAAGTACAAGTACTTCAAAAAAAGATATTCAAATAATCAGTAAGTACATAAAAAGATGTTCAACACTTTTGGCCATTGGAGAAATGCAAATTAAATCTACAATGAAATAACAGCACATCCACTAGAAAGACTACAGTTAAAGAGATTGTGGGTATGGATGGGAGCAGATGAAAATCTCATATATTTGGTGGAATCTCATACATTTTAGTGGAAGTTCAAAATCATTGAGTCATTTTGGATAACAGAAGAAACTTGGGTCACTGATGTCTTCTGAGATCTCAAAACAGACCTTTGATTCTTGCCTCTGTAATTTTTTCAAATGAGAAAAAAATGAACTTGCCTTCCTCACCCTATTGTTGCCATATTGTCACCTTGTCACCATAACACTTTCTATTTTAAAGAGAAAATGAGATTATAACTCTCCTTTGTCCTAGTCATTATTAGTTATCTTGAAATCTATGTTGTTTGTTATTGATACTGTGTTCTGTTTCTTTCTTTTTTTTTTTTACTTAAATCCTTGAAACAATCATAGATTTTATTATAAGATAACAGGAATACTCTTGTCACCATTTTGCAGATGGGGACCTGAGGCTAGAAGGTGAAGTGATTTGCCCAAGGTAAAGCATCTGGTAAAAAAACAGGGAAAAAATTTGGGTCCCAATTTCTCTGAGTCCCAAGACTTGCTCTGCTGTCCCAAAGAGCTCATGACTTGAACACATGTATTATAGAAAGTACTGTTTTATTAGTATGTGTGATTATCTTATACCATATTTTGTTTACACACACACACACACACACACACACACACACACACACACACACACAGGTAATCTTTTGCTTTGCTCAAGTTTTCCTTTAATCTCTGTAATGAGATTCATCCCCTAAGGTCCTGAACTGATAGAGACACTCAGAGATTGTCAGAAAGAGCAAGACCGGCCCTTTCTAGACCAGAACAGCTTGGAATAATAATCTTGTTGTCAAGATGTTTACTGTTTCATGTAGGAAAAAAAACAATGAGCCATTCAAGTCTTATAAAATGAAATATAAGCAAAATATGAGTGGAAATCTTTAATTATTGTCTAATGTGTGTGCCAGTGATTTAAGGTTAACATGCACTAACTGTTAAAATCTCTGTCTATTTTCTTCAGAAGATGCACCACAAATAATGAAACTAGAGTAGTTTCTTGACTTTTTTCTTTTAAAAATTTTATTGTAATTAAATGATATTTTAACACACAATGAGTACCTAACAAAACATTAAAATGTGCATACCATGAGTACACTGTGCTACATTTAGTGACTTAAAAATATAAGAAGTGTACATAAATGGGTAAAGAACACATAGACAAATTCTCAGAGATTGAATTTTTAAAATCCTACTGTTTTTGCAAATAGGCACTTATTCACTAGACATAGGTGATTATCAATTTCTGCTAGGGATATAATAATAAACACTGATTTCATTTGTTAATAATATACTTTGGGGACAGAGAACTGTTAAACTTGAAAGCAAATACATACAATTTACATTCTGCCTTAAATCTGATTAATTACCAGAGAAGAAGAATTTCAACCCCATTCAAAAAACATATAATGTTATTCTCAACCTTTGGCATCAACAGAATATTTTGCAAAGTATTACATCATTCTGCTTTAGAGATTTCAAATAAGCATCTCCTTTTGCCTATAATTTTGCTACTGGAGAGAAGAGTGAGAAAAAATAGAATTAGAAATAGAGAAGAAAACGTATTAAGATTAGCAATTGAAAATTGTGAAAGTACACTAAGGTGACAGGAGAATATTTTAAGTAGATATTATTAATTTCAAAGCATATTTTCCTAGATTTACCTTGAAATGCAGGTTGTGTCCGCACAGTTAGAAAATTTATATTTATTTGGAAAAAATGACATAGTGCAAGGACACAAACTAACCTATTTATACTTAAAACCATTTTGTTATTAAAAGTGTTTAAAATTATTACCTTTCAGAGTTATTTTGGATTGGAATTGATCTAGAATGAAGTTTATGACTTCTGGAAAATTAATCTTAGATTTTCTTTATGTGTTTAGTTTATGATAGTTCAAATTTTGGCAAAAGCCACATTGAAAATCAGTACAGAAAACTGCTTTTTGCTTGTGGACAAAACAAAAGGAAAAATACTACTATGACCTTATCTTTATTCTCTTATGAATAACTTTTATTTTAAAAGGAATTATTCTAAACCATAGCCCAAGAAGTTTTGAATTAAGGTGAAAAACATTAAATGAATACAAATGATTCCAAATTTGAAAACATTTTTCCACATGAAGAAAATAATGACTGTCAAAGAGTCACCAACATTCAAACCTAACATCCTATCATAAACACAACATCCTTAGATACTAAGGGATAATAAATAAGAGATGCTCTCTCTCTTCAAGGAACTTTCCATGGGGAGACATAAAGAGCATAAATAAGTACAAATGAAAGCATAAAAAAAATTCCCAGACTCCTTTTTAGGTACACCCCGTCCCTGCCAGTCCCCTCCCCTGCCCATGCAAACTCACACCTTAAAAATTTTTCTATGTTGATGTCCAAGGATGGGTCCTTGGCTCTTCTGCTATATAGTTCCTACAAAGTCTTTAGGACAATTCGTCTTACATTTACATCATACACAGACTTTTCATTTGATGTTCAGTAAACCGTAAACACAAGTTTCCCACAACCTAAAGGATCTTCTCCCCAGACCTGATTTTCTTCCAATGTTTGCTGTTTTGGTAGGATGGACCCACCATTCGTGATTCACAGTCCTGGAACATTGACATCCCCTGCTCTCACCCTCCATATCAAGCCATCACTATGTCTAGATGGCTTTATGATCAGAAGGTGGATTTAACGGTGGGTGCACTGGGCCTGCGCCCTAGGTCCTGACTTCTGAAAGGCTCTGCAAAACTCCAACTTTACCTTTTTTCCTAATGACACTAAATTTGGTTTCATATGTGCAATTTTAATTATGTACAAGTTTACAATCAGTGGTAAAACCTGATAGTATGTTTAAATATTTTCTTCTGCACCCGGAGCCTCAACCAACCTTAATCTGTCTCTGTTTATGATCTAAGTATTTCTCAATTCTGTGCAATTCTCTTTATCACCACTGGCACCACCAGAGCCCAGTCCACTAATTTACAGCTGAACTATGGCAATGGTCTTAATTATTGGTTAATCTGCACTTACTTTTCTTACCCTCAGATAATTTCCCATACTATAACCAAAAAGTCTTCTTATGGAACTATGTCACCTAGTCTGCTTAATTAAAACTCATCAGAGGGATTCCATTTCTCTTTGAATAAAGACAAAATCTGGACACTCTTTATCACAACAGATACTCTCATATCATTCAGACTCTGCTTTCTGCCAAATTATTAATAGGATCCTTTTACAGGGAGGGTAAACTACATGAGAACTGAGATGTGACCAATAGATTCTAAATTATCTTTTTAAATTATTGCTGCAATGATATTTTATGGGCAGTCAGTCATAAGATCTTAAGGAATTAAGAATAAAATGAGATATGAGAGAGTAAAGTTGGTAAGTAATAAATATTTTCCTGAAAAAAAAAATTAGCAGTGGTGGACATAAAAGAAATGAATGGCAAAGTTTTTTATTAAATTAACTCAAGAAACATTCAGACTCATAGCCAATGGTGTAAAAAATGAAAGTTTCAAGAGAGCATAGGTAATTGATGGAAAAAGTGTGAAGACACTTGGGAGGCAGCAGTGTCCTTAAAGAGGGTAAAAGTCAGTGGCAGAGTTAGCCAAAAACATAGACTGCCATTATAAGAAAGTTTGAAAAGCAATAAGTGATAGAAATGGAGAGAGCTTGCATCTTGTAATCTTCATTTTTCCTGTGACGCACAGGTGTACCTCAAGGATACTGAGGGTTTGGCTTCAGGCCATAAAGCAAATATCACCATAAAGTGAGTCACATGGATTTTATTTTTGGTTTCCCAGTGCATGTAAAAGTTATGTTTACACTATACTGTAGTTCATTAAGTGTGCAATAATATTATGCCTAAATAACATACAAACCTTAATTAAAAATATTTTATTGCTGTTCTGTCTGGGTTGCTCAGTTGGTTGGAGCTAAGGGGTGTCAAACCTTTTGGCATCTCTGGGCCACACTGGAAGAAGAAGAGTTGTCCTGGGTCACTCATTAAATACATTGCAACACATAATCACAAAGATAATCTCATAATGTTTTAAATAAATCTATGATTTTCTGTTGGGTTACAGTCATAGCCATTGTGGGACACATGTGCTCCATGGGCTGCAGGTTCTGGATTTGATCCCTGATTGAGGTATGTATAGGTAGCAACCGATTGATGTTTCTCTCTTACATAGATGTTCCTCTCTCTCTCTCTCTCTTTTTCTGTCCCCCTTCTTCTCTCTGTAAAATCAGTAAGCACATCTTCTGGTGAGAATAAAAGGAAATATATATATATATTTTTTATTTATATATATTATTTAGCCATTTATATATATGTATACACACACGTGTGTGTGTGTGTGTGTGTGTGTGTGTATACACATATACATATATATATATATATGCTAAAAAATGCTAACCATCAACTGAGCCTTCAGGCAGTCATCATCGTTTTGCTTGTGGAGGGTCCTGCCTTGATGTTGATGGCTCCTGACTGATCAGGGGTGGTTACTGAAGACTGGGGTGGCTGCGACAATTTCTTAAAATAAGAAAGTGTGCTGCATTGACCCTTCCTTTCACAAACAATTTCTACCTAGCATGTGCTACTGTTTGGTAGCATTTTACACATAGTAGAACTTCTTTCAGCATTGCAGCCAATCCCCTCAAACCAGGTTGCTTTGCTGCTTTATCAATGAAGTTTATGTAATATTCTAAGTTCTTTGTTGTCATTTCAGCAATCTTCACAGTACCTTCAACAGGAGTAGCTTCTGACTCAAGAAACCTCTTTCTTTGCTCATTTATAAGAAGTAACTTCTCATCCATTAAAGTTTTATTATGAGAGTGCAGCACTTTAGTCCCATCATCCAGCTCCATGTCTAATTCCATTATAGTTCTCTTGTCATTTCCACCACATCTGCAGTTACTTCCTCCACTGAAGTCTTGAGACCCTTCAAGTTATCCATGAGGGTTTAAGCAACTTCTAAACTCCTGTTGGTATCGATATTTTGACCTCTTCCTATTAATGTTGAATGTTCTTAATAATATCTAGAAAGGTGAATCCTTTCCAGAAGGTTTTCAATTGACTTTGCCCAAATCTATCAGAAGAACCACTATAATGGGATTAATTTCCTTTGTTATAGGAGCTTGACAAACAAAAAATGATTGACCTCTTGGCTTCCACTTCTTAATTCTAGAAAGGGTCTAGAAATGACTGTCAGTCCTGGAGTGTAGTTCATCTCATATAAAAATTACTCCAGAAAAAGGAAGGAAACCTCCCCCCATCACTGCCTCTACACCTTTCTTGATTTCATGGCAAAGATGAGTTTCAGTTCATTTTGTTTCCATTCTAGCCCTACATGCCCCACTGGACTGGGGAAACTGCTCCTGACAGGGATGAAAACAAATGGGAACATGCTTGCATTTTGCTTATATGTAGTCAAGATCTTTCCCAGAATTTCCTTCTGGCAAAAGCAGACCTTTCAATTTACATAAAAATGACTGTGTTTTTCCTTTTACTCATACCCTTTTGGTTTACATTCTTCCTTATTGACTCACTTCTTCCTGGCGTGTTAAAAATCACTCCTCAAGTCTAGAATGACTAAGAGTCCTTTTTGGCTCTTCTGCAGGCCATGCTTCTTCATGAGCACACTTTCTTTCAAAGATTTTATTTATTTATTTTTAGAGAGAGGGGAGGACGGGAGGGAGAAAGAGAGGGAGAGAAACATCGGTTGTTTGCCTCTTGCATACCCCCAACTAGGGACCTGGCCTGCAACCCATGCATTTACCTTGATTGGGAATCAAACCAGAAAGGCTGGAACTCTATCCACTGAGCCACACCAGCCAGGGCTTCATGAGTATACTTTCTAATCCCAACTTTTTCACCCTGAGATTGGTCTGAAGAATGGGGCTCTCTCTGGGCTGGTCCCTGCTGACATAGCCTCTCTCATGTGGGGAAGTAAAAACATATTTATGACATAAGATTTAGTATGGTATTTTAGTGCCTGGGGTGTTTTAAAATAGTATTATTTCTGTGAAAGAAATAAAATATGTCAAAATTTTAATACACTAAGTAGTAAAATGTCAATTTTTAAGAATAATGAGTAAGAATAGTTTGAGAAGTATGGCTGTGTTCCAATAAAACCTTATCCACAAAAGCAGGTTGTGGGAAAGTCATCGTTTGTCTGTATCAGGTATAAGTAAATATATGATAGAGATTTGCATGTGTGTAATGTTGAATATATATTGCTTAACAGTATTTCTCTTTTTTCATGTAGCGTGCTTAGCTGAAACATATTCCACTAATTTTACAATCATTTATATCATGTTTATTTTTTCTAATAGAAAAGCTATTGTAATGTCATTGTCAATTAAAGAAGTTAAGTAATAGAGAAAACAGAAGTATTAAATGTTGAAATATGTTGAAATGACAAGAGAAATAGAAAAATTTCTATGTACTACAATTTGTTAATAAATAAAAAATATGTGTATAATTCATGTCAATAAAAATAATGGTTTGAGGAAAGCTTACAAACAAAATAAATTCAGTAAATATTTGTACATTTAACCTGACAAAAGGAAGTGGAAAACATTAATAAATGGATTACAGATTTGGGGACTAGTAGAGTTCTTCGATGTGCATACAAATTCTGTAACATATTAGTTCTTAAACCCTGGACTTAATACTTAATCTTTTCGAGACTCGAGTTTATTTTATCTGTTTTACCCATCTCTAAATGGGGGTGGTGACACCTCCCCTACAAGGCAGTTGTTGAAAGGAATAAAACACAATAGCCCAAGACACACTGAACAACAGTTCACCCAACTGTATGCCTGTTGAGGGTGGGTCTGTGTCTTCTCACTTTGTTTTTCCCATGCTAACAATAATGAACATCTGGTAGACATGTAAACAAGATACACTGAATGACTGAACAAGGGCAGCGGTGTGAGTAATCTGAATAATGTCACAGAATGAATGTATTCCTAGTGGGGGTAGTTTATGTGTGGTTTTCCATGGAACGAGATTTACACGATTCATGGACAGCAATATTTACAATTAGATTGTATTCCTTGGGAACACAGAGGTTGAGCAGAAAGCCACCCAAAACATTTCTGAGCAGTTAGGGAACAATTGGTCTGGGATTAACAACTCTGATCAAAATAAATAGAAGTCAATAATAATGCTAGTCCCTTTACATTCACACTCCTCCTCCCTGGGATCAATGGATCTAGGCTGCCATCGTTTAATATTATACTGCCTTTAGGAGATTTTCTTACACCATGAAACTCTTCCTTTGACATATACAAATACAGTATGTATATTTCATCAAACAGTTTGGTAATTTTAAGATTTTGATTTTTTTTTTCCTCCTTGAAACCACTGACCCCAGAGTCAGGAAAAACTTAAAAGCCACAGCTGAGCAAAGCTGGATTGTAATGGTGGCTTCAATTTATACCATCTAATTCCCATGTTTCTTATAACAGGCTATTAACTTATTGGGAACCCTATAGTGAGAACACCTTTGAGCTAAAACATGGAGATATTTTAAAAAATAAAGATGGTAGCTCAAAGGGTTAATACAAACAATGTTAGCAATGATCAGGAGAAGACTTAATCTTGAAAATAATATTATAGGTATTACTAGTATTAGTTTTAATGTACTTTTTACAGCCAATATGGCTTGCTGTGTGTTGCATTCAAACAAAATGACTCATAAATATTTTAAGGCCACATGCTTTGAGGAGAGTTAATCAAATTTAAATAAAGCAATCGTTTTAAAATGGCATATTTAAGCCTCAGCTACACGGGCTTCTTTTAGCCAATTACACAGGGAATGCATATGAATCACTCTTAATTTTACTAACTCATTTACATTGCTTCTCATTATCTGAATCAAAAAATATGATGACAATCAGCCTTTTAAGAAGCCTACTATTTTGCTCCTTTTACTTTTTGCAATAGTTTAAGAAATTCATATCACATATGATTTGTGACTGCCTTCTATGATTTGAAGAAGTAATTAAAGACTTGTGATGGCAAACATCTATGTATTTGAAAACATAAGCCCAATGAATTTAAGTGATGTAACAAAAGAACTTAGCTAGTTATTTTATAGCAAAAAATATGATGAAGAAGAGAATCAAGTCACAGTTTTTAAAGAGAAAATAGAACAAACTTACTTATAACTAATTCAATTGATCCATTAGTTGTATTATAACTAGAATACTAAGAAAAGTATTGTTAAATAATTAAATATAGAGGCACTCAATATCACAATATTGCATTGTTTTAATCAAGGTGTCAGCTCCAATAATGTCGATGAGGGTTAAAGATCTGGGACAAAGAAAGATGAAGGGTTTTAAGGGGCAGAAATGGTAGAAAGGCAGAAAAGTAAGTAATAAAGATATGATTCGGTGGTAAAGACTGGGCTAGGCTTCTGGAACCAAGTCCAAATGGTTGGCAAGACAGCGAGAAGAAGAAGAGAGGAAGTTTTTAACTTAAAAGAAAATATTCCTTGGTGATCTACATACATGGGTCCAAATTTTAGTTCCATTGATTACTTAAAGCATGACCTTAGGGTCATATAAGAACCAGTTTTTTTTTTAATTTGCAAATGGAAATAATGTTTGTCTCATGATTATTTCATGTGCATCCACCACTAGGCATCTTTGCACTGATTGCTTCTCTCCAGAAGCTTTAGTAGATGAGAGAATTTGTACACAAATAATGACAATAGAGTGTGGTATGTGGCATGTGTGTGGGCAAGGTCCCCTAATGACAGAAAAATTGGAGTTATGAACTAGTTTGGAAGGTGAAGGGGACTTGTGAAGAGAAGGGGTCACTTAACATTTATGTGCCATTATTGATTATCTAAGGTAGGTTTCACCTGTCTTAGTCCACTTGGGCTGCCATAACAAAATATAGGCTGGTGACTTAAACAACAGAAAAGTGATTTTCTTACAGTTCTGGAGGCTGGAAGTTCAAGATCAGGATGCCAGCCAGCTTGGTCAGGCTCTGGTGACAGCGCTCTCCCTGGCTTGCAGAATTCTGCCTTCTCCCTCTGTGCTCACATGGTCTTCATGTGTGTGTGTGATTGGAGAGAGAACTCTCTGGTGTCTCTTCCTCTTCTTTAAGGCCACCAGTCCTATCAGATTAGGACTCTACCCATAGACCTCATTTAAATGTAATTATCCCTAAACTCCCTATCTCCAAATATAGTTACTTTGCAAGGGTAGGGTTTTGACATATGAATTAGGGGGACTGACACATACAGTACACATCAGCATCTAGTTACATGCAGGTGCTGAGACTGTGAGACTAAGGTACAATGGATACAGAATCCACAGAGAAGGCTGCATAAAAGGAATCAGAAGCTCTGACAGAGTCTAGTCCACCAGCAATTCCTCCGTAGAACTGAAATTCTTCATATTAAGGTAACAATTTTTCTCAGACTAGGACATTTTACATATTTCTAGTTTTAGAGAAAAATGCCATCTGTAAGTGTGGTTACCCAAGACTTTGTGATATAGCTCAATGGGAGAAGAAACTGCATAGCTCAGTAGCTAAAGAAATGATGCGGAATGGAAACAGATGATAGGGAAATGGAGAGAACCACTATCCCAGTTGTTTCTAATTATTCCGGGGCTCTGATATACTAGGGGATGTTTGATACATGTAGCTTAATTAACTTAATAGGGAAATCTACATACATGACAACAAACTTGTGTTTTTGGTTCAACAGTGGCAGAAAGTACCTTGTTTTCAAGTAAAAAGGAAAAGAAAATTTCTGCTTAAGATTCCAGGAAAGGCAAGGTATTCGTTGAAATATCTAACTAAATTACACGTTCTACAGAGGTCACGCATGTTGAGCTCAGTGCAAAGTGGGTGTGAACAGAGTGCCATGATACACATTTCATTTCCCCTTCATCTTCTGTTTGCACAAGAGGACTACGTTGTACATTCTTCCTTAGACTGGGACCACATGACCAAAACTGCCCATGGGATGTGGGCAGAGGTGACATATGCTACTTCCTGGTCAGGCCCTAAAATATGCCTTTTGTGGCTTTCAAACTCTCTCTCCACAGCTGCAGGTGGCACCCTGACTTAGAGACCACATGCTGTTGCACTTTCTGAAGTTGTAATAAAGAGGACCCTTACCTAACATTAACTGTCTCTGTGTGAGTGTGAAGGAAAATTTTTTTATTGCGTTAAAGCCACTTAGATAACAATACTAGGTTAGCTCATCCTGACACCTTTCCATGTGGGAGGAAATTTGTTTTCTGTTTTGCTTAATTCTATTTTACTTTAGTTTTCTAAAATGCTGGTCCTAACCTATTAAACTGATTTAATGACCCTTAATGGGTCCTGATCCGTTGTTTGAAAAACACCCTTTCAAACAATGTGAGAAATTGGTTAAGGTAATGGGATGCTTGCCATTAAAACAGATGGATTGAATCACGTTCTTAGAGACCTTGGAGCTCTGGTGCAGACTTATCACAGTTAGATGGTTCCACTGTCTTCTTCGGTAGCTAAAATCCTACACCAATTTTCCCGTCACTGGTAACAACAGGAACCAACTCTAGAGACTTGTCTCTAGACAAAATGAGGCAAATACTATTTAAAGAATGTAAATATTTTAATGACAAACTCCATAAAACAGACAAAAACAATGAGATGCCAATTTTGAAATGATTGTGTTTCTTTTCTTCTTGATGGATGATGGCCCACACTGTCTTGCTGGGTTTCATTTTCATGCACAGTCTTCCTCAATCCAGGGTACCCAGACTGTCACTTCACATCCATAGTTTCCTGGGGCTGTCTGGTTGTGACACATCCTCACCAGCTATGACCTGTCCTGTTGCTCTTTCTCCTTCCAGTACGTCCCCACAGGAAACCAGTTAGGTCCTGCCTTTTTAATTAACTCAGCTACTTAGGTTCTCCCTAAGAAAGTTTGTTCACTCTCTAGGCGTGTGTTACTGTGTAGCTAAACCTTTCCATCCTGGGTTCCTGGTACCAAAGCATGGAACTGATTCATGAAACTTTGGAACTGTTCTCAGGAAGAATATTGCCAGTGTAGAAGCCTCACCCCCATTTTGGTTGTTTTCAATCTTTTTTTTTTGTTTTTTTTTTTAAAGTAACATACTGGTCAAGAGAAGGTACTGGGCTTAGAGACAGCAGATCTCCATCACTCCTGAAAAATGTAGGAAGTCTGGATACCCTTGCACATTCTAGGTTTAGATCCGACTCAGCACACTCTCTGATCTGTGGATTTCAAATTATGTGAAACCCTAGGGAGATATTTTGTTATCCCTTTCTCTGCTTCAGCTGCTGGGAGGTGTGATGATAAGAAGCCAAGTAAACTTTCTGATGATAAGAATTTTTATTGTTAATTTTTTTTCATTAAACCATCATCATATTTTGACATATTAGGAGCAAATTTAAAACAGATTCAGACCTAACTTCTTCACAGGTTAAAATCCTCTAATGTTATTTAGTTCTAGGGAAAAATGACTTGTTAATGTTTTCACCAACATAGTTAAAAGCCCTTGTATGAAGAGTCTGTATTCTGTGGACCTGGAGCCCAGGCGGAGGTATGTCCTTGTAGTGAGAAAGCATATAAACATCACCAAGTTCTAGAGGGCAAGCAGAGGTACAAATAATTAAGATTCAGCCATGCCAGTTCTGTTTACAAGGCAGAGTTTTTTGAGAGTAGAGTGATACAGTTATGTCAGATATTTAAAGAAAAAATATAGACAGAAATCATGGGAAAATTTGAAATATCATTCTGAGGGGATTTATTCTAGTCACAATAACTTAATTCCTACTCTTCCAACCTTGGTTGTGAAGTGCGATTATTGTTTATGGCCACTGATAACTGCCATTAACTAGAAACAAAGATAATTAGGTTACTGTGGCTCCGGTGGCTGCTGACATTTGGGAAGTAGGAATCTCGAGTTAAAAAGGCACAGGAGTCATTTGGCATGCACAACCATGGCAATCAATGGTGTTTCCACTGTGGAGAGCAAAGGCGGGAACGGAATCCAAGATTCTTGAATGCCGTGCTAATGAAGTAGATACTTTTCCTTTTATACATAAATGGAAAACCATCATAGAGGCTTTACTGCAGTGGAGAAATTTTTATTATATTTTCTTTATTTTTATTGTTGACATTATTACAGATATCCCTATTTCCACCTTCTACTTTGCCTACCTCAACCCAACCTCCACCATCCCTCTGTCCATCACCGCGCTGTTTTCTGTGTCAGTGAGTTATGCATATATGTTCTTTGGCTAACCCTTCCCCTTCTTTCATCCAGTCCCTCTCCCCTCTCTCCTTCCCTCTGAGATCTGATAGTCTGTTCCATGCGTCCATGCCTCAGTTTGTATTTTGTTTGTCAGTTGATTTTGGTTATCAGATTCCACATGTAAGGGAAAATAATATGGCACTTTTCTTTCACCAACTGGTTTATTTCATTTAGCATAATATTCTCCAGGTCCATCCATGCTGTCACAAAGGGTAAGAGTTCCTTTTGTTTTTGTTTTTCATGGTGACATAGTATTCCATTGTATAAATGTACCATAGCTTTTTTATCTACTGATGGGCACTTGGACTGTTTCCAGATCTCGGCTATTGTAAATAATGCTGCTATGAACATAGGGGAGTAGAAATTCTTTCTACTTGTTGTTTCGGGATTCTTAGAGTATATTCCCAGATGTGGGATTGCTGGGTCAAAAGGTGGTTCCATTTTTAATTTTTGAGGAAACGCCACACTGTTTTCCACAGTGGTGGCATAATTTAAAATTTAGATAGCAATCCTCGTTGTAAAGTATGGATTGTAAGGCTGGCCTGGAAGCAAGGAAGTCAGAGATAACAGTCTCAATTCAGTCAGGGGAGTGCAAATGGAGAACAGTGGGTAGAAAGGATGTGACACAACGCACATGCAGAGGTACCAGGGCTCAGGGTCGACCAGCTGAACACAAGAGGGGGAGAGACAGGAATCAAGACATAATCCCAAGTTATTGCATCATGGTGATACAATGAAAAGAAGAGTAAAGAAGTGTGCTGGGAATAAGTGATAATCAGTTCAGTTTAAATCTATTCAGTTAAATCTTCAGCTTTAGACCCAATTTATGATGGTTTTTGAAAACCAAGTCAAAGAGTTCAACTTTGATGGAGTAATTAGACAAGATCTATTAAAGATCTAAATTATGAAGTCATAAAGATGGCATTAAAGTATAATTTATGGTATATCCATATATAACTTTTAAGGAAAAAAATAGATTAAGAAAAATCCATCTTTGAGAAGTTAGTGATATAGTCATGGTGAGTGCAACACAAAGATTCAGGAAAGGACTACAGTAGGGAGATTTCACATCATGCTCTGTAAGGAAAACAGATCTCCAAATACGTATATATGAAAGCAAGGTGACTTTTCCAGATATTAGTCTAAGTCCTGCAGGTGGGAAGCTTGGTAAGTAGACCAAATAGGAAGTGTCTTTGTGAAAAATGATAAAGGTCCCTCCTCCAAGGTATAGTGTATGGTCTAATCCTGTCCTCATTCATCCCTCTGACCCCACCAGCATTTGCCTCATGAGTGCCCAAGGGTGGGTACACAGGCCTGGAAACCTTTGACTAGAGAAGAGGAAAGGAAGAGAGGCATGTTTTGTTATGACTTTAAGAAGATAAAGGATTCTCTTGAGGAAAGAAGCTCAGGCTTTTTCTAAGGGATTTATAGGGCAGAATTATGACCAGCAAACAACTATTTTGAAATGGCAGGTAAATGCTTTAATAAAACTGCTCAAAAGCATGACTGACTTTCTTGGGAGACAGTGAATTCAGTCATTGAGAGTAATAAAATGTAGTCTGGACATCTACTTGATAAGGATGATTCTTCTAAATCTGTGAGTTGATGATTACTTGCCCAGTAAGTGTTATGGCCAGTAAATCTATGGCCGCAGAGGAGAGCTGACAGTGGTTGGAATGGAGGAGGCAAAACTTGGTTTGGTTATTATAACAGCAATATTTCCTCAAATACCAAGATTTGGGGGAAATAGAAAATCCTCCCCGCCCCCACCGAACACTTAATGTTTAATTACATAGCAGTATAACATTCGCTACAGTTGACTGTGACTTCACTAGAGGTACCAGGCCAGCCTTGGCCTAAAAGTTGTACTTGAGTTGCTGAATTATGCTAGTAGTAGTTATGGATGAAATCCTGATTGGTCTGTGGCTAGATTATGAGTCTGCTTTCCCCAGTTTTTCTAGTAGACGTAATTGGATAACTAGTTTTTGTATTTGATTGTGTTTCTGAATTCAATGGCTTTGATTTAGCGTACTTTACAACTAGGACATCGATTTTATTTCAAAAAGGAAGTCTTCAGTATGACCTGACTGTGAATAAATATACAGATATGAGTGCCTATATTTAACTGAAGGAAAAAATAAATATCAAAGATCTTATCTTCATTTAATGTTAAATTCATCAGATAGCTAATTTAAGGAAAATAAACTTTTTTGAAAAAAAAGTTGATTAAAAATCAAATTTTATTCAAATACTTCAGCAGGGGAGAATACAGAAAGAAAATGCAAAAAGAAAATAGCTTACTAAAAAGGACAAAGAGGAACCTGTGCTAGCAGCTGAGTCACACAGCAGTGTTGTTTCTGTCTCTTCAAAGGATAAATAGAAGGTTAAGAAGATAACAATCTAGTTTCCTGGTTCAGAAGGCTGCTGAACATCTTGGAACATATTCTACTTTCCAACTCATGAACCATACTGGAGATTAGAAACAGGTTTTAACAGACTGGGCTGTCTAAAAATGAAGGTTCTTAACAAGGTAGTACATTGGGACAAGCCATCATGTATACCAATACCCATTTCTAATGAGAGCATTGTCATCAGAATTATAAGAAATAGAGGAAAATAAACTTTAGGAAGATTAGTGGTGCAGTAAACTCATGAACTCAGTGAAACTCAGACTTTATCAGTTAAAACAAATGTATTTTAATTTAATTTACAGGAAATCCATTCATCAGTATCCAGTAGGTGCCATGGGGCAACCAGATATTGGGTCAAGCACTCTGGTGCTTCTGTGACAGTGTTTTAGATGAGATCAACATTTAAATCGGTGGGCTTTGAGTGAACCAGATTGCCCTCCTCCCTATTGTGAGTAGGTCTCGTGATCAGCTGAAGACCTGAATAGGAGAAAAGGACCAGCTTCCCCCAAGTGAGAGGGAGTTCTTCAGCCTGCTGGCCCTCGGACCAGAGCAGCAGCATCCTCTCTCCTGGTCTCCAGCAGACACAGGGCAAGGCCCTCTGCTCTTCTCTCCATTGCCCCTTTCTTGGTTCCAGGCCATAAATCTTCTTTTGGCCTCAGTCAAAACACCTCAAGTCAGTCAACATACAAGTCCTTAATGTTGGTTCCATAAATTCATCTAATATATACATTCATGAATCTTAGCACTACATATAACCTTGTGATGTACATACTTGCACAAACGTCATTGTTCCTATTTTGGACTGCTTTTCTAGGATAGATTCTGAGCAGTGAAATTCTTGGGTCAAAGATATACATTTTTTGAGGCTCCTCATAAATCCTGGAAAATTCTTTCCAGAAATATTTCATTGTTGGGCCTCATCAATAATGAATATTCATATACATATAGTACATTGTATTTTTAATTAGCATTTCTTTGGTTGCTGGTTGAGTAGAACATATTTTTTATAAATTTATTAGTCATTATTATTTCCTTTTCTGAGAATTGTCTTTTCATGTCCTCTTACTCATTCTTTTTTGGGGGGAAAGGATGGGGTTTAAGAATATGAACCACTAGCAGGTCAGCTATTTCCTGGTGAAGTGCTCATGGCTTAAGGAACTGTTGTTCTTTTAAAGGACTTTTAGTTCCGTTTGATTAACAAGACTAGTTCCTCATAACAGCCCTCAGCAGAAATAGTTGTCATAAAAACAACTCCTCTTCCTCATAGTCACAACTGGGTTTATCAGACACACCTAAAATGTACCCACAGCCAGATTACTTGTTCTCATTTTAGATTGCTGCCCTTGACATTTCCCATTGCTATATATTATTTCTCTCTCTATTTTTCCCTCTTAGAACCTCTTGAAACTTGCTAAGATGATTGAATATGAATATTCTTAGACAATAATTTTGCTTTCCATCCAGTATGCTAATTCTTAATTGAGAAGAGTGGTCAGAGGGTATTTGGTTATGAGTATCCTTTGCTTATCTTTGTGGTACTGAAAATTTTGTAGAAGTAACTTGCTGTGCAGAATGTAGTAGAAGCTTTCCATATCCTTTCATTCTTAAATCAGTGTCTTTTTATAGTATTCTTTCTACGTGATCCTTTTTTTGGTACATCCAAGAATATTTTGATTACATTAAGGAAGACTGCTGATTTTGCTGCTTTTTTAAATGGGCCTTCAAATAAGTAAAAAACATACATTACAGGTAAAGGAAAATGCACCTTAAATTTGCATCTTCCCCCTCATACCCAAGCTGTAAACAGTTGACATATTTTGTCTTAAAACACTTGGTTCAATATCTGCTTTTTTGTTTTAAAATCTGTATTATCAAACTCTCATTAAATTTAAAATGCTGTTGCATATGACATGTTTGAGGAGAGTGTGCTCAGAACTTAGGCAGGATGCATTGGTCAAATATGCTAAGTGTACAAGAGATTTGCTAATTTTAGACCTAAGACAAGGAAGTGTAGTCACTAAAAAATAAAAATATATGTAGGACTGATGTACTCTTGCTTTGTCAAGCTGTTTGCTATAGCTTTCAAGTTCATAATGTTACTCTAACTCTGAAATATGATGTAATCTGATAGCAATGTATTAGTTCAAATAAAGACATTTACATAATAAAAGAAAACAAAAGAGGACATTCACCATTTATGTTTCTTTTTTTTAAAGATTTTACTTTTATATTTATTTTTAGAGAGAGGGGAAGGGAAGGAGAAAGGGAGGGAGAGAAACATTGAATGAGGATTGGTTGCCTCTCACCCCACACCATCCCATTCTCCCAACTGGAGACCTGGCCTGCAACCCAGGCAGGTGCCCTGACTGGGAACTGAACTGACAGTTTTTCAGTTTGCAGGCCAATGCTCAGTTCACTGAGCCACATCAGCCAGGGCTTAACAATTTATCTTTCATATAATGCAAAAATATTTTCCTAATTTTGTTGCTTGCCTTTACATTTTTCTGAGTTGTTTTTTGTTTTTATAAAAAAAATAGATATTTATTGTAGAAAATTCAAAAAATAGAGAAATTTAAAATATAGAAAATAAGAAATACAGAATATTCATATGGGAAAGGTGTGTCATTTTCTTTTATTACAAATATTTTGCCACAAATTCCTTTAACCTTTTGTTGTGAATATATATGAATACAGTAGTGCCCCCTTATCTGCAGGGGCATGTTCCTCGACCTCCAGAGGATCCCCAACACCGCAGATAATATTGAACCCTATATATGCTGGGGTTGGTTTTGTTTTTTTTTTATACATACATACCTATAATGAAGTTTAAGTTATAAAATAGGTACTGTGAGAAATTAACTATAAACAATAACAATTATAACAAAGTTTTGTAAATGTAGTCTCTGTCTCTCTCTCGAGATATCTACTGTACTGTACTCACCCTTTCGCTTACAGGAAGCCCTTTGCCACTTCTCTTCAGCATTATGTGAATTGCCAGAATCGCTGTGCTTGTGCTTCGGGGCCATTGTGAAGTGAAATACAGGGGATTTAAACACAAGTTCTGCTGTAGTCGGACAGCTGATCTGAGAACTCAGATGGCTGCTCAGTGACTGACAGGTGGGGAGCCTCTGCAGGGTGGAGACACTGGAGAAAGGGATGATTCATGTCCCAGGTGGGATGGAGCAGGACGTTGTGAGTTTTCATCATGTTACTCGGGATGGTGTGCAATTTAAAACTTTTAATTGTTTATCTCTATAACTTTCCACTTAATATTTTCAGACCACTGTTGACTGCGGGTAACTGAAACCATGGAAAGCAAAATCATGGAAAAGGCAGCACTGCTCTATATGCACAGAAATATTTTGTTTTTAGGAAAACATAATATTGCACATTCTGCTTATAACATTTTCAACTTTTACTCTAATGCAATGAGTCTTATCCTGCTATTAAATATTCTTTTAAAACATAATTTACTTAACCTACTTCCTGTTGAAGATTTGTGGTTCATGCCAATTTTTACCACAGTAAATATGAATGGACATCCTGGTAAATAAATCTCTTCACATATCAGCAATATTAAATAATAGATTTATACATTCTTGTGAAAAAGAAGTAATATTTTAAAGCTTCTGATATAACAGGTTTGTTCTCCAAAACAATTTCTACTTTTACAGTCATTACAGTCATAATGAAGATGCTCATTATCCTGTACTCCCAACAACACTTACCATGCTTATTAAAACAGCACCACCAGAAAAAAATTTTAACAATATGTAAGTTAAAATGACCATCTCCGAGGTTTTGCCTTTTCCTTGACATTCAATTTTCTGTTCATTCAACTAACAATTATTGAGTACCACCATGGACCAGGCACAATGTTGAGTTCTGAGAAAACAGTAACAACCATCTCCATTTTTGGGTCAAAGAAATTCTTGACATCAACTTTTACTCTCAAGCATCCAGGTATCTGCCAAATACATGGTATCTTCCCTATTTCTCAATTATTTACATATATGGTAGTTACTCAAATAGGACATTCTAGCCAGTGTGTTCTATTATGGCTGACACTCTACTTGGTAGTTGCACCTGACATTTTTTTCTTGATATATTTCTGATTTACGGTGAGATCAATGCAATGCAGAGGATATAGACAAGTCAGCTGAACAATAAGCCTCTGGGAGAAAATGTGCAATAAAATTGAAAGGTTGTTAGGTATTGTAGAAAGGTGAATTTTGAGCCAAAAAGACCTTAGTTCTCACATTTGCATTATAACCTTACGCGGATTACTCAGTTGACTCTTTTGTGAAGTGCGGTTTATAACATTTTTCTCATTGAATAACAATTCTAGAAGAGTACCAGCCACTGAGTAGAGCCTTGTTGCTTGGTCTCTCACCTTTCCCCAATCTTTGGTCTGGTTTTGCTACCCACTTTCTTCCCAGTCATCTTTAACCTTCCCTGCTGGCCCAGGAAAGCATGGATCTCCACTTGAGATGACTAACTGCAATTTCTTCTATAAATGATCCCTTGTGTTCTGCCCCTGCCTTTGCTTATGCACAAACCATTGTTCTGACTGGACCCTGTTTTCCACAGCGATAAATAGTTTTCTGGAAAACTGTGAGTTCCTTATGGGCAAAAAAGTATCCTTTGTTTTATGTTTTCTCCATTCTCAGTGCTTGTCTAGCACAGTGTCTGGTGTTCTGTTGGTCCTTAATGATCATCCATTGAATGACTATTCATCTGAACTTGGATGTTGAGAGTTCATATGTGAAATCTTAAGGGTATTTTTTTCTCATTTTAATGTCCTTTTGTTTCACCTTAAGATTTCCTACATAGCTATCAAGACTGAACCAAAATATTACCTTCCCATGGAGGGTTTCTACATATCCCTGATGGAATACATTACTCACTCCTTGATGTTCTCCAAGCATTTGTCTATTTACTCTCACCGTTTTCTCCTTTGGTAGAGTCTGATCTCTTATCTATGATTCCTAGTGATCCACATACTACAAAAAGAGTTCAATAATCATTTATCTGAAATGGACAGGGAGGTTATGTTTAGTCATTCCTATGATTTTAAATTTCAGTTTGCATAAGGAAAAGCCAGTTTAAAATGTACTCGAAGGAAAGTGAGTACAACTAGGCAATTTCCAATAACTGGGGAGTGCAGCGGATGGGGAGATGGAATAGGTTTCAATTGGTGGTTCCATAGGTCAAGTGTGTATTTCCAGGGGCCAGCTCTCCCATTTTTCTGGCTGCTTCTGGTCTCTGTCTAGTGCCAACAGGAAATCCACTAGTCGTGACCCCACATTCCATGTAATTTCATGTAGTAGAGATAATGCTGCACCCTTAGAGACATACTACTCTCCACTGAGGATGGAATTCCAGGCACCATGGCAGACTCATGGGCAGATATTAATACTTCTCAAAACACACTTGGGGCCTCTGCATGAGAATAGTCCTGGTGAGACAAGTCCATGGGCCCTCCTTATGTGACTCATTAGAGGAAATATGTGGGTAACCAGAGCAGTGGCTTGCAGACGGGTGAATAAGGATCGGCTCCACATTCTAATTGTTTTCAGTCAACTTTGAAACACAGGAGAAAACTAAGCTCAAGTGTTGGTGGAAATAATTTTCCAAGGGATCACCCTCAGGAGCTCCCTTGTTGACAGAAAGGTGGACATTTTCTGTGTTCCACAGTCCCCTACACTCCTCCTTCACCATAGTGGTGGAAGGAGTGAAAGGAAACAGTAGGAAGAATGGACTTGGGAAAAATTTTGTTCCTCTTAATATATCTAGTTTGACTCAGGGAAAAGGAGTGGATGTTATTGTTTTTGGACATCAAGTGGCCTGAGGTTTTGAATTTTCTATCAGTTATCCATCCATGTGTGGAAATAACATGTGGAAAGGAGACTGATTACTTAATTTTTACAAATAAAACTAATGAGATAGCAAATGATATTCAGTCCTATTAAAGAGACTAAACACAGACCTTAAAAAGAAAAAAAAAAATCCGTCCATTCCTTGCATTGGGATTGTGTGATATGGTTTCACAATTCAGGGAGATTGGAAATTATAGAACATCTGCAATGAAATTGGTTTTCTGTGGAAAACTGATGAATCACTTACCGCCAATGACTAGAAAGAAAAGCACTTGTTTATACCCTTATGTAATGAATTTTTATGAGGTGAAGTTTGCTGTTTATAAAAAATACACTTTAAGCTGCTGTAGATGTAAAATAATAGAATTCAGAGTTCAGAGCAATGCATTACTGCAAAGACAGTCACTAGCAGAATATTATCTGCTTACAAAACACCAAAACAGGGCTATTACTTCTATAATGGAATTAAAAAAAAAACTCATCTACCCAGTTGGATTCTAGAAGAAAAAGTATTTAAAGAGACATAGCTGAAATTGACAGCTCCCAAATTGCATGTATTTTCAAAGAAAAGTTATTAATTCTCTTATTGTGCTCCTGAATTCCAACTGTGTTTTCCCACAAAGCAAGAATGGCACAGAATGTTTTAAATTAAAAATGACACTCCTAAGATATAGTACGAAGACAAAATGGGAGTGTTGGCCTCTCTACACTGTTACAGAAATGCATGTGGAAGTGTTCCCACAATAATACCATCAGTTGCTCTGATCAGTTATTAGGGAGGGCTGTCCCGATCAAACCCCAAACTCTCGTCTTCTTCAACATTTACTGAGCATCTGTTTTGTGCCAGTCAGTTTTTGGCTGTAGGAACATACACACCCCAGAAAGAAGAGACAGAACCTTTGCCCTTACTGAGCTCACAATCTACTTTGCTGTTTGAGAAGGACAGGCATCTAGTTGAAACCAAACCATATTCCAGTAGATCTGAGGAGGGGCATTAAGAAATAATGCATGCAATATTGGATGGGAGTTCTTGCTTTCAAATTTATTTGCCTTTTGTATTTGATCTGGAGCTAAGCTTTTTAAAAGCAAAACCATACTGCAATATTTCATAATTTTTGTTTTTTAAAAAGACCCTCCTACAAATGGATGTGGATTTAAATGAACAGAGACTTTCAGGAAAGGTTGTTAAACATTTATTTTTGAATGTTTGGTGAGGTCTGTTTAACAGGGAACCATCCTGGACACCTCTCAGAAGAGTAAAGCCCCTGGCTCCACTAATTCAGATTTATGGCTATTTAGATAAAGTCTCAGCTGAAGTTCAAGTTTGCATTATGTCTTATTGGTGCAACCGAACCATAAAAATACCTCAGAAATGTCAGCATTCTTGTGTCCACATTTGGCAAGCATACAAAATCCAGGGTCAGACCCTATGTCTTGATTCTTAGTTGAGGAAATATTGTCATTTTATAGGCTTAGGCAAACTGATAATATAAAACATTCATGTCAATTATTTTGATGTGGTATACTAGTTCTAGATATTTTAAAGTAATTAAATCACACTAACAAATGCTGTACATTTATTTATAAGTACCTTACAGATACTTTTGGAAAAGTGAGTGACAACTTTTTATGTTTTCATTGCCTAAATACTTCTAAGTGGTTAAAAACATATATACTGTATGGAGTCAGGCTTAATACGTAACTTAAAATGTATGAGATAATTCAGAATTTTTTTAACGGTTATGGGTGGCCATGAAGGCAGGTTCTATTTATTGTAATACAAAAGGAATTAAAGTTTTTAGGATCTTCTATGGCCTGAATTCACATATTTAAAAGACTCGTCTCCTACCTAGGCAGATTTTTCTCTTTCAGCTGAAACAAAACTGGCCCTCAAATTTAAAAAAAATAAATAACTTGTTTTGGTGTAATTAAAAAGCATGGCATGCTTATATAGAAAATTTGGGAAATATAGGAAATATGAAGAAAAAAATTGAGACATTTAGTTATAAACATATGTGCCTGTGTATCTCATAGCTGAGATCATATAGTACTTAATATCCCACTTCTCTCATTTTAATATTATATTGAGTATTTTCCCATCTTATTAAAAGTGTTCATATATATTTTTATATAACATTCTTTTCCATAGTATTTTGATGACCTTTTTGAGTCAGTTAAATAGCTATACTATTTTTATTCATTCTACTGTGGTTGAGTACTTGTATTGTGCCACATCTTTATTATTATTATTATTATTATTATTACTAATTTCTTTATTATGAATGGTGCCATACTGAACACCATTTCAATAAATCTGTATCCAAATTCTTACCAGTTCCTTGAGGTAAATTCTTAAGGTTAATGGATATAAACGTGGCCACATCCATCCAATTTTAAAATCAGCTTAACTATGTAAATTAATATTTTATTGGTTCTGGGATTGCAACAAAGGATTGAGTTGAATCTGTTGATTACAAAGTTACTCTACCATTAAGGAGAGTGATCTATGATACCTACTTACTGGGTACTGTATTTTGGATTTCCTGCCTTGGCAGGGACTTTGCACAATAATTTTAATTGCCAAAATAACAACTCAAGGTAGGAGCCCATGAAGGCCATTGTACAAAATGGTGCTTTTTTTAAATGATATTTTTAAATCATAAGCTTTTTCTTGAAAATTCTGATAAAATAAAAGACGACCTGGAAACCTGTAAGCATCTTGTTTCACTGTTTATGTACTCTTCGAAGGAAAAAAAAAAAAACACATACAAGCAAAATACTTGTTTATATTAATCACTTACCTGTGGTGAATATAGACATACACTACACATTAGTTTCAGCTTCAGAGAACCATGGAGTATCAGTTCTATAGACAAGATGGTTGCTTGGTTTGGCTAAAAAGTATGCTTGGAATTGTTCCGTTGCTGAAAATGTATTTTCTTCGTATAGAAACACTTCACTTATCAAGTACTGTTAGGACAAATAGCTTTTTGTTAAAAGCAACAGCCCCAGGTGAATCACGTTTTTGCCAACATATTTTGAAGGCTTCCTCAAGTACAGCACTACTCATAGCCCTGCCTTCTTACTCAAATGATACAGAACATAAGGTCACTTTTATTGGTGATCTAGGTCATTTTTTTAAAGCCACAATTACTATTCTATTAGTACTCAGAGCCTGTGTATCACTAAATGTTATCAGATTACAGGTTTTTTAAAGTTCTCTTTTTAGTTGATACCACGTTTTCTAATATTTCTTGTTATTGTGAACATACCTGCTTTTACTAGTTTTCTCCCTCTATCTTTTAATTTGTTGGGGAAAGTTCATTAGAATTCTGTTCAAAGGGAAGAGTCCTCTAAGTGGGAACTTGAGGAAAAACATCATGAGTAGGGCTTTGGTACATGGAATCTATGAAAATCTATTTTGGTTTCTCAAGGTTTGGTTGACTTCCAGGTTTCTGACCATGTAAGAGAGTGACACTGTTAACGTACCACAATCCTAACAGCAGTAACAATCACGGCACAAACCAACTAATTATTTGCTGTAGTCTTTGACCTGATTTTCTTGCTCTTACTTCTCTCTCCAATATCAGCCATAGTCACTCTTTAAAAATGAAAATATATCATTTCTGTTTAAATCTTCCAGTGGTTTCCTCATACTTAGGGTAAATCCAGACATTGTCTCAGTGTGGCCTGCAGGGCCTGGTCCTGGGCCTTCACCTTGCCTCCGTCATTTCCTCCCTCCCTCCCCATACCCCCTTTTGATCACTTGATTTCTTGCTGTTTCTCCAAAAGGCAACAGACTCACCTCAGAGCTTGGGCACCTGCCATGTTCTCTTCATGGCACTCTTCCCTAGTTGGTTCTCTCCCTTGTTGCCTTCAGATCTCTTTTCTTTTATCCTCACCTGTGGACATTTTCTCATTGCTTTTAGAGAGGAGAGGGAGAGAAACATTGATGTGAAAGAGAAGCATCGATTGGTTGCTTCCCGTAAGTGACCGGCCTGGGGATCAAACCTACAACCTAGGTATATGTCCTGACTGGGAATTGAACCCGTAACCCTTCGGTTACTGGACAATGCTCCAACAGAGCCACACAGGCCAGGGTACATTCATTTCTCTTCAAATTTCAGCCCCCAGAGATCTTCCAAGGGCATGCTGCAAATTCAATACAGAATCCCTTGTCACTCTCCACTCCCCTAGCCTATTTTCTTCAGAACATCTTCAGAGAACTTCCATCTGAAATTATCTTAACATGGGTTTATTGTCTATTATCTCGCCAAGAATGTAAACTCCATGAGAGCAGATCTTTTTTTTTTTTTTCATGAATGCATCTCTAAGTATAGAAGATGCCTATATGGGCTCAACAATTTTTGAAAGAATGAAAACTAACTTTTGAACTTTTGAAAGTTATTTAATTCCCACTATGGTCCTAACAGATCTGTGGAATATACATTTCATAGGCTGATCAAACTGAATCTTGGAGGAATTAAATAAACTTGTCTGAAACAGTAGTCACTAAGTACTGACGGAGCGGGAAATGGGAGTCGGACAGGCCTGAGTCAGCTCTGATGGATAGATTAGTATTGTAGATGATCACTGAAGCCACTCGGGTACACTAAAGACACAAGTAGCAAACCTGACTTGAGAACAAGCTGCATGTAAGAGAAAAGAAAGATGTTAGTGTAAAAGTTTTTATTTTCCCAAGGGATATGCACATAGCTGATGGTGAGATTCGTGAGGTTAAAGTGAGAACAGATCTCGTAGGTAAATATGACCCAGTTATCCTGAACAGTGAGTCCCAAAGACGCTGGGGAGTAGGGCAGAAGCAAGTCTCCAGGAAGTGCCCATGGAGGCAGGGACTAAGGAGCCTGGACTGTCACAGCGAGTGGGCCTGCAGGCCTGGGTCTCTGCAGTGAGGTGGAATTCCTCGAGGCTGCACTTGAATATACAATACCAGTCAGAACCCATGGATTCTAAGTTGAACACTACTTACCACTAGCGTGTTGTCTGCCAAGTATCCTTACAAGAAAGAAAAAAAGGGAAACTATAAAAAGAAAACCAATTGAGACAGTATTAATGTGATATATGTGAAGATGGCCACCCACGCCCTCCAAGGAAGGACTGTGGCAGAGCTGCAGGGAGGGGTCACGCCCAGGTCCAGTGCCTGAGAGGTGTAGGTAAATAGGCATCATGATTTGGGCCCAAACCAGGACAATTAATCTAGGACAGTCCAGGACAGACATCTCTCCTCTGGGTTCACCAAGGCTATCGGGCTTGCATCATGGTTCTTTTCCTTCTACCTATTCCTGTTTCTTTGCCTTTTCCTTTCACAGGTCAGGATCCCCTGCTCCCACAGCACCCAATCTGTGATGTCAGGGTTAGTCATTTGGCTAACAAAGCATCTGTGTTGGTACACTGGAACTGAGGTTAGGCTCTGGTTCGCCAGTGATGAGCAAAAGTCAGTCCCTGACTCATGGGGGTTATCATTTGCTAGGGTGATGGTAGTTAAATAAAAAAAGTGAAAAATATGTATTGTAACATGAGGATCTGTGGGGGAAAAGCCCCCATCGACAACTGTTAGCATGCAAGTACACTATTATCATGTTAAAATTATGACAATATGGACACCATCTCAGAATTTACGATCAAAGGAACACTAAAATAAAATTGCTGGTGTAACAAAATCTTGACTTTATTTAACCCTTTCAAATCTGCAATGGCAGACCACCATTCACTTACTCATTAATTTCCTTATCAGACTAGATCACTGATGAAATATTAAGACTGCACAAAGACTCTGGGTATTAAGAAGGGAAACAGTGACTCTAGGAGGGGCCTATTGTGTCTACCAGCCCATCACCCACCATTCTTGTACCAGCACCTCAGTTTCCTGGGCTCTGCCTCCTCTTCTACTTTAGGTTCATGTGGTTTATGCGAGGGCATGTTCCTCACATTTGAATCATCAGGAACAGAATTTTTCCTTCCTGGTTCAGGAATGTGCACACAATCCCAGGTGGACCAATAAGAGCAAACTTCTGGATTTTGCTGAGCTTTGAGGCAAGAAGCTCTTATTCCAGTGGGATCAGAAAGCTCATAGGATGTAAGTCTTCAGATTCTGGTGGCCATCATTTTGCCTGAGAAAGGAGTCAACTGAATGAGCCCTTTAAAAACTGGCTTTAGAGAAAAGCTTAAAATTACAACTAGGCCATCAGATCAGAAGGTTTAAAACAACAGGGTCTTACAACTGTCAAATTATGATGTTATAACACCACGTCTGAAAATAAAATGCATGCTCATCCCCAAATCTCCAAAATCTTTTATTTTTAGAATTGCACCTTTTTCTAGGAAGTAGCAAAGTGAAGGAGCATTGTTAATAGTCATCTGACAAAAAACTGTCCATTATTCTTGACATTAAACTTTCAATGAAATCATTAAAGAAAATAATACATTATCATTTACAGAATATATTTAGGATCCTGTGAATTCCAGTGATTAGATTTTAGTCATACCTGGCAAGGACAGAACCGTGACTGAGAAGCACATGTTCTCATAAAAGACACCTAATTGGTACACTCAGGGTGAATACTACTATGGATTTAAAAACAATACACCTTTCCTCAGAGGAAATGACTTTAGTTTCTAAAGAGCATTTACTTCTGACATCTCAATTCCTGATTTCAGTGGCTGCACACTGTGTACTTCGGTGCCACATTCAGGACAAGTAAAGTACATGTCAAACAAGAAACTGCTCTTAACACAGTAATAGCAGAAGATGTGTTCACAGCCTATGGTGTGGGGCATGGTGGGCCACTCTCCACACAGGGCACACTGCCTCCCGCTGCTGGCTAGTGAACTGTCACCAATAGGAGCACCAGTAAGGGGGATGCACCACAAAGACAACTTGGCTTTCAACTTTTGGATGTTGATGAGCGGTAAGAGAAAAATGAGAAACTCTGCAAAACCGTGCCAGAGAAGCTCCCTGTTCATATACTCAAAGCCAACCTCACGCACGTTCTGGGGTTTGCAAAATACGGACCGCATTCCTAGGAGACGTTCCGTCAAAGTTGCAAACTTGCCCTTTTGGAGGAAAATCAAGAAGTTAATCAACCCCCCTAGTTTCAGAAGTCCAACCACAAAGTTCACACACTGTTTGGCTTTCCTGAATGATGCTAAGTGATGGTTTCGAAACAGATCGTAGCATCGTTCTTCTAACCACTTTCCACCGATTGCACAAACAGCATACCAGAGCTTTTGGTTTTTACTCGGTGGCTGGTATCTCAGGGTCGGAGAAAAATCATTTTTGTACTGAATATTTAAAACCGACTGTCCCACAGTGGCATTTTTAGAGTAAACAGTGAATCGCCATAAAAAAAGCCACAAGAGGGCTTTTAGCTCAGGTTCAAACCGGGCTAACAGCCCTGGCTGAAATGCATGGAAGCACTGAGTAAACTGAGACCACACCAGCTGCTCCAGGGCCTTGTTCAATTCAAGTGCATCCAACTGACTTATTCTTAGCACCCTGTGGGTGCTCTTCGTAGTCTCTTCTCTGGAAGCCATGCCTTCTCCAAAGGGCTCTAGGAAAAATCACAATTAGAAAACATCGTCAGATAGTAGAGACAATTAGAAAACATCGTCTCCGCAACTTACCCTTGGAAAGCCGTGATATACAGAAGAGTGGGCACATAGAGGATGGGCCTTTGCATGGGGTCAAAAGAGTACATTGAACAGTTCCTTCTTACTCTGAACTCATTTCTCTTTCTCCTGGCTTGTCCTCCCTCCTTTCTTGTTTTTCTTTTTTCATTTGGCCCTCCTCACCAAAGGAATGAAAGGTTTTAGCAAGTTGCATCCTCCTGCTACAAATGCACCTCTATGTAATCCTCCTTGTTCAGTCAGTTTAACAGGGAGATAACAACATGGCTGGTGGGGAAATACAGGCACTTAATAAATACAGTGAACCATACAGAACACTGCTATGAATAGTAAGTCAGGACCTCAGTTTAATGCCCAACACTTCTACTGACTCCAAAGGTACGGTTTTCAACAAGTCACTTAATCCCCTACTTATTCATAAAGAAAGGTAGGTGAAAAAAATAATGAAAAGTAAGTGTTTATTATTGTATCACATAAGTGCAGAAAATAAATACTAGCACAAAGCAACATGAATGCAGAAATGTCATTATTAAGATACTAAAAAGTTATGCATCATATACTTTCGAAGAAAAGAAAACTATGATGCAAAAATATAGTCTAAGATCATTTCACAAATACACTGAGGAAACAAACTGGTGCTAAAGGGTCACAAAGCTTTTATAATGAAATAGAGAAAGTTGGTTAATGGTTTGCTGGGTATGACTTACTGATTCCAAATGCATTTATTACATGCCTACTACGTATAAGCCAGTGCCAAACAGTCCCTTGATGGTGCACATTTTATCAATGAACTTGTAAATCCAAACTATGATACACAATCTGTTTAAATTTAGTTTCTCAAATGGGCCCCCAACACAGAGCACTTGATCATGGCCTTTAGGACTTTGAAAGGTCTGACACACTAACAGAAACCACCACCAAGTTACAGGGGGGCGGGGGTCCTGCTGAAGTTCACTGCCGCTACTGGCCCTGTGATCTTGGACCAGTCATTTCGGCCTACCTCTGCCTTGGTTTCCTCACTTATAGAGTAAGGGTTGAAGACAAAATGACCTCCATGTCCTATAAAATCCTATTACTTTATGATTTTTACTAAAAAGATGTTAAGTGTAATTTATTAGAAGTTAGAAGGACTGGAAAGTGTATCCTAAAAGTTCTATGTCTTAAAATCGGAATATCTTTACAATGGGAGAATTTTTCTAGAAAGATTCTAAATTACCCATGGATCCCAGATGACTTAGGGGCAGGAAGTTCAAGTACAGGAAACAAAAGTGACTGCTAAATAATAGGTTGTTTAGTGCTCTTTTCCTCCCAAACCAGGTACGTGACAGGAATGTTTCTCACCCATTCTGGGTGATCTCACCTGTTCCCCCTTCCTGTAGTTGTGTCAAGACTTCTAAGCCTATAGCAGTGAGGATTGTAGCTACAAGTTCTTCTGTGAAATCCTTGCTTCATATTGGTCAGGAACTACAGGAGAAAAAAGGGGGTTAGGACAGTTCTCTTTGCTCCCTCTACAGATTTAATTAATACTCAAGGGCTTTTCTTTGTCCAAAATAATTTTTCTAATCCATTCCTTACTCTATCCCCAAAAGTCTTTCCCTAAATTCCGCTATTCTCATCTCCCTTCCCTGCATTGTATCTAACAGGTGTATTCTACCTCCTAATTCTTTCAGTGCATTGCCCACCCTCCAAACCTTCAAAAACAGGCCTCCCCAAATCGCCCCTCAGCTTGCCTGTCTTCCTAATGCTTTGAACTCTCATCATAAAGTGCCCCTTCTCTTGCTCACTAAGGGATATTTTACTCCCTGTGCCCTTTGCCGGGTACAGTCCATTCTTATTCTTTAACTGAAAACTCATCCTAAGTTCTTAAGCACTGAGGCAGGCATCACTTCCTCTGGACTCTCCACATTTGGCTAGCTGCCTCCTCTAGGTGCTCCCTGGCACCCTGTTCTACCTCTATCGACATCTTTCTGAAGTGTGCATACACTGCTCTTTAATGGTCGGTTTTCTCCAATAGAAGATAAGCCCTGTTGCAAAGATTGAGTCTTCACATTTGAATCTTAGCAACCAGTACAGTGCCTAGCATATAGGATGCATTGTACAAATACTAGATGGATGGATCAATGGATAGAAAAAAGTCTGGGATGAGTGAAATGTAGAAAATACAAATTCCCATCTATTCAAACTATTTCAAATACCCATATCAAGACAGTTACTTATTACTTATTTCACCATGTGTTCTTTCTTGAGCACCTGCTACTTAGCAGTTAATAGCAGCCAGTGAAAGAATGGTAGATTGGACTGTCTCAACCCCTGTGGAGACTTTAATGTAGTGGGGTGAAGAGTAGGGAAAGACAGAGCTATGTAAAATGTCAGACAATTACAAGAAGGTGTGATAAGTGATATGCAAGGAGAAATTCAGGGCATTATGCTTACGATCAGAAAAAGGCTTCATGGAGAGGTAACACCTAAGTTGCCACTGAAAGGTAAGTGGTATCAGGTCAGTAATGGAAGGTAAGGACACTAGTCCAGACAGAGGGAAGAGGAGGTGACAAGGACTGGAGATCAAAGGACAAAAGATAAGGCTAGGAAGGAAAGCACGAGACCCATCCTCAAGGACCTAAAAGCCAAGTTGAGGAGGCTGTATTTTATCAAGATGGTCACACAGAGCCACTGAATAGTTTGTAAGAAAATAATTAATAATATTTTCATTTTACACAGCTTGTTCTGGCAACACTGAGAATAGATTTGAGGCCGAAAGACTGGAGGCATAGAGACCAGATAAGATAATTGTTAAAATGATCTAGTGAGAAACTAATGATGGTCTAAATTGGAAGGTATCAGTGGGGATGGAGCAAAAGAGGTTCCTCTAAAAGCTAGGAAGTGGTAGAACTGACAAGATTTCATGAGAAATAAGCCAAGCAGTACTGACTTGAGTAATTGAGTGGACTACATCAGTAACTGACAGAACGTGCCAGCTGTCTGAAATGGAAAACATGCAGACACAGGTTTGAAGAGAAAGATGATGGATACATGTAGATTTGGAGATCTGAGGCTCTTATGAGACAGCTAAGTGGAAAAGTTCAGTAGACAGTTCTCTGAATATGGGAGGAAAAAATCTGGTTGGGGATGTTAAGCACGGTGTCCCTCTCAAGGGACTAATGTATTTTTATTCTACTTAAATGCTCAGATCAGGAAGGCAGTGATCCACCCAAGACAAATGGATCTTGTCCATTTTACAATACATTTAAGTTTCTTTGTAACAATATAATCTTCTGATAGTTTCCCTATTTTAGCTTCTATGGCATTCCATTGATTATGTTCACTGATATCACATTCTTTGGGCTTTCAATCCTTTCATGCTGCGCTCTTCAACATCAGAGTCCTGTAGGCTCCTGTTCTTCTAAGGCTAGTGGTTCTCAAATTTGAGCATTTATCAGAAACTAGGAGGACCTGTTTGATAGTGGTGCCTAAGTTCCGAGTTCCTGATTCAGGGGGCCTGGAATTGGAAGCCAAGAATTTGCATCTCTAACAAGTTCCCTGGTGATGTTGAGAATTACGGGGCTAGTCCACTTCAAACCACAATTCATAAATACTTTGGGGGCACCCATATATATCACCCATACAGCAAAATGCTGCATGCCAGCCCATGCACTCATTCCTGGTTTGTTCTCATCCTTATATCCGAGGGGTTGTTTAAACTGCACTGACTTAGGTGCTCCCTTTCTTTTATTAAGAAATCCTTGTGAAATTAGAGACTATTCATGGCTTCCACAAACTCTATGTACATCGATACATCCTAGCCCTGAAAGGTGCATGGGATACAAAGACAAAGATTCATCCTGGGCCCCAACCAAGGTTCGCAGGGAGGAAGCAAGTAAATGAACAACTACAAAGGTAGATGGTTTCACAGGTTCTCAAAGCCAATACACAGAATTTCAAAACTGTCTTGATAGAAAAATAATTCCAAAGCTCACACAAAAAATGATCAATAAGATTATTTTTTTCACTTTTCCTACAGTTTACAAATTTTGTCTAATTAACATATCATTTATGTGAATTAGAAAAAACTAAAACATTATTTGAAAACCTCATAATCAAACCAAAATATACAAAATTCTTTTCCCATATTTACCGTATCACTGCTTTCTTCTATTACTCCTGGGTACAAACTTCTTAAAGTACGAACTTCTTTAGTACAGACCCAGCCTGGCACAATTCTATATCTACCCCTGCTATTATAAAACCATCATTCCCCAGTGGAGCCTTCAATGCAGACCAACTTTCAGTCCTGTCTCTCTGTCTTTTCCATGTACCTACCACTGACCTTTCCTACCAACTATGCACAATGCCCTTAACTATCTGCCCTTCACATTCCAACTCCATTGCAAAATTCTCTACAAAATTCATAGCTATCCCCAATTCCTACTGTCACCATTTTTAAACTGTGACAGCAGCTCTGTGACACGCACTGGAGCCCTCAACCACTTGTACTGTGATTTCAGTCCTGTGAACGCATCATCTCCTAACTTGACTATAAACTCCTTAAGGGAAAAGTCTTATACTTATTTCCCAAAGTACTTGCCACCAACACAGTGACTCTGATACCTAGGTTAGTTTTTGTCATGCAAAATGCTACAATCATTTGTGGTATGTGGGGATATGGTCCATGTAATTTGTGTATTGTAACGTTACAGACTTCATATTCTCTGATCAGCAAATACGGGAAACTCTTTGTCAAAGTTCTCTTGAAAAGTTCTGACCATACTGGACATCTACAGTAAGTCCAAACTACCAGTTCCTTCTCTTCCCCCCCATTCCCATGTTAAACTAGAAGGATTGCTATATTTTTTTCAGATGAGTATAAGACAAAATATGTGGCTTGTGTTAGAGACCGTTTGTGCTATTTATCTATCTTTAAATACTAGACTCACAATCAGCTCAGACTGTGGCTGATGAATATCTTATTATCTTACAGGGTTTACCACAAAGATGGGCTCGTAGTAGCTGCTCAATAAATGTACTGAATGACTATGCAATGGAATGAGTGGTCTGGTAGCTTCTCCATGTGCCCACTGAATACTTGAGAACAACTACATGAACTGCATGGGAATGGAAGGTCTCTTTTCCTCAAGGTTACTTACTTATGTTTAGTGAGAATCTGGTCATGGGGAGTGGTTACTAAGAGGAATCATTTATTTGAAATCCATTGCTTCTGGAGGAATCATACTGAAGAACATTTAGTAAAGATAGGAATTTTTGATAGCTGCCAGAAAGAGAGACTCAACACACTCTCTCACCAACTCAATATTTTACAAAATTCTTTATCCCTCCTGTTACAGTTTAACATTTTTTTCCTCCTTTACTCCCCAGCCTGGCCTCCCTGCAGATTAAGAACAGCTGGGCCCTCAGACTCTTCACTAGACCAGCAGACTATTATTAAACTGCTCTTCAGCCTTTCCCCTTCCAGATGAATAATCTTTCTCTTATTTTTTGTTTTAGGTTTTCTTTTGCAACATTGTAGTCATTTTTGTGACCTCCTTTAGTTGTAAACATAGAACAGACACTGCATTACACACTCCATGTTGAAAGCTGAACAGAGCCTATTTAGGTGACTGTGGTAAAATAAAAAAGGCAGATTTAAAACCAATTAGACCTGGGCTCAAGTTCTAGCTTTGTCATTTACTTGCCATGTAGTCTTAAGAAAAGTCATTAGCCTCAGATACTTCAAAAGGTTGGAAATAACAGCTACCTTACAAAGTTGTTGCAATTAAACCAGATAATGTTATGAAAGTGGTTTGGAAAGGGGAAATTTTTTATTATGTTATTTCTGCTTTGCCTGGGGTTGGGCAGAAGAAAAAGACTGCTTGTTTTGGCATATCTCATTTCAAAAGACTGAAATCTTCATTGTTACCCATACTAAATGTTTCGATCAACCAGGAAGTACAGACAACACCACAGAAACACAATTGTGGCAGTTAGACATGAACAGGATGGCACCAATATACGCACATGTGTGGGGGCCAGGCAGGAAGAGGCAGAGACAGAGTTCAGTGGTCTCATTATACTCTTAACTTGCATCTGGTCTGGAAGGAGACCATGGAGGGGGATTCTGAGAGAATGAGGACGGGTCTCCCTGGTCAGTTCCCGCCCACCAGCATGCCAGTGTCTGTGATCAGAAAGCAAAGAAACCCCAGGAAGGAACACTGTAATATCTGACTCTAGGGTGCTTCGCTGCACAGAGTATGGTACAGACAGTCCCAGACGAGCATCCAACCTCAGCTCATCACCAACACACTATGTTCAGTTCCTCCTCCTTTCGTCTCTCTCCTCCCTTCTGGCAGGTGCAGTCCTTCTAGAATACTCGCAGAAGAAATGGATGAGATTGAAATAACTGCAAGTTCAATTAATCTGATTGTGAAACCTCTTCCCTCCGCGGCTGCACAATATTTGCTCATAAGGTGTGGATCACAGAAAAATGTTGTAAGTGCCTTTAAATTACATAAAGTTCTCCTCAGTATTTAAGCAGTTGGTGTTTTAGTGAATTCTAATTCTCTTGACAAACAGCTACTCAATTTAACCAAGAGCTATTGAGTGCCTGCCAAATGCAAGACATTCTCCTCGGTACCAGAGATTCGATCCAAATACTTAACTCTCAGTTAACTTTTTATTCAAAAAGTTTTAAAGAAATAAGATGCTACTGTAATCAAGATTAGTCATTGATGTCTGTGCAAAGAATGGATCTTAAAATGTGAAAATACAAGCCTCTCCCAGGCAGAAAAGAGAAAAATGGTATTTAAGGCAAAGGGACAGGTTGTGCAGACCCCAGAAACATGCAAGCCGTGAGGCCTGGTCATGGTCTATCTGGGAGACACGGGGATGGCTTCCAAAATGAACTACGTCCTTGGTTACTCAGTCCCCATCAATGTGGCTGTGCTAGTTATGAGGAGGCAAACAAACAAGTCACCTGCTGTGAACACAGCTGAACGACTTGGCAGGACGGACTTGGATGAAGAGTCAACCCAGTGTAAAAACACCCTGTTTTAAGACATTGCATTGATTTTGTAGGCATGCATAATCATTAAAGGGAAGAGATATAACAGGATATACATTTTAGAGGACTGATTGAATGGTAGAGTTCAATAAGACTGAACGAAGGGAAACTAGTTGCAGGACCCCTACAACAATTCAAAGGACTTAAAACTTTCCGAAGAGTCCAAGTAATTTAACTGGCTTCTTTAAGAACCATGAAACTAAACATGAAGATTATATAGCATCCACACATTTTCAAGTTAAAAATCCCGAACTCTTTTGGTAAACTGCACTTTCCTGACTCTGTTATATTGACTGCTGTCCATGCCCACTACTGGCCAGTCTAGGTCTACTTTACTTTCAAGAGCTCAAGCAAGCATGTTAATGTTTCTTAATAGTAGCATACTATTGTTTCTTGTAGGTTAGTATCCAGTCTCACAAAAGTAGGCTTCAACTTAAATATTAAAAAAACACACACACACAAACTAATCTTTATTTTAAAAGGCAGGACTGTTTTGAATTGAAACAAATACCATCAGATTTAATTTAAATTGATTTCTCCAGAATGCCAAAAACAGGCAATGTTTTTTTCCTGTTTTGCCATGGAATCTCATTCCTTCAATACAGAATCCTATCACCCCTACCCTCTCAGAACTATACTACCTTAAGATTCTAAAAGGCTAACACAGAGGAAAACATTTATGACAAAGCAAAGCAAAATTGTAAAAATAATTAAAAGTATAATTGGCACTAAGTTACAGTAGTGTTTAGTGAAGGACAGGATATGTGAAAATGATGCTTAAGGCACAATCAAGACCACATAAGAGGTACAGCAACTACTAGGGTTAGTGTGATAAATCTGTCACATAAATATGTTTAAGACAAAATGATCTAGCAGTAAAAACTATTAAGAAGATCTTCTGCTGATATTTTATCACTAGACATGTCACACCGATTTTCTTTCACAGAAAAAAAGAACAAACCCTGAAATTTGTTTACTGAGAGCAGCGATACATAACCTTATCCCTTAAATAACTCATGCTTTCCTTTCATGCTTTTCATTCCCCCAAATAAAACTTTGTCACCTCTACTGCATTCTAAAACCAACATAAGTGTTTCTACCTCACTAAAAAGAGAGGAATGTTTCAGGATATATTTCTCGCTTTTATTGCGTACAAATTATGAATGAATGTATTTTACTTAAAGACATGTTATTGACAGAAATCTATCAATAATAATGTGGGTATTGTCAAGGGCCTGTCAATATTAATGTAATTATGATTAAGGGGATGACATGGATTTTTAGTTATAATACCAAGTAACATCTTCTACATTGCTGCTATCAATATACACATTATTATTGACCTGTTCTGCGACTCTCAGTACTAAATGTATTACCATTAGGCATATTTGTCAATGCATGCTGCCTACAAAAATTCTGCACTGAAATTTACAGTTCTGTAAACTTTGCGTGCAGTATTTCATGTGATTCCCAAGTAATCTCCATCCATTCCCTCTGCGCCTCCCACCTCCCTGTCCCCCTCAAAACCCAGCAGTCCCAGGCTAGCCTTTTCAAGATCCACAATAATCAACTATTTTTTTAGTATGATAATGTTGCTGCCACACTATCCTAAGGGTTTCGGTAATCAAAATGGAGAGCATGTACAATCATTTTTTCCTTTCAGGTTTAAAAAAAAATTTTAACTAACACTTCACATTTTGAGTTTATGTGAACTAAACTCTCAAACTGGAGATTTTAAGCTTTGAACCTCCAACCTACTATTTCCTTTGTGTGGTCACATAGATTTACTGTCCATTGTATTGAAATCAATACTAATAAATGGGACATGCATCAAAGAGGGATTTAACAGGGTACCGATTCCCAGAACACATTTCAAAATGAGAAAGAGAGTAAAAGCCATGGCTGAGACCATTATAATGCTGTGACCTCTGACACTGTGAAAAGCCCTAGAAGTCAATGACAGTGGGTTCAAATCCCACTTCTGCCACAGACTTGCTAAGTGACTTGTCACTACTCCTTTGTTAATCTCTTTCATCAAACATAAACCAAGTTTATACATATCCCAATTGTGCTCCTTTGGATATAGACAAGCCAAGCCAAATTTCTGTTGTGGACACCAGACCTCAAATTGCTCTTCAATGCCATCTTCATCAAATTCCAAACAAGATGTTTTTTTTTTTCTTTTTGGTAGTGTGTACACAACAGAATTTTCCATAATGTATTTGAAGAAAAACTTCAAAATATCATATTTCTCAAAAAGGTGAAAAATAATAAGTAAGCAGCCCCAGAAAAGGGGATACCTTTTTTTTTTTTTTAAGAGAGGAGAGGGAACTCAACTCAAACATCGCAATGCTGAAGACCATAACTACTACTACACAGTTGAGCAACTGACCTATTTCATTTACAGTATGTTTACTCAAGTATCTAAAACTAATGCAAAATACTTTTTAAACCTTAAAACAGAATTCCCAATATCTTCAGCTATCTTCACAAAGACATTTTTAAGAGAAGAGTATGGTATTCATAATCTTTTCTTTCAGAAAGTTGATACTTCTGAATCTTGAAGAGATAAAGCATCTTGTGAAAACAGAGCACAGATATTTGAGTGAATATGGGGGAGCGGGTTCTGATCAGTTCTATATTCCAGCCCAGGCTCATCAACAGGCTGTGTGACTCTGGACAAGTCATTGTACTACACTGTATTTTTCAGCAGTTTAAAAAGAAAGCGACAATAAAAATTTTATCTAAAATTCTTATAGAAACTGTTTTAGGAAACCTTGGAAGAGGAAGAAAAAGAATGAAGAACAGCCATTTCCAAAAGCAGATACAGTAATGTTGAACTTGAGCCTGGAAAAAGCTAAAGCAAGTGGAGAAATCAGAACACAACAAAGAAGACAGAAACAATCCCCATGGAAAAACAGTGAAGCTTACAGAACACAATCCCCACCAGCTTATGAGTTTACAGGTGCAGTAAACACATGCCACTTCCTTACCACTTATTGAGTGCTAATAAGTGACTGCTGTAGTTAAGTGCCCTTTGCAAAACTAAATAGTAAATCATTTCATCCTTACAATATGATAAAAGAAGTTCTTTTTTTATTCATTTTAAAACAAGGAAACTGAGGCACAGTGAGATTAGCTGACTACTATAAAATCACACAGGTAGAAGTAACAGAGCTATGCTCTGAATTAATGTATTATACTGACAAGTGGTGATGGGCCTAAAAAAATCAACAGAGGAAAGGTGAACATGGACACTTTAGGATGGCACCACAAGACATGCAAATGGGGTTGTTTTAGGAGGCTAAGTACTGAGAGACTGAGAGTACAGGCAAGAACTACAGTAAAAATGCCAATCCAAGGATGAGCAAATGAACCACATGGAACATGAAGCAACCATCTTTAAGTACTTTATACATTTAGAAAAAGGTTCTAGGATCCAATTGCCTATGAAGAAAATTCTAAATGACGTGAAAATTTCTGAGACATGCATTTCATTGCATGTTTTGTGGCACTGGAGAGAATGTGGAAACATCTACACAGGAACAGAGGTCTTAGCAATGGAAGAGGAGCAAGTATGATAGGACACACATTAAGTGCCTTACATTCTTTATCTCACTGAATTCTCATAACACAGTAAATATTATCACATCCGTTTTAAGAAGACCAAAATTAAGGTTTAAGAAGATCACCAGTAACTTACCTACTTAAGACTGTGCTAGCAATTAGTAAATTTCTGGTAAACACTAGAGAAATTGTGGAACACACAAAAGTAAGTAAGTAGTACGATATTTGGTAAGCTCGGATCCAATTCAATACTGCAGAGCTCAAAGCACAATTTTTTTTCCCTCAAGACCAGACCGCTAGTAGACTCTCAAGGCTACAGATTAGGAAAGAAATGACAGAAATGTGGTCAAGTTGCCCATGTTGTGTGTCATGTACATTCCCTTTCCCTGCTTCTATACACGTGGTCAGAGAACCATTCAGAAGCTGTCACATCTGTACAAAGAGACTATGTGGGTGCAAATACGAGGCCTGGGCATTCATTTAATGATTATGAACACAGACTAAATGCAACGTAGAGGCAATGCCAACTCATCTAACACTGTAAGGGAATGATTACGCATAATCAAAAGAGAGTTAGTCCCGGCTGGTGTAGCTTAGTGGACTGAGTGTCGGCCAGGGACCAAAAGGTCGCTGGTTCAATTCCCCAGTCAGGGCACATGCCTGGGTTGTGGGACAGGTCCCCAGTAGGGGGCATGCGAGAGGCAACCACACGTTGATGTTTCTCTCCCTCTCTTTCTCCCTCCCTTCCCCGCTGTCTAAAAACAAAATAAAAAAATCTAAAAAAAAAAAAACCCAAAACACAAAACAAACAAAAAAAACAGAATTACTCTAGAGCTCTTGGTTTTTATATTCTAACAGTAAGAAGAAAAGTCACATAATTGAAATTTTATCTCACCTTACTGATAGGCAGGTAAGAAGAAGGTGCTTCGATAAAAAGAAAATATTGAACAGAATAAAAACACAGGAAGGCCATTTGGTTGTGTAGGTGGGAAAGGCTGGGGAGAAGTGATTACCAGTCCACAATGGAAAGGACAGAGGCTGCCCACACTCCCTCTCCCAGCCTCCAGTGCATGTATAGGAATTATAGCACTAGCATTTGCAACACCAACACTACAGACCCCCAGCAAGAGGAGCAGTAAGGGATTTTCTCCCTGGGGGGTTCTGCCACCTTCTGAAGAACCGAAGAGGAGCATGGGGTATTTGGAAACTGCTGTCTTTTCACAGTAAAGAGATAAAGGGAATATCCAATTTGCTTCTAGGTTCCCCAACCAAGATAATCAATTGAGGAAAAAGAAACGCAAGTGATTCAGAGCAGAACTTTTGTCCAGAAATGAAGATTATGTATATGGCATACATTTCCCTTGTGCTATGGAAACCAAGTGTATGTGATGCTGTGAGGAAAACATACAGCTAGGGCTAAGAACATAATGAGCAATGTGATGCTGGGCAAGACTGCTAACTTCTGTATTGTTCACCTACCAAATACGTCAAATGAAAATACCTGCCTTCCTACTGCAAAGATGATTTCAACCTTTGAATATAAATAAAAGTTTTATGGCTAAACTAAAAGGGTAGGGGAAAGAAAGAAAAGAATTATGATTCTGATCCTAAAGGAAGAATTAAACTTGAAATCTGTATCTATTAAACAAATGAGATTGACTATAGACATGTTTATGGCTTTTAGTAATGAATTAACTGTGAACATATATCTTTAATGATTAGAAAACTAATAAATAAATGCACATTAAATATGAATGAATAATTATCTTAAGAAACAGAATTTAAATGCTAGAAGGAAACACAGGTCATCTAGTCTAAGACATGAACTTAATTTTCTTAACAGAAACTCTGTTTTTCAAGCAAAATATACAAGTAGCTGTTGAAGGTCTGTTTGCTTTATCTTTCCCCTACAAAGCTCCAAGAAATTTTAATAGCTCTTCTATGGAACAGTTTTAAAACCAGAAGTTGAGTGCTACCCCTAATTTCTAAAAAAGAAGGGAATAAGGCCAAGAGACAGAGTTGGTCAGAGGAAAATCACTCAAGTCTGGAACTCAGCTTCCTTGACTTAGTGTAACATACTCTCTACTATGTCCTGTTTTATTTTCCTTCCGATTTTTCTTTTTTTTTTAAAGAAAAAAAAAAACAACAACACAGGGGTTCTCTTTTTGACTTTGTATATAATTCCACTCTCTTCTTTCAAACCTACTTCTGGCTCAAGACCATTCAACTCTAATCTTTCTGGGTACAAGTAATTGATAACATGGGTCAGATCAGAGAGAATATATAAATGAAAGAGAAAAATGCCAAGAATATAAAGTGAAAGGGAAAAAAGCCAAGTCAACTATCCCAAGTTTATATTCTGCTGAGGTTTAACTAAAGGTAACATATTAAGGGAAGTTGTTCAGATTACAAACTGCGGTGTGGTAGAAGCCTCAGTCTCCCCATAATTGGTTTTAAATGTTAAGGCAAAAAAAAAAAAAATCATTTCCAAAACTATCATGGAATGTTAGAACACGTCCAGAACGTTCACGAGAACGTTCAACAACTTGTCTCATTAGGTGAAATGCCCTTTATTTCACAAAATGTTGCATTTTTGGAAAATGGAATCTAAAGAAAAGAACAAACAGTAACTTTTAACTTCAGGTCCCCAGAGGAAAAGTGCTAATGATTCTCATATTTCTTATCAGAAATCAATATTAAATATAACGAACTCATCGCAAGCAATTTTAGGAAAATTCTCAGTAACTCTTCCTCCACCAGAAAACTGAAACTGTTTTCAAGGATATAGGTTTTCAAAAAGCTGGAAACTTGCGCATTTTTTTTTTTTTTTGGTACCAAATCTAACACTACACATGAACCAATGCTAAGAAGTGAAGTGGGGACCCTGCATAATTAAGCCGTTCACAAGAGTTAACCAGGCACCGCCAAGTACGGAGCAAAGATTTGTCTCTACAAAGTCACGTCGTGGAATGCACCAAGTTCGCTTTTCTTTTTTCTTTTATTAGTGCGATCCGAAGCCTAATTTTCGGAGTTTAGGTATGCTTCCTTGCCTTTCCAAAAACTCACACTGTGATTTGCCTCCTCTAGGGAGTCAGGAAGCCAGTGACCAAAGGGACTCAAGCAAAGGGCGACCATGACAAGGCGGTGAAGCGGCGCGCCCTACGAGCTTCAAGGCTGACCTCGGGTTGTACTGCGGTTCCTCGGATGGACACTGACCTTACACGTCCCGCTCCACGGAACTGCCTCTGAAACATTCTCTAGGAATCGTGGCTTTTTCTAGCAGAACCAGGGCTACCCAGGGTTCCGGAACTCGCGGGCTTCCGGGACGACGCAGGACCCGGAAGTGCCTGGAAAAAAAAAGGGGAAACTAAACCAACGAGGACTATGCTTTGGCTGGAAGAGGAAGGCCGGGGAAGGCCTCGGAGGCCCAGCAACTGCGAACGCCGACAAGTCGAAGGGCCGAAGGGCCGAAGGGCCGAAGGGCCGAAGGGCCGAATGCCGAAGAGCCGAAGAGCCGAAGAGCCGAAGAGCCGAAGAATGCACTGCGCGCGGTGATTGGTCAGCTGGCCTGTCGGAGGAAAACCGTATGTGATTGGCAGGAGAGTCGCGAACCCGTCAGCCCCGGGTCTTGGCCGTGCGTGATGAGGTCCCGGGGTCAAAGGGCGGCTACGGGTCGGGTCTGTCGGGGCTTTCCCTGACTTCAGCCGAGGCCGAGGGACTAACGCCGAGGGTTGGCGGCGGGGCGGTTAGGCACTCCGGCCTCCTCCTCCGCACACTCTGGGTGGAGGACTTGCTGCAGGGTAGTTTTGTGGGGAGGGGAATTTAGGGTAGGGTAGGGTAGGGTAGGGTAGGGCAGCAGCCTGTAGGTGGGGTACACATGGCCAGGCGTGGAGTTTGCTGTCCGTTGCGGGCTCAGGAAAGGGGTTGGCCAGTTCCAGAACGAGGACCTGCGGGGCGGGTTGGACGCGCTAGCACAGTTGGCATACGGAGTTTGGCTGCAGTGTGGGTCCGAATAACCCCGGATCTGTAGGAAAAAGGGATAGCAGGTCGTCCAACCCTGGGAAACTGAGGCAAGATTTCTAGGACTGGGGCCCGAGGGAAGATCAATTTTGAGCGTTCACCAGGCAATTTTGTGTAGCCGGCGGCACTTGAATCGCCACTGCCTTCTATTGTGTGCATGGCAATGCCCACGTAGAGGTTTGCGCAGATAGGTAGAACTGCTTGCACATATTAGGTCTACACAATGTTTTAGCTCTTACTTTCCCCACCCCTAGTCTTAGGACAGCTGTATTGTTAGCTTATCCTGTACAACCAGTGTCACAAGAAAGTTTTTGTTTGTTTTTTAAAATTACGGAACAGTTGTTACGCAATACGAAACATGGGCAAGATAAAAACATTTATTAATGAACTCATACTGTTTAAGTTTGTTTATACATAGGAGATATACAGTTTAACATCATTCATGCCTGAAATCTTGTCTTCCACACATTAAGGAGATCTTGGGAGAAACAAGATTGGAGGAGGAAGGTGGTTTCTTGAATTTGTGAAAGTCCTTCGCGTCCTGTGAACTAAGGGTACAAAGAGCAGGAATGGCAGGTTGACAGGCTGTGTAGGTCATTTCAGCATAGGCCAGGGGTTTCTCTGGAGTTAGCCATTGTAGTAACCACCGGCCATCTGAAATATGACCAGTCCAGATTGAGATCTGATCTAAGTATAAAATGTGCACTGTATTTCTAAAATATAGTGTGAAAGGGAGAGTAAACTTCCATTTTATATTGATTACACATTGACATGAGAATGTTTAAGAAAATTTTAAATCACATGTGTGGCTTATACTTCTATTGGATAGAACTGTTCTAGAGGGGAAGAAAATCTCTTAGCTATTAGAGCTTCTAGGTTACCTTCTAGCTACAGTTATGCACTGATTAAATATGGGGACATATTCTGAGAAACACATCCTTACACGATAGAGTGCATGTATACAAACCAAGATGGAACAACCAACTACATACCCTGGCTCTATGGTGTAGCCCACTGCTCCCAGACTACAAGCCTGTACAGCAAGGGACTACAAAACTACAAGAGAGCAATTTGCTATGTATAATGTGCACTTTTTGACTTAAGTTTTTGAGAGAAAAATAGGGTGCGCATTATATACATGGGTAGTACTAATTCCGTATCTATACAAATGTTTTTAATTATTTATGCTTATGCGTTAAAAGTGTAACTCTAGAAAGCAATAACTATCCGTATGCAAATTAATACCCTGGAATACGATAAACAATCTTGTTTCTAAATATAAATAAATAAAAAATGGAATTAAAAATTAAAACAAAAGATTTTTCCCTGAAAGGTTGGGCCAAAAACGTGGGTGCCCATTATACACAGCAAAATATAGTAAATCAACCACAGGGGACAATGCTGCAATGAGTTAGAGCAACAAATTGAAGTTTCTCTCCCTTCCTCTCTCTAAAATCAATAAATAGCCTTCGCCAGGTGACTCAGTTAGTTGGATCGTTGTCCCATACATGAAATGGTTGCTGGTGTGATCCCCAGTGAGGGCATACACCTTGATTGCACATCCTGTACCTTGTCGGGGTGTGTAAGGGGAGCAAGTGATTAGTGTTTCTTTCTCCCCCTTCCTCTCTATCAAAAAAATATAAAATAAACATGTCCTCAGGGGAGGATTAAAAAATAATAAAAAAATAAGTAAAATTTTTTTAAACCAATCGAGAGACTTGGTAAACGAGGTGTATCGTGCTGCTGCCAGCATAACATGGCTACAGTATTACAGCAAACATATTTTCTAATAAGTAAGAAGAGTCCACTTTAAAATAATGATAGAAAGTATAGTATAGTAAACATATAAACTAGTACCAGAGTTGTTATCATTATTATAATATGTACTGTACATAACTGTATGTGCTATAATTTTATACAGCATGCAGCACAGTAGATTTGTTTATACCAGCATCAACATAATTATGTGGATAATTGGTTGGACTATGATCTCAGTAGATGATAACAAATTTTCAGCTCATTATAATATGGGACCACTGCCCTATATGTGGTCATTGACCAAAATGTCCTATGCACAGGACTAATCACTTACCTTCTAGAGTGAGAAGACTGAGTCTCACTTAGCAGTTAAGAAGAAAGGCAGCGATGTTTCACTTCTCAGATAGGCCTACAAGTGTACTGTGCTTCACTTAATTTTTATGAAAAGAGGGAGGTGGGGGGACCTTCAAAAGATTGACATTTTCAGAAAGCAAATTCTAGTTCATGGACATGACAATATCTGTTGATAAAAATAAAGATACCAAGCTATCCCAAAATTTGAATTAATGTTTAATGAATAATTAAGAATATAAGGAAACATGTAGAACATTAAGATTTTTTTGAAAATGTTTAAGTTCTGGTTTTTATCATTTTATCACTAAATATAGAATGCCTTTTTTAGATATCCAGTGACCTAGTAAGCTGAGGTTTTAGGGAAGCTTTGTTTCCCATTTTTTGTATTTGCTTTATATTTATTTTTCATTCATTTATTTAACAAAAGCTGCTAGGGGCCAGGAATATTGCTAGACAGTGTTGATAGAAAAGTGAATTACACTGACATGGCCCTTACTCTCTCAGAGCTAATGAATATCAATTCAGAGACAGTGCAAAAGTAGATAATGACCAAGGCATAGTGTATTTTGCCTTTGATTAAGTGCTGAACCTCTGTAAATTCAACACATTAATTGCTTTAAACCTAGAAGTTATATATTCCTGACGACATGTTAAGAAAGAGTCCTGGGCCGGGGAGGGAGGTGGAAGGATCCAGCAAAAAAGAGAACTCATGGACAAGGGGACGAGGACAGCAGTGTGGTGACTGTGGTGCAGGGAAGGGGTGTGGGTGGAGGTGGGAGAGGGTATGGGGGGATAAATGGTAATGGAAAAAAAATAAAATGAAAAGCAGAGAGTCTAGGATTTGGCTGTGGGCTTAAAAAATTAGTAAAAAAATCAAAGTATATTTATTCATACATTAATGATGAGAAAGAATTTAAATTAGAATGTTTATTTACCTTTAAATATGAAAAAGATGAAAAGGTTATTAATACCATCTTACTTATACCCTCTTTTGGCCCTTTATGGACTTTTAGCTTCTTAGGAATTTAATAATTCGTATAGATGTAAAGGAGACATTGACTTATGCCCCTGACATTGTTTAAAATTGCTGACTTTAAAAAGTTAAACTTATTTTAGCATTTTACATACTTCTTAAATCAATATATTTGAGTCTTTTAGGAAAAAGTTAAACAGGCCTTATGTTTAACTTTTGGATGTTAGATCACTACTGCTGGTATAACAACTTAACCACGAAGTTAGCTGCTCAAAACAACACCAATGGTTTATCTTACAGTCAGAAGCCCAACTCAGGTTCTCTAGGCTGAAATCAAAGTGTCTTCATGTCTTTGTTTCTTCTAGAGGGTCTAGGGAAGAATCTGTTTTTTTTTGTTGTTGTTTTGCTCATTCTAGTGGTTGACCAAATTCTGTTCCTTGCTATGGTAGCACTGATGTCCTCAGTTCCTTGCAGATGTCAGCTGAGGGGATGGTCCCAGCTTCTAGAAGCTGTCCACATTCCTGTGTCCCTCCTTCTTCATCTTCAAAGCCAGCAGTGGTGAGTTGAGACCCTTTCCTCCTTCTGATCTCTTTCACCTGTTCTCCTGTTGTTTGATCTACCTAAGTGCAGTCTTTTAAGGATCTGAGTAGGTGGGGCCTACCTAGATGATCCCGGAAGATCCGTGCATCTCAAGGTGTATAACCTTAATCACATCTGCTAAGATCCTTCTTCCATGGTGAGGTAGCGTATTCACTGGTTCAAGGGACTAGGGCATGCACATTTTCAGGGGCTAGTATTCTGCCTGCCATGATCTCATTTGGGCCATGCAGAGTATCCAACCTTTCTTACTAGTGTTCTTAGTACTTTAGGGTAGAATATAATATTGATAATAACATGTAACTTTTATTGGCTATATAATATGTTTTAGGCACTATTGCAAATCTTTTTTCTGCATTTATTTATTTAGTCCTCACAAATGCTTTAGCAAGCAAGCACTCACTATTCCCACTTACAGGTAGGGAAACAAATACAGAGTGGGGAAGTAACGTGTCTAACTTCTCACAGGTACTGAATGGTGGAATGAGGATTTGAACCTATTAACCTGGTTTCAGAGCCTGTGTGTGCTCTGAAACACACAGGGTAAAAATAATTTCTGAATGTGTGCATTTAATAAACATGCTTTGATGACATAGTGACTATGAGTACAGGATCTAGTATCATAGTATCTGGAGGCAAATTCTACCTTTACCAGTTATGGATGACCTTGGACCAGTTCTGTAACTTCCCTGTGTCTAAGTTAGGATTGAAATGAATTAATAACACTTGAGGAGTAAATGAGCTACCATATGTAAAGTACCTAGAACAGTGTCTGGCATAGTAAACTATTGCTAGCTATAATTATTTGTGAAAATCCAACTTTTGAAAACAGTAGTTTATTGTAAAAATTAATGTTTCTTTTATGTTAATTCAGTCTCTTTTCAAAACAAAAACTGAAAACTAAAATTTTCCTTTTTATACGCCACAGTGTTATATCTTTTCTCAGCCTTAGATTTCCCCACAGCAGTCTAGCCTCCAACTTTCCAGAAGCATTACTTTCTAGTGTTACCTGATCGTACACTTTAAACCCTTTGTTCAGACACTAGTAGTCTATGTTACTGAGGACATCAGAACATAAACTCCAAATACTCCCCCTGCCATTCTTCTGCCTAATACACAACCGTCATTTCTAAGTTCCCACTGTTCTCTTTTGCTATTATTATTTCTTGAGAGAGAGCCATGGGATATCCTGGTTCCCTTGCTATAACACCTAATTCCACTACAGATTTCACCCGCTCTTCTAAGAATCTTTGCTGACATTGCCTTAATTCATACTCTCCTCATCTCTGCACTGTAAATCATCTTCGAACAAATTCAACCTCACAACCCATCAGGTGTGTGTTCCTTCCTGTTAGAATGATCTCTCTGAAGGACAAGCCTCCACATGGTACTGTTAACTCTCCTTCTTCCAACTCTTCAGGGTCCCCTCACACCCACTCTAGTTCCTGAAAATACTATTTCTTTTTCTGTGTCTCTTAGAACCTTACAAGCTTCTATTGTAGCACTTAAAGTATCACAGTTGTTTTATTTAAGCATCTGTCTTTCCTTGTAAATCATGAGGCAGTTTTGCTTGAGAGAATTAATTATATTATTTGTCATTATCTGTTTACCTGTCTGTTTCTTATCATTAACTGTGACAAAAGGAGGGTCTTTGTTTTATTCATTTCTCTTTTTCTCTCTGCCCAGGATATAGATGGTGCTTAATAATTGTTGAATGAGTAGGGAAAAATAATCCAGAATCTATACAATAAAAAAATTCTGCTTAAGTCTAACAAAGTACCTAAAGCTACTTAATGGGAATATATAAGAGCTTGGTTTTAGAAGAAGCTTAACTTGTGGTTATAAGCATGGACTCTGGAGCCAGAGCACCTGGCTTTGAATTCTGGCTCGGCCACTGACCACCTATGACTCCTGAGCAAGCTAATGAACCGTGTCTGCTCTTGGTCTGTAAAATAGGATGATAATAGGATCTATCTTTTAGGGTTAGTGTATCCAAATGAATTAATGTGTATAATGTGCCTATAACAATTTCTGCCTCATAGTAAATATTCTGTGTGTTAAGTAAAAACACAGTAGTTTATGTTCTCATTACTTTTGATGATAGCTAATGTCCTTGTAACACAGTGATAAAGTAGCCCAGTGTTTTGTATCAGTGATATTTAACGGGATACTTTTAACCCTCAATGATTTTTAATATCTTACATCATAGAATGACCATATGTGAGGTCTGTCCATAAGGCATCCAACCAGACAACATGAAAAATAGGGAAATTATTTGAAAAATATACAAGATACAAGAAACATTGTACACAGGACAATGATGTCTTAGTCCCCTTCAGAGCAGGTACCTTGGGACCTCATACAGTTCTCCCAATGACCATCAAATGCTCTGTTGTATTTTCCCAAATCTCACTGATGGTCTGAAATCTTTTCCCTTTCAGAGGTGATTTTTAGTTTTGGGAAAATCCAGAAGTCTCAGGGCGCCAAATCTGGGCTGTAGGGGGTCTGAGACACCTGGGTGATTTGATGTTTCACAAAAAAACTCATCACAAGATGTGATACACAAGCAGTGTGTTGTCATGATGAAGCTGCCAGTCATCAGTTGCCCATAGCTGCAACCTTCGGAATCACCTGAATAGTTTTCGCAGAGGAATGATTAAGCTTAACGCAAAATTTGATGCAGATTCGTTGCTCTACTCACTCAGACATTTTAAATACGACGGCCACACAGTACACAGGCTCATTCAACAGCATCTACTGCTCCCACTGACTAGTACAGTGAAATTGTCATTGTTAATACCTACGCATTCCAGTCCACTCTCCTTGGCTGCCAGGGTACATCAATGTCTCACAAACTGTTCTCATTATATTAATAATATCTGGACTTTTTCCAGACAGACCTCATATATTCAATACACATTTAGAGAATACTTGTGTATGATTGCTCTCACAAGTCACTTAACATATTTTCTCTTTGCATTACCTTTGTTATTTGCTGTAATAAAACAAATGACCACAGGTTTACAGCATAAAGTACCAGAAATTTATTGTCTTCGTTTCTATAGGTCAGAAGTCCTATAATAATCTCACTAGGCTGAGATCTAAGGAAGAATATATTTTCTTGTTTTTTCTGTTTCTAAGAGGCATCCACATTCCTTGCCTTGTGGGTCCTTTCTCCATCTTCAAAACCAGCAATGTTGTGTCTAACTAATTTGCAGTTATATCTCTTTCTCTGACTACAGACCGGGAAGGTTCTCAACTTTTAAGAATTCTTGGGATGGATTAGGTCCTCCTGGATAATCTAGGTTAGTCTTTCATCTCAGAATCCTTACGTTAATTGCAAAAGTGCCTTTTGCCATGTAATATATTAAAAGTTTCTAGGGGTTCAGGTAAGGTCATCTTTGGAGGATCATTATTCTGCCCACTGCACTCTTGTCCTATAAATGAATCACTGCTGAAAGGTGGACAAGTTGAACTTTCTGAAAATGGAGGCAATGTTAACTAAATTATGAACAGTTGTATCGGTATCATTTATCATTTCTTCCTCCAGTGGTTGGTAAGAGCCATATCTTCTTAGCAGAGTGCCAAGGTACTGCAGGGCTTACTGGTCAATGTCCTTGTTTTTCATGACTTTTATTCTAGTAGAGAGGGAAGAATCCACTCATATTAATTTAGTGTCTGCTATGGGCTAAGCATTTTACAGTGAATTTCAGCTATATTAGTCCTGTTTGATTTCCACAATAACTTTTTAAGGTGTGGTAGGTAAACCATGTAAAGATGACCTTCAATTTTCCCTACCATGTAGTTTTGATGCCCTTGTGTAATCTTGTCCCATTAAGTGTGAGCTGGATGTAGTGATTCTCCCAGTGAATGGAGTAGGACAATAGTGAAAGAGTATCATTTCTGGGATGAAGTTACAGAAGACTGTGACATCCCTCTTACTCATACTATGTCTGCTTCCCTTTTACTAGCTTGTTTTGATGAGCAAGCTGTGGTGTGACATATTGCCCTAAAGAGAGGCCAACATGTCAAGAAAGTGAAGGCAACTACCAGCCCATAGCCAGAAAGGAGCCAAGGCCCTCAGTCCAACAGCTTGTGAGGAAGTGAGCCTCACCAACAACCAGAGCATGAACCTACAAGCAACCGTTCCTTAGGTGAGCCTTGAGATAAAGGCAGCCCCAGTGGACACCTTGATTGCAGCCCCTGTGTGTTCCTGAGTCAGAGAATGCTGCTAAGCCACGCCTAGGTTCCTGACCCACACAACTTAAGGGATAATAAATCTGTTTAAAGTCACTAAGTTTGAGGTAATTTGTTATGTGGCAATAGCTAACTAATACTAAGATATTAATACTGTTTTAGTGTAAATGAGGAAATAAACCTTGAAATGGTAAGGCAACTCTGTAGGTCTCACAGGTATTAGTGAAAGCTCTTTCCGCTACAAATAATGATGATGATAATAATGCAGTTAGGATATTGGTAGTAGCTTACATTTGTTGAGTGCTTACTAGGTGTTTGGCACCTTTCAGATATACAGATATATATATATATATGTAGATCAATACAACAACTTTATGAGATAGGTACTATAATTATCTCCATTTTATATATAATAAAGTTGGAACTAAGATAGATTGAATGACATGTCCAAGATCCCTAGTTAGTTTGTATATTGTCAAGATTTGAACCCCTTTGTATGACTCTAGAGTTTTCACTTAACCACTCTAGTAAACTCTTTCCTAAAGATCCTTGTTACTGGGCAAAAGATGATGGGTGCAGTGGGAAGAAAGGGAAGGATTCTAAGAGTTCACAGGCCAAGAAGTTGCTTCTGATCAGGGCTATGAGGAAATGCTATGCTGCCAGGAGGCATCTGATCTGACTCCTGAAGGCTGGGCAGGATTTAGACATAGGCTCTTAGAGGAAGGAGTATGCCCTCTGAGCAAAAGGGGTGGAGAAGCATGAGACACCATGGCAAGGGCTGGAGAAAGATGAGGGGTAGTGGGAGACAGTACTAGAAAAGTAGTTTGGAGCCGAGTTATTAGTTATGTAGGAATTTTTTTAATTAAAAAATTGATTCTTGAGTTTTTTGACTTGTAGTTTAAATCAGTTACACCTTAGTTTAAACTATACAATGGAAGTATTATAGAGATAATATTCTGGTGAACTTGAAACATAGGGGATCTGATTGTATAGATTGTATGAAAGTCAGAAATTTAGTACCAGTGAAGTGCAAAATGAAAATAGGAAGGCACAAAGAACATTTTATATGATTCGATTTCTTAACACACTCAAAGGTGTATTCAGTTTATATTTAGTTTCAGTGAAACTACATGAACATCAGGATCTGCAGACCTTTTCATTTCCTTCTAAAAACAATACTAGCAGTGGTTACCTTCAAAACAGATTCAGTATTTCACTAAAAATAGAGCATATAGAAATTACAGAAAAATCATTATGATTGTATTTTCATTATCTGGGTGTGGACCTTAAAAACAGTACTATGGAAAGAAGTCATATGAAACAGGGCTTAAAATATCATCCTCTCTTTTTCTCAAATTCAGTAGATGAAAATTTAATTTTGTCATATGTTTTCACTGTTCAAATTTGTTTATGGTGTGAGCTTTCAATTTAGACAATTTATCATTACTTGGAGAGGAACTTTTTCTCTTAAGCCAGATTGGGTTTCCTTTCCAGGGAATAGATGAATCCAGGAAAAATGTTTCCACAGCTCATGCCTTGCCAAAAGCAGTGGCCGTGGAGGAATGGAGACTTTGTTGAATAATGGCAGAGGAAAATATGTAACCTTTTTTCCATTGCACCTCTATGTCCCTGACATGTCTCAAAACTCTCCAGGCCATGACTCAAGCAGTTTACCTTTTGATGCTTAAATGTAGGGATTGAACTTCTGTTTCCCAACAATATTAAGCAAGTGATTACAAATATGAAATATATGCAGAGGCCTACTTTGATTCGTCCCTGGCAGTGGTGTGAACTTTGAGAGGTTTCTTAATTGTCATGAGCCTCAGTTTCTTTTTTTTTTTTAATCCTCACCCAAGGACATTTTTTCATTGCTTTTAGAGAGAGAGAGGAAGGGAGACAGGAAGAGAGAGAAAGAAACATCAATGTGAGCAAGAAATGTCATGTGGTTGCCTCTCATATGCCCCTGTACCAGGAATTGTTAGCACCCAGACTGAGGATGGAACCCACAACCTAGGTATGTGTCCTGTCCACGAATCGAACCCATAACCATTCACCTACAGGACAATGCTCCAACTATCTGAGCCACACTGGCCGGAGCATGAGCCTCAGTCTCTTAATCTCTCATCTGTTTGACGTTCTTCTAACATTTCTTTGTTTTAATGGGTTTGGGATTCTAAAGGCCAATTTTCTATGATTGGTTTTAACTCAGTTCTACTTAAATGTGGGTCCGTATGCTGTCTCCATGCATTTTATGAAGCCATCTTTTCTTCTGCAGCTTTTCTGCAATAACATAATTATGTCTGTAAGAGAAGCAGAGTCTCCTAAATTCTTAGTGTAGACCCAATTTAACTCCTCCTGTTACTTTTGACCTCATAATTTAGGACAGGGTGCTCCCTGTACCTCTCAGCCAGACAGATCCTGCAACAGCCCTAGAGAAATAAGCTTGAGGTCATTTCTGCGTCTATTTAAGTATTTGTTGTATATTTTACTGCTGTAACAGAGGAAGTCAGTGAGGAAAAGAGTGAAAATACATGGTAATAATTTAATCTGACTTAGTTTAACCTGACACCATTAACCTTAGCAAACTCAGCATCCAATGCCTAGCTTTACCCTCTTCCCACTGCTCCCAACCTGGAGGACTGAAGTGACCTCAGGGGAGGACCTTTCTTCAGAAAGAAACCTTTGGAACCATGAGAAGGTGTTTCAGATGAGCTGTTCACTCACTGTGTCCGAGGTCCAGGACTGATCTGCAGTAGTATTCTTGTATCCCTCAAAATGTGGGAAGTGGAGTTAAAGTTTTTATAAGCACACCTTATATAAAGTTTCACATGATTTCTAAACAGTCTGGAAAACTTTAGAATCAGAAGTTCTGATTCTTCTTGAGTTTCTCGGTTAGTGCATTGTCCCTCCTGCGACTCATTTTAGAAGGACCTGATGACTGCACATTGCTCCTGATTCTCTCTGGGTCATGTATTTAACCTGACAGTTGGATGAAGGTGATGCTATGGAGTTACAAGAACTGGGCTGGGTGTTAAGGAGACCTGACTGCTTGTGTTCACCAGATGCATTGAGTTGAGTGCCCGTTGGGTGAACGATAGAACTCTTGAGAGCCTCAGCACCTCATGTGAAAATGAAGTGTATGAACTAGAGAGGTTTTGAGAACTTTTCCGATTCTAAAGTTATACAGCTCTAAGAGTGAGTTGCCACATGCCTATAGATATTTTGGATTAGACCCAGACACCAAGGTGAAGAAATGTCCAAGGATAGTGCTGCTCAGCTAGGCTTTGACATTACTCAGACTTGCAGGGCACAGGTTTAATCCACCTTGACACTAAAATTTCTCAGGAGAAAAGCATCCCTGAGAAGATGTTGGGTTTGCTATTGTTATACCATCTCTAAGTGCTTTGTTTTATTGTGTTCAACTTAGAGGTTTTATAACTTCAAAGTGTACTTTTTAACCATTATTACAGAAAGACAATATAAAAACCTATGATTTCTATATTTACTCCTTTCAAATGCTATCATTTAAAAGTTATCCTTGTTAGAAAAACCTACTAAGGCTCACTAATCCAATGACAATCGATGAAAGAAGATTTTTACAGCATACATGACACTATTTTGTCATTTTGGAAGGATATAAACCTTTGTGAGAAAGTGCTCGCCCTTTAGTAGCTGTTGTGCTGGGAGAGGAACAGAGCCCAAAGAAATAAAAACAGGAACAGCAATGATAGAATCAAAATGCCTGGGACATTTTGCAGAAGAATGGAAATAACCTAAAAGGGAAAACATATGCTTTGGTTTGCTAATAAAATGAGTTTGTGAGTACTTGATTAAATTAAGGTTACCCCACTTAAAAACAGGTTGAAATCTTTCTTTTCCTAGAGTGCAAATCTCTCTTTAAAGATAAATGTTGCAGGGGTATTTTAATTATTGAGGCTGGGCACTTACTTCCTTCTTATATTCACATACTTCCAAAAAGAATTGGGAACATGGAAGCATTTCATAGCTGTTTAGAGAAATGAGGACTTACGTCTTTCTAGTTACAAACATTACTTCCAAGTTTTGAGTTCAGGATGCCTGCTCTACAGTACTGAACCTTCCAGGTTGTATCAAATCAATAGGATGTATGATCTGTGTGTGCTAACATCCAAACATTGGTGAGTCACTAGGATACACTGGGGCAAGACTGTTTTAGCTAGCTTTGTTTTGAGTTATTGTTTTCCGTGTGGTCAGTCAATTATGAAATTGACATGTGATTTAGAAAATAAAATTTTATAAATTTCTTCTTATTGCCAAGTAACTGTAGCTCAAACACAGTGTAGCAATTGTGGAGTCTAGCTCTGTATGGGCTGATTTTTTAGCATATTAATCAGAGGCTTAAGATAACCAGAAAGCGCTCATTCTGAGGTAACATAATAGATTCCAGCTCACCCTTCGAAATCTTAAACCATATCCATGTATGTTTAAGTAGTGTTTATTGAAAGCTTTTATTTCTAAGTGTTTTCATATATGATTTTAAAAAATAGTGCCAATTTATTATGAAGCATAGGTGGTTCATATTTCTGATTAAGGTTACTCTATTTCCATTTTGTGAAAAATAGTAATGACTAATATTTATATAGTACCAACTATATACTATACACTCTTCTAAGTGTTTTACATATATTAGCTCAATTAATATTCACAACAACTCTTTGTAATAGCCATTGTTATGATTACCATCCCATTTTACAGATACTGAAAAATGACACACAGAGAAATTATATAAACTGCTCCCATTCATAAAGGTGACAGGTCAGAATTTGCACCCAGGCACCCTGATTGTGGCATTTCTGCTCTCAGTTACCATAATATGCTTCCTCGTATACCTCAGTACCCTCAGTTTGAGGCCTGGAACCCCAAACTCTTTTTTACTTAACCACTCAATAATGAATGAGTGAAGTGGGAAGAAAACAAATAACTAGCTTAAAGCCAGAGCTGGTCACATAGTTTGCAGAGCTCAGTCCAAAGTGAAAATGTGGAACCTCTTGTTCAAAAAGTAGAAAAAAATGCCCTTAAAGGTACTAAAACATAAAGCCAATTCCTTTTCTTCATAGCCTCTCTCATCATATTGTTAATTTGCCATTTCATGTTTTAAGAAAAAATAAAAGTTTAAATTATTAGCATGAATTTTACGACTCATCTTTGTTTTGTGCAATGTCTATTTTAAATACCAATACGAGAGCATTTAACTTGTATGTGTAATCACCCAAGTTGCATGATACTTTTTTTGCAGCCTGAACCTGAGTAATACTGTGCACAGTCATTGCTAATATAAGGAGAACAGTTTGTGTGACATCAATGTAACCTGGCAGCTAAGGAGAGTGGACTGGAATGCACATGTGTGAACAATGATGACTTCACTGTACTAGTCAGTGGGGGCGGTAGATGCCATTGAGTGAGCATGTGTACTGTGTGGCCGTCACATTCAAAATAACTGAGCAAGTAAAATAATGAATATGCATCAAATTTTGCATTAAGTTTGAACATTCCTCCACGGAAACTATTTGGATGATTCAGAAGCTGCAGCTATGGGCAACTGGAGATTGGCAGCTTCATCACAACAATGCATGTGCTCATGTGTCACGTCTCATGCAGAGTTTTTTGGTGAAACATCAACTAACTCAGGTTATTCAGCACCCCTACAGCTAACATTTGGTGGCCTGCGATTTCTGGTTTCCTCCAAAACTAAAAATCACCTTTGAAAGGGAAGAGATTTCAGACCATCGATGAGATTCATGAAAATACAGTGGGGCAGAGCTGATGGCAACTGGGAGAACTGTGTGAGGTTCCCAAGGTGCTTACTTTGAAGGGGACTGAGGCATCATTGTTCTGTGTACGATGTTTCTTGTATCTTGTATCTTCTCCGATAAATGTCTCTATTTTTCTTAGTACATGGCTGGATACCATATGGACAGACCATTTTATATATAATATATATATATATAATATATAATATATATGTAATATATATATATATTTTCTTTCCAAGTACAATGGAAACTACACAAAACTAACTCAACTGTCTTTATTTCACTCCTTTACACATACATATTTTACCAACCCTTTTACCTCTGGCTTGCCAATGAGTAAGGAAGGACTGAATGGAAAAAGAAGTGTCGGTTGTCCTGTGTTTTTCTTTACTTCTGTGTCATCATTTTCAATGTAAAGTAGCTTGCTAATATGGGAAAAATATGAATAAGAAAAGATATGATAAGTTGCCTCAGTTGTCCATGTCTTTTAGATTATCAGTTTTCTTTCTGTGTTTGGAGCAGTTTTGGTATGAACAGAAAGCGCAGCCTCTTAGGGCTGTTGGTGTCCTTGTTCACTCAGTTACAGATGTGACACACTGACTATATCCTTGAGGTTCACTGAGCTTTCACTTATCGTGGATCCCTGTGCTCATGGATATCACAGAACAGAGCAAGTGACATGCATCTTACTTGTATCTCTGACCACTGCCCCATTGGATGTCACTTATAAAACTTCACTTACAAGTTCAAATATGAAGTTATTGAAAATTTTTTGATGGCCATAGCAGAGTTCTTTTAAATGCAAGACCGTGGACAGGTCACATGCCTGTGAAGCTGGCCCTGCTTTGGGCCATTAGTTGTGGTGGAAACTCGTCTGAAACCATTTTTCCAGTCAACCCCAAACATTTCAAACATTGTGCTAAAAATAAGGGATTGACCTTCAAGGGTTAGGTGTGGTCACAGGTACTCAACACAGGGTAGCCACGCTTGCAAGGACAGTGCAGTTGACTGGCTACTGTGGCACTGAAACCACACCCTGCAGAAGGATAATGAACAACTGGCTGCCACTAACAAGTGGTTAATGGCTAAGCATGGATCCAGAGAGTTTGGGTAGTTTTGACACATTCAAAGGGCAGGTAAAGTCAAATGACAGAGAGAAGAACTAACTCTGAGAGTTGCAGCTGACACAGATCTGTTATGTGAAGTTCAGAGCCCTAGTAGAGAAAACTAGGGACTGGGAGAAGTGGAATCTACAACCCCCCTGGACCCTCTAGATGTGCAGAGGTGACCACCATTCCCTTCTGTAGAAGGGGGTAGCATTTGGGCTGTGCGGGAAGATGCTGCAGAAAGAACCAGGGCTCTGTTCAGATTCAGCCCTCATCGCCTCTCCTGGCTGCCACACCAATATCCGGGGATTGGCTTTTTAAAAGTGCTTGGTCAAGGGCCAGAATGTAAGTTCAAATAAGAAGAATTTATGAACTAGGGGGTACTTTCTTAGGAAATGAGGATCAAACACCCTTGCAAAGACTCTAGGCATAGGCACATGTACTGCTGTTTCTCGGCTCCTAAATAACCGAGAACAGTGGTCAGTTCTCAGTATGCCTGCATTGGCCTGGCAGATGGTAGAGGAAGAGAAAAAATACTTGAGATAAGCGGGCATGTTGGAGTGGATATGTTATGTAGGGCCAAGAAACCCACCTTCAGATTATATCTTGCAAGAGGGCTAAGAGGACTGACCATTCCCCAAAGCCACCAGGAAAGTGCTATTGATAAGAGAACAATGGAATATTGCAAGCCATGGTGCCAAGGCAGGTTATGTTTGTATTGCGGCTCTGGAACTTACTAGGTTTGTGATCTTGGACAGTGACTTAAGTCCTGAGACTCAATTATTTTAACTGCAATATGAGGCTATGGCCAATATTTAAATTATGTATTGTTGGGAACATTAACTGTGATAATCCAGGTAAAATGTGTAATCTTCAGCATGCAGCATGTATTCAGTAAGTATTAATTCATAATAAAAATCCATAGGAAGCTTTCCCCCCTGCTACCTTTAGTACAGAGCCTGCCATTTTCATTGAAGCATATACTAATTGCCTGTCTGGTCTTTCAGAGCCCACTTCCATTTTGGAATTCTAGTTACTGGAATATGTGACAAACTATCATTATTGTTTAAGGAACAAATTAGTATAAAAGTAAGAGGAATTTTGTCATTTTCTATTAATTTCCAATATCAAAATTGACAAGTCAAGGCAGCCCCGACTTGAAAATGTGCAGAGAGGAAGATCACCACTAAGTCACCTCATTTATTTTCTCTTTCAGAAATATATATTTTTTAAAACAGCAAGATAAAAAAGGAAAATTGTATTAGAAAAATGGCTGTTACTCTACTACATTTTCTCAGTGATTGATTGTATTTTCTCCTAGGAATTGAAGGGGAAGAACATGAGGGTTGATTGCATCAAAAGTGTGACACGAATAAAAAAATCAAGAAATCACATATGTCTGCACAGAAGTCAACTAATAAATCAAAAGCATGTTCTTAGCTAAGTCAGATGTTTCTTTGAAACAGCATATGTTGCAATTCTAGTGTACTCTCTATTCAGCCACCTAACAGGCTGTCTTGTTGCTTTCTACTAGGGAAAAATCTAGCAGCTCAAATATTTATAAAGCTGATAAAACATTCTGATTTTATTTTATACCCTGATTAGCTATGACTGGTCTGATGATTGCATTATAAAACCTAAAATCATAAATGGAGAGAATAACCTGTTGGCAGTATTAAACACTAATTGTTACAATGTCCGATATTAAAAGTGTTGATAGTTTCTTTTTAGCAATTATTGTGACATAAAACTTACTCTTTCTTTCATGCCATATTGTCTGTATTTTTAAAAAATATTGTGGATTTAAAATATTTGCATTATTTTTAGAGTTGAGAGTCATAAAATTAACATGTCAATAATTTTAACCAAATCAAGTCCTCATGACAATGTCATATCCTAATCAACCAAAAATGAAGATTGTAACCTTTAAAATTGTTATCATTGCTGTATATTACTATAAAGAATAAGTAAATCCAAGTATAATTAAAGAAAACAAGTTCACATGGATTTTTAAACTTTCAAATACTAAGTTGTTCATGCCCACTTGAAGGTTGCTGTGGGTGAATATAACTTTGTACCAAAGGAGAAACTTGTCAGCCTGTGATTAATTGACAAGGGTAGGAGGAATTTGTTTCAGTAAATCATTATTCTCTCTATTTTTAGAATTATACTTAAATGACATTATATTGTAATGCCAGTGTTAATTAATGTCAAATCTGAAAAGTATATTCCACCCTCACACACCCCTTGACCAAAATATGTGACCACTCATGTTTGTTGGTCACTGATTCCAAGTAAAGACAGACTTCTAGAAGAAACTGTTGCACCCTGTATTTTATCAGATCTCAAAGGGAAGAAGGTAGGGCATTAGTGAAATAGTAATTTTGGAATAGAAAAATGGAGAGGAGACATTGATAAAAATTTCTGTCCAGTTCTTACTTTGCACTTTGTAAATTGAGTTCTTCTGAGTGAAAATCAGCCCCTCATCTCCAGCAACCATACTCGGCAGCACCCCTGGACCTCATGAGAAGGGACAGCAGACTCCTTCCTGCTTGCGGGGCTGTTTCAGTGCTCTGAACAGGCCCTAGGGCTGCTTTACCAGGGTTTGGAAATCCAGGTTCTCTCCTTATTTCTTCCTTTTGTTAACTCCACTCATCATTTCCAAAGGCCACTAATTCTGTATATATTATCTACTCACCATAGAAAATATTTCATAAGAGCATAGTGCTATGGGTAACAGCAAAACAAATAATAGAAATGCTCTCTAAAATCCAAGCGGTCAGATATTGATGGGACTGCCTATGTATCGTAGAAGGTATAGTGGGTATTCAAGTTGCATGTTTTTTCTTCCCATTTGGCCCCCAATAAAATAAAGAAAACAAAAAAAAGGAAAAGGGTTCCTCTCACCCATTATCTCAATCCTTTTCCTACTGGTCCAGGCCCAAGACCAGCTGCATTCACAGTTGAGAAATATGAATGTGCTTTGGGACAGTAAGGTGCTAACTCTGCACCATGCTGTCCATGTGGCAGGACTCATCCCTTTCTTGTGCCCCAGTTGCAGTAAGCAGTGTCGTTAAGTCTTTGACCAAAACTATGACCTTCCCTTCCCCTTTCTGTTACTTAATTTCTCCATTTCTTTTCCCTGAATCTTAACCAGTTTTACCTAATACCAGACTCCTGGATGCTTTTGTATCCTTCCTGTTTACTTATCCATATTTGTTATTGCCTGTAGCTGCTTCCCAATTATAATTATGTTCCACCTGCAGCAGCTGCTGTTTATGCCAGAACCTTCCTGCCATCTATCATTTGACTGCTTAGATTTCTCAACTTGCAGCAGTTCCCTAACACATTACAGGTGGATTTGGAATTGCCCCCTTTTCCTACTTTGGAATCCATCCCTAGTTGCCTCTTCTTTTCATTCAGTTCAGCCTACTTTGACTGTCCAGCCTTCCCTATGAGTTCTGTTTTTCAATTATGGGAAAGGAGAAAAATATGGGCAGAAGGATTAGAAGCAAGGCAGCAATGAGAATCTGAACTTTGGGGTTGCCTCTGCTTTGGAGGTATCCTGGATAAATTCTGCATTCCTCTGTGCCTTTTTAATGTGTGGAGAGGGGATTAGTGAAGCCTCGATTGATTGGAAGTGAGTGTATGTCCGTTCACAGGCAGTGACTGGCAGTTATTTTGAATTTATCCACATGTCAGTAACTGTATTGCAAGCTTCTTTCCTGTTAATTCCTGGATTTGCCTATTTGTCTTTCTTCTTCCCCTGTTGTAAAATTTTGTCCCTCTCCAAAACAGAGCATATTATTTTTATTTCCTGATAAGCAAAGCACGCTCATTAATTTCTCAGTGATGATTCATTAATCATAGAAGGGCATGTGAGCTGCAGTAAAATCAACTCCTTTAATTTAATTTAACAAACATTTACAGAGTGTTTAATGTGTAGGGCAAAGTGCTAAGCATGACCCAAAGAGGCCCAGTTTTGATGATATGTAAATTATTTTTTCATTGGGATGTTTAATAAATTTTTGTGAATCAAACCTAATTGGCATAGACTTTATTATGGTTATAAGTCTAGATAATAAATTCTAGCATAAACTATTTAGTAACAAACATAAAGACACATACTTGAATTGTTTCCATAGGGAACGAATAACTTATTTAGGAAACTTATCTATAGTTCATATTGTCATATAAACAGTTCCAAATCAAGAATTAAGCCCTGCAAATACTACTGGTTATGGCTTCCTTCTGTACACTCTTTCTTTTCTGTTGAGGAATAATACAAGGTTAGAATCAGGGAAATAATTAAAGAAGGGTGATATTTAAGCAAAACTAGGATATGGTATGAAATAGCCACTTTAATTTTATCTTAGGTCATAGAATCATGGAACATTAGAATAGACAATGACCTAGGGATCAAGTTCATTTCTACCATTGTAGAGGTAAGGAGACTCAAATTCAAGAGAGAAAATGTGATTTGTCTAAGGTTATCCAACTAGCTGGAATAAGAAACTAGCTTTTAAGTCTGAAGTGTTAGTTATGTCTCTCTGAATGGTAAGAAACAGAAAATAATTCAGACTACTGGTAACTTGAAAAATTGTTGTCAAGCCATTGAGAAGTGGGTTCATTGCAGTCACGGCTTGACCTAAGAATACCAATGGTTTCAGTTTCATTTCTCTCTCTCTCTCTCTCTCTCTCTCTCGTTTCCAGAATCAGTTTCTCTCTTTTAGTTGCCTCCTTTCCTCCAGGTGGAGAGAGGCTTCATCTATACTACTGATGAAGATGTTATACGTAGTCATAGAATCATATTTCTGGCTTACCAACTTAATGAAAACCCTTTATCTTCTTCACTATTTCTGTGTAACTCAGGATCCTGATTGTCCCTCCTTGGGTTACATGTGTACCACTATGCCAGCTGCCAAGCCCCAAAGCACAGGGAATCTTGGTTGGCCAGGCATGGCTCATATGCCCCCCTTTCTTTGGTCAAGAAAGTTCTTCTGCTACCAGAATAAGGGCAATGCCAGGAAAATATTCTGGGTAGACAAAAATAATAGTGCTGTAGCCCGCTAGATTAAAACAAAAAAGCTAAAAATATTTAAAACTCATAAAATTAAAAGAAAACTGATATAACCTGATTTTACACTTTTGGAATGGTATGAAGGGTTGGAAATATTGGGATATTGTTTGCTATATTAGATCTTGTTACAAACAGTGAATAATTTTTATCAGCATAGTATCCTCCTTTGTTCATAAACCTCCCTTCATTATGCAAATATATCCACTAATAACTAGCAGATCCAACTCTTAACATTTTCTCTTCATCCCTGTTGTTGATAAAACTAATGTTTATTATATTACACTGAATATTAATGGTTAATGAAGTAATATGTAACTTGCTTGACCATTGCTACATACATAGAAAGTGCTGTAAGTTCTTTTAAGTAAACAAATACTAAAAGCTTTTTGAAAATTTATCTTCCTACATGTAATTGTTTTTGTGTCTATGCATTATGAAATTTAGTCATTGTAGTTCAATGCAGTACACACTCATGAAATTCTTTCTAGAATGAGTTAGCAAATTAGTGGCTATAGATAAACATAAATACATACACACATCATAAACAAACAAACCTCTGACCTCAAGTTAACACCACTCAACCACTTCTAGTTTTTACCATTAATCTTTCATTCTCCCTCTGTGAGGTAGTTGTTATTCTTATTTAAATGATTAAGTAATTAGCCCAGTATAATACAAGAGTGGAGGCTTTGTTGGATAGTGCGGGTTGTAGTCCCAGCTCTGCTTCTTATTAATTTACTTAAACCTTGCTCAATACTAGTTTCCTCATTGGAAAAACAATGTCATAATAATAGGATCTAAACACGTGCCTGGCAAATAACAAACTCTTGTAGTTTGCCTGATTGCAGATACCAAGCTGTATCCTTCTGTTTGTACTTTGTACATTTCAAGCTGGAGCACACCAAGACTCTCTACCACGCACACACATTAATATATGCCAGGATGTGGCAATTTGCAGTAGCAACACATCAAAAGATAAATAAATAAGGCATATCATCCTCTGGCACCAATTTTACTCAAAAGTTTCTGAGTGAAAGTTAAAGAATTTAACTAGTAAAAAATTTTTCAGTATTTTAAAAATCAAAAGAATCATAAGTAAATTATGACTTTTACCCATTTCCTACCATAAATTGGGAGTTCCCACCAGACTATAGACTGTCAATTCCTTGAACTCCTCATTTCCAGTTTCCTCCATTTCTTTTTTATCATGGCCATCCCACTCCATAGGAATTCTTTAAATCTGGAAGAATTTTGAATCCCTCTGCCTCTAAGAGACTATGTTATAATATCTTATTTTCACCACCGTCTCCTACTTCCCTAACTCATTCATTGAGAACTCTACGTCCAGAAATCTCTTCTTTCTGCCTATTAGCTTCTTTTCTCTGCTGCCTGTGGTTTAGGAGTATTTTCTCTCCAAGGAGACACTGTCAATAAACCCAGTTCAGTTTTCCTATTATCTGTTACTCTCTGTGTGCTGTGACCTTCAATCTCTCTCCGTCTCCCCAAACTCTACACTCCACCGGAACTAAAAGTACTGGATGTTCCCTGAATGTGCCCTGCTGTTTTGGGTTTTTGTTCCTTTGCTTGTGCCACTTTTTACTTGAAATAACTGTCATACAAAGATACATTGAATTTTAAAGTCATTCTGGGAAAGTCTCTATAAAAACCTTCATGGTCACCCCCTAGATTAAATATTACTCACTCATTGGGTGCCTCACTGTGTTCTATGTCCATTACAGCAAGGCACACAATACACCTGTTTCCACTTACTTGATTTTTATATCTGCCTTCCTTTCTGTGACTGCTTAGTGAGCTCAGCAGAGGTGTAGTACCTAATGTGTAGCAGACAATTGATAAATATTTATCGGATGAAATTGAAATTTTTATTTTTCCAAAAGTAAGGCATATACAGCTGTCATCCCCTTCTCTGCCTCTTTCTTCTTGCTGCTTGGAAGTACAGGGTCAAGTGTGAGAACAAAAGTTATTAGCCGTCTTAACCCTCATTGTTGGTGTATTCAAATTCTTTATTTTCCCCTATCCAGAGTTTACATTTTTGACTTTAGATTATGTGATTTTAAAAAAAAAAAGGGTGTGTGTGTGTGTGTGTGTGTAGAAATAGATGATTAAATAAATAATTTCAACAGGTACTATTTCAGAAAATAACAGTATCTCCATTGGCAATTTTTGGTGCTTATAGATACCCCAAATTACCAACTTTTGCAACATGCTGTAAAATAAATAAGATTACCACTTTATATGAAAGAAAATTTTCACACAAAGAAAAGAATATTCCAGCATTGAGAACAAATTTACCACTTTGTGAAATTTGTGATTAAAATCAGTGCACAGAAATGTGGGTGTCTTTAATAAATTTAACATTTAATTTTATAAACTTTAAATAATTTTCTTGACACAAATGTTACCTATGGCTCCTCTCCTATAAATATCTAGACAAACGTTTAGCCCAAATACATAAATAGAATTTTGCTAAGCACTAAAGTCTAGGCCTATGAAAAATTTAGAGAAAAACATTGAGACATACAAATTCATGATAATAAAGAAAAAGGATAACTAGAAAAATGCATATCAAACCACTCACAGAAGTCCTAAAGTGTGGTATATTTGTTTTTCACACCAAAGACAGCTAGCTAATTATGTGAAATAATGTGATGTTTTTCAAAGTAATGAAACAGTTCTATGGTGAAGTCTATTGTATTGAAATCTGTAGATGAGTATATATATATATATATGTGTGTGTGTGTGTGTATAAATATACATATATATGTATCTAAATTGTGGTAGAACTTGCAGTATGTTAAAGTAGTAAAATGAATTGTGTATACATGTAATTTTTGGCAACTCAAGTATAAAATTCATGGTTTATTATTTGCATTTACAAATAGAATAATTCATAGCTATTTATATCAGTGTTGATGATGTTTCAGATAATTAGCAGTAGCATGCTGGTAAATGTTTAATAAACACCTTTATGGCACAAAAAGCTCTGATTTTAATCTCTGATTTATCCAGTTTCCACGGTGTAAATGCTCTCAGCACAGCCAATTTCAAGCTACAGTGAGGATACTGAAAAAGAGTTAGAAAGAGAACCACACAGTTGGCTCCTGTGAGCTGTGCGGGTGAGCGCCAACCCACCACTGCCATACCCCTATGCTTCTGTGGATGTCCCATACACTCACTGTTTGATTTAGATATCTAGATAGTTGTTTCAATAAAATAATAAAAGGAGCCATTACATGTGAAGCAGATTACCTTGAAGAGCTTTACTCAAGGTTCCTTTTCTCTGTCTGAAATTTTCTCAGTTATAAACAATAAAGTTCAAGTTTATTTATTTGTTTGTTTCTAACTAACCAGAGGTAATAATTTTCTAATAATTGTATTGAAAATTTCAAGTGCAAGAAGGCTTTACTCATCCATCCTGTTGTATCACTAGCTTGAACATTGCTTTTAATTTGGGGCCCATTGTCTTTTTTCTTTCCTAGGTCTTGGAAAAGAAGAAAATATCAGTTTCTGAGTATGCTCTGTTTGAGTGTCTATCTGTAATTTAGAAGATCACACAGTACTTTTTTTGTCAGCTTTTTGAAACTTTTCCAGATGACATTATAGGTTAGTTTCTAAAGATCAAGTCTCTGAAGAGGTGCACAAAGGCTTTCTTAGATTGAATATGAAATTTCTTCACCTGTAAATTAGATACAATGTAATATTGTGGAGAGTAACAACTTGATTTTGTGGTCAATGTCTATAATATATAAAATACCCCCTGTTTAACTAGGCAATATTTTAGCTAATTTAAATAAAAGATTGTGCAAAGTCCCTAGTTACTTAAGGCAACTTTTGTTTGAATGTTTTTAAATATTCAGATGGTTGCATCTTCATCTTTTACATACTATGTGAGGTCCTTGGAATTTCTCAGAGTGATACAACAAGCATGAAAAATGTTTGAGTCATATATAACTGTCATTTTTTGAGACATTAGACTTTATGTATTTTTATTGTTTTCTTAATGAGTTTTCTTAAAAAGGATTATCTTCCAGAACACCCTATTCTCATCAAATATGAAAAGATTTCGGCAGTAATACCCTTGTTCTTTAGATTTCTTTAGACCTCTTTCACAAACTTGTGTATATATGTCTCATGAGATACATCTTGCAGGAAAAGGGAGATTACACAATCAAGCATGGAAAAGGTTACACAGATATACTGGTCTCTCTCTATAGAGCCAAGATCCCAATAAGAGTAGTAAGGACTCCTAAACCCCCTGCAGAAAACTTTGATATTTGTTTTAAAATGTTTAACCATAATGTTAACCATCGATCCTATTTTTATGTTATCCTCTTAACATCCATAAAATATACTTCTGAGAATTACCCTTTAAAATCTGCTTGAAGGAAGCTCATGAGCTCAATGAGAATTACCAAAAGTACAGGGCAACTATGAGGAACTTACTTCAAATTATATCAGCATGAAAAAGGAGATAGAAACTATCAACAAGAGCCAAGAAGAAATGAAAAATACAATTTCTGAATTGAAGAACACAGTAGAAGGAATCAAAAGCAGGTTAGATGCAGCAGAGAATTCAATCAGCAAGCTGGAGGAGAAGGTAGGAAAAAAGTCACAGAACGAGCAAGAAAAGGAAAAAGACTCAAAAAGAACAAAGAGAGGTTAAAGGAACTGCAGAACAATATGAAATGTAATAATATCCATATAATTTTTATACAAGAAGGAAAAGAGGAGCAAGGGGTAGAAAATCTATTTGAAAAAGTAATGATGGAAAATTTCCCTAATTTGAGGAGAGAAAAAAATCACACAAATCTAGGAAACACAGAGGGTCCCAGTCAAGAGGAACCCAAAGAGGTCCACTCCAAGACACATCATAATTAAAATGGCAAAATTCAAGTACAAAGAATCTTAAAGGCAGCAAGGGAGAAACAGGAAGTAACATAGAAGGGAGTCCCGATAAGGCTAGTAGCTGACTTCTCCACAGAAACACTACAGACCAGAAGGGAATGGCAAGAAATATTTTAAGTAATGAAAAGCAAAGGTGTGCAACCAAGACGACTCTACCCAGCAAGGCTCTCAATTAAAATGGAAGGTGAAATAAGGAGTTTCCCAGACAAAAGAAGGCTAAAATAATACACTACCACCAAACCAGCACTGCAAGATATGCTAAAGGAACTGCTTTTAAAAAAAAAAAAAAGAAAAAAAAAGATTTTATTTCTTTAGTTTTAGAGAGAGGGGAGAAAAAGAAGAAAGAGAAGAAAGAGAGGGAGAGAAACATGGATGTATGGTTGACTCTCATGCGCCCCCTACTGGGGACCTGGCCCGCAACCCAGGCATATGCCCTGACTGGGACTTGAACCGGCGACCCTTTGGTTTGCAGACCCATGCTCAATCCACTGAGCTACACCAGCCAGTGCAAAATCCACTACTACATTAAAAAAATAATATTTTATGACCAAGTGGGATTGATTTCAGGAATGAGAGAATGTTTAACAATATGAAGTCTTCTAGTACAATTAACTACAGGTCAAAAAAGAAAAGCTCTTCATGAAATAGGAAGAGAATGATGCTTCTTTCAATAAGATTATATGCATTTCTCAAACCAGTTGCTAGCTTTATTCTTGGGAATGAAATACTTCAAATGATCACACCGAAATTAGGAATAAGGCAGGTATTCCTGGTTGTCCCATTATCATTTAATATTTTTCTGTTATACTGGGTCCGGCACAGATAATGACCCCATTTTATTACAAAATTTTTAATTACAAAATCATAACCATGAAATTCTGTAAAATAACAATATCACACTCAAACACACCATATGACATTTTAACTGAAATGTTAAAATTGTTGTCCTTCTAGCGCAAGACATTCACAAACTACCAACCACAGTCAAACAAGTCTTACTTTTGCAAGACCCTGTATATAATTAAATTAGACAAAGAAATAAACTAATTATAAACATTGGGAAAGAAGGGGCAGTATTGTGATTATCTACAGATGATATGATTATATATTTGTGAACTCCAAGAGACTCAATAGGAAAAATACTCTTAGAAAGAATAGAAGAATCCAGTAATGTGACTGGTCACAAAATATGTAAAATGTTTTTGATATAACTATAAGCAAGAAAATTACTTGGGGAAACTATTCCAAATATAATTACAAAGAATAAAAAATCAGTAATAAACCAAATACCTCAGAATAAGTGTAACAACAAATATATAGTCTCTAAGTGAAAAATTAGAGTTACATAAATGGATATACATACCTTATTCTGGATAACAGCATGGAGTATGATAAATTATTCTAATTAACTTTAAAGTCATTATAATTTCAATTAAAATACCAACAGAATAATTCTGAAGTTCACCTAGAATAATAAATATGTAGGGACAGACCATATATTTATGTATTTTTCAAATTTCTACCATGAACATTATGATCGAAAATAACATTAGCTGAGTAACAGAATATCCCTAAGATATCAGTGGCATAATATAGTAGAAATGTATGTGTCATTTACATCACAGTTCAGAGGAGGTATTTTGTGTGTTTTTTGTGGTCATTCAGAGATGCAGGCCCCTGACTTCTACCTGTTAGAGCTACTTCCTAATGTGTTTGCCCATTAACATGCATTATCCCACTCCAGATTTCAGAGCTGTAGTTCAACCTGTTTGTGGCATTAAAAAAATGAAATCTGGTTGTGCACACTGGAAGGAAAGGAACTATGTTTTGATACAAGAGAGCAAGGTGGTAACACAGAATCAAAAAGAAAAAAGCAGATTCTAAAATATATAACGTGTATCACTGTATCTGTCTTAAAGAAAAAAATAACAATACAATTAAATAAGGGGTTAAAAATCATTTTTTTAAAATATAGATTTCCCCCCTTGTAGATTGAATAATATTATCTTGCAAAGAGAAATTAATTGTATGTAGCCTCATGGTGCGTGGAAACATGTCTTAACATTGTGCCCAACTGGGCTAACTGGAGGAGTAAAGTGGATGGATTTCTAGTAGTTCTCAGTGTTTCATACTGTTTAGGAAACAGAACTTCACCAAAAGTTTATGTGGGCTTGTACCTGCTCCTACATCTGGAACATAGAATGAACAAAGCAGATGGAGCTCAATCTGGTGAGTGTGTGGTATTGAAGACATCTTGAGAACATGGGTATCTTTCAACAATTGTTAGAGTCTGTGAATACTGATTTTGTGTTGTATAAACTATCAGCTTGGGAAATTGTAGGAGGATGTTTCCTAAACATATAATCTAAGTGTAGTCACTGCATAGTATTTTTCTGAGAATCAATGGCAATGATGTATGCAAAATTACCATTTTGTGAAAATATTATGTAAAAGTTGGGGGATTTTTATTTTTTCCTCAAATATAAACAGCACCCTGATACTGTTCAAGGTTCTGGGGATGATGGCATTGATAAAAATGGACACACTCCCTGCTTTCAAAGAATTTTTGGTTTGGCAAGCGGGGCACAGAAAATAAACGTATAAACAAGTAGATAAAATAAATTCAGATAGCGGTGAATGACATTAAACAGAATGAGGAGCTAGAGACCGAAAGTGGGTGAGGGCAGACTATTAGTGAGGCAGGTATGGTATGCTTGGAGGAGGCAACACTTGGGGTGACTGCTGAATGTTGAGAGTGGCCAATTATGCAAAGAACATTCAATAAATGCTTGCTGAACTGACATGTATACTTACTTTTGGTTTACTTTAAATGTGTTTTACATTGTAAAGTCAAAAGCAAAATGTTTTCAACAGCTGAAATAACTAAATTCATATATAAAGGGTTTTTGTGATCAAAATCAAGTTAAATATTTGGACATCAGGCAGAATGACAGCTTAATCTGCCAGCTTTTTTTAAAAAATGACATTTTAAAAGGAGTAGACCTTTATTATAAATGTTGTACTTAAAATTAGCCACAGATCTCAATGTGTGTCTTCTTCTGGACACTGTCTCCCAAGTCTCTGATATCTTTAGCGCCTGCCTTGCTCTTTTCTAATACTGTCACTCTCATCATTCTTGGTGACTTCATCCACGTAGCTCACCCCTCCATACTAACGTTTAAACAATTATTCCTATTTCCTCACTACAAATTTGGACTAACAGTTCCTTCCTAGTTGCTCAGAACTGATATAAGAATAATGCTCATGATTTATATGAAAATACAATGTCATCAGAAAACACTATTTTATTGTTTTCCTAGATTCGTAGAAACTTTCAATGCATTGGTGACGTAATTTATTAAACAAGTGTGTTGTTCCAATTCTTCAATGTTTCTTTCATTGAAAAAAATTGCACTTCTCATTAATTGAATGCATATCAAAGCATTAAGTAAAAACCATTTCCTAGTATTCTTTAAAATGCAGTGTGAGTGAATAGGAATGGTAATTCACAAAAGATTTTTATCTCGTCAGCTGATGTTGTCACTCTGGCTGTCTGACTGGTTATGTCTTCCACAAAAGTATTTCGGAAAATTGTGATGATTATCATCCTCTTTGGGAATATGAATTCTTGGGGTTGAAAGATCACAAAACAAATAATACAAAAAAAGCCTGTCTTTGTGTTAAGAACTCTTTGAGAGGAGGACCTAAGCTGATCAAAGGGTGTCCTGAAATTTTGTTCTGTAAATATCTTACATAACTTAATTTTAGAGATGGGACTTGCCACTAGTTGAATGGTAAGGATATTAGCTCTCAGTAGGCCTTTTAAAGATGTTACTGATTTAGTGTTTCATATAAGGTCTGTCTGGAAAAAGTCCAATCATTGTTAATATAACAAGAACAGTTTGCATGACATTGATGTAACCTGGCAGCCAGGGAGAGTGGACTGGAATGTGCATGCATGAACAATGATTATTTCACTGTACTAGTCAGTGGGGTCTGTTGAGTGAGCACGTGTACTGTGTGGCCATCACATTCAAAACAACTGAGCAAGTAGAGTAATGAAACTACATCAAATTTTGTGTTAAGCTTGAACATTCCTCCATGGAAACTATTCAGTTGATTCAGAAGCCACAGCTGTGTGCAACTGGTGATCAACAGCTTCATCATGATAACATGCCCATTTATTCATCATGGCTTCTGCAGAATTTTTTGGCCAAATATCAAATCACCCAGGTGACTCAGCGCCCCCACAGCCCAGATTTGGTACCCTGCAACTTCTGGCTTTTCCCAAATCTAAAATCACCTCTGAAAGGGAAGAGATTTCGGACCATCAATGAGCTTCAGGACAATATGACGGGGCAGCTGATGGCGATTAGAACTGTGTGAGGTCCCAAGGTGCCTACTTTGAAGGGGACTGATGTGTTATTGTCCTATGTACAATGTTTCTTGCATTTTCTTCAATAAATGTCTCTATTTTTCATATTACATGGCTGAATACTTACTGGACAGGACTAGTATACTGTGGGGTGTAATTTGGTCAGGTGACATGAAGTTACTTTTGGTAAAGTATTTTTGTCAGAGCGAGTGGCAACTTTGTTACACAAAACTAGTGAATTTCTCAATTCTACTCTTAATTATAGCAGAAGTCACTGTGATTTTCTATCAAAAGCTATTTTAAGAACACTTGGTGAAAGATTCTAGCACAGATAAAGAGTACTCTTACCCAAATTAAGCCCTGTATCAAACATTGATACAGATTGTTTTTTTAAACTATGACATTTTATTTGCTAGGATATGACGCTGTGCTCATTTTCATTCTTTCCAAGTAGGTGTCAATTTTGGACCTATAAGCAGAAACTCAGGCCAGCTTCTGGATGTGGTGTTGGTAAAGTATCTATGTGTTAACAGCCTTCTAGAATAGTGGTGCGTTTTCCCAGAAGAAGCATTGTTTTTAGGGAGAAATTTATGTTGATGATTTTCAAATTATTGGAACTCCTCAGGCAATTTTCCAGCTGGCCAATCCCTGTGCACTAACTTAAGAAGAAGTGCCAACTTTGGAGTTTTGGCAGACTTGAGCATGACCTGGTCAACTTCAAGAGGCAGCTCCGGGAGAGATTTCAGCATGCACATTTTAACACAATTACCAGTTTGCTTCTGGAGGAAATCCAGCACTTTATTTTTAATATACGAGGCTCAATATCTTTTTAAAATCACTTTCCTTTTATGTTCTCTTCACAAGAAACTGAAGAGGCTTCTAACTTCGGAAAAAAGTCTGAAACAAAGTGTTCTTTGATTTATAAATTCTAGAAGTAATTTCTCTGATTTTTTGACATGCTTGTTTACTCTTAGATGTTCAGATATATTTATTCAGGCTATTCATTGCACATGGGTTCAGAATGTTAATATTTACTGTTTAGAATATTGAAGATGGGAATTATTCTTGCAATATTTATGGAAAATGTGGGATAAAGGTTAAATATCTAATTGTGCAAATGATAATTCATATTAAATGTTTCCAGTTACCAGGTTATCCTCTTTGTATTCTCAGTGGGATTTATTTACATACCCAGAGTAATAATGATGATTCCCTTTAAACTCTTGAGCAGTGTGTATAAATACCATTACAAAGAAATGAGGCAGTCACAGGCATGTACCCACACACATGCACACATGTGCATGACCAAATTTTCACAGTGCATATCCAACATTTGGGGATAGCAAATGTTTATTACTAACAATGATAGAATGTAGGTGAGCTTGAAAAATTAAAAATTGCTGAGGAATAGTTTATTGGTGTCAAAGAAAGGAGAGACATAAATAACTTTTCAACATGACCAGGAATAGGTTATCTAACTTATCCAAGTCTTAGTCTCCACATCTTTAAATGGAGGATAATAACAGTCTACTTGTATGATAATTATGAGTATTACTTAAGCACAGTGCCTAGTACCTAGTAGATATTTAACAAATGGAAACACGGGCAAAAATCAGTATGAACTTTGGAGTTCAATTGTCTTGTGTTTGAATTCTGACTCCATCATTTACTAACTGTATGACCACCAGGCAAATGAATAAGCTGGACCTCATTTTCCATCTAGTGTTGGATGAATAAGTGAAGTAAAGTATGTAAAGTGTGCAGCCCAGATGTCAGTAAGTGTTGCTATAATGATTAATAAAACATGACCAGTGTGAGGATTCCCCAACAGTAGGATGAGGTGGCACCAGCTGGTTCAGTGCTCTTCAATTTGCCTCCCATAGTGCTTGATTATTGGATGGACCCTCATTCTGTTTTATTTGTTTACGGGCATGTAAAATATATTGCTTTCCCACGTGAATTTTCATTTGAAGCACAAGTTGTGTTGCTAAGAGAGGCTTGAAAAATATCTACTTGGCCCAAACTCATTAATTTACAGAAGCAGTAATCGAAGCTCAGAAGTTAATAGTGAAGCAGCCAGGACTGGAATTCAGGTCAGCAGAATTCTGACTCCAAGTTATATGATATTAGCACGGTTTCATTCTCAGTTGCACTTTAGTTTCCATCTTAATAAAATGACTTCAGGAACTGAGACAACATCTGCAATTTTTTCCTTTAACCATGTGCTAATCAAAGAGAATTTTTTCCTGAAATTTCTTTTAAAGACTTACTACAAAAATGAAGGAAAAATATTGCTAGATTTGCTAGTCTGGGCTCTGCAGAGAAACAGAACCAATAGGAGATTCGTATCTACACCTATTTATATCTATCTGTCTACCTACCTACCTCGATTCATTTTGAGTAACTGACCCACATGCTTATGGGGGTTAAGGAGCCACAGAATCTACAATCAGCAAGCTGAAATTTCAGGGGAGCTGATGGCATAATTCCAGCCTGAGTCTGAGGTCCCTGAGAGCCAGAAGAAGTAATGATGTAAGCTTCAGGCCAAGTCCAGGTATAAAGGCAGGAGAAGAGCTTGCTGAAGGATGATTAGGCAGGAGAGCAACTTCTTCCTTGCTTAGCCTTTTGTTCTCTTCAAGCCTTGGATGGATTGGATAGGGCCCACCCACCCTTACTGGGGAGAGCAATCTGCTTTATGCAGTCTACTGATTCAAATGTTAATCTCATCCAGAAACACCCTCGCACACACACAACAACATTTAACCTAATATCTGGGCACCTCATGACTCAGTCAAGGTGACACGTAAAATAGATGATCACACTAGGTAAAGTACTTTTTTATCACTGATTCCAATATGCATTTTTAAGAAGTGAACATATTCTCCAATATTAGTATTCATTCATTCTCAATAAATATACATTTTCCTCTATACATGAAAGTTTAGTTTTTTGTATGTCTGAAATAAATTCACTATACCACATGGAACACTCAACATTTTCTGAATCTTTCTTTTTTATCATAATTAATTGCTTAAATAACTTGTCTATCAACTTGATCGGGGTGGTCATTATTTTATTGTATTTAGAATTCTTGTTATGGTGATATTAATTCATGTTTGATAAGAGTTTCACTTTAACTTTGGGTTTTAGTCTTACTTAAGGTCATATTCTAACCATTATAAAGTGCTTATTCTTAGGTAAGAGCAATGCACAGAAAACTTTGCATACACAAATATTCTGAAGTAAAGAGGTCAAGTAACTCAAATGATTTATATTGAATCTAGAAAAAGATATCATGAAAATTGTAAGAGATAATATAATGGGAAGGATTTTCTGTGTCCATTCATACACAGCAAAATTGTAAATTAATCAGATCATCTGTTTACACTGTCCAACTCCTTCATGTTATTATACTCTTCCTGGGCAGGAAAAAGGGAAAGAGCAATACTTTCCTTCCTCTATTCTACAATATTTGGCAATTTATAGAATTATAAAAACAGTTATGAAACATGTCATTCAATTTTATGTTGATGGTACTTGATAGCATATTTAATCCCATAGTTGATATATTCTGACACCTGTTTATTAAGATGTATATTAAATTTTCCATAAAATTAAAAGGTATCATGTTAGCAGATGCATTTCTACTTATAAAATACCAATTTTAGTAACTGTCTAAATATTGAAATTGTTACTCAATTAAAATTCCATTAAAGTTATACTGTACTTCTACTTGAGCAAATTATCATTAATTTCTGCTTTACCAATTTAGCATTTTTGATTGTTTGACCAGGACTTGGATGAGGTTCACAAAGTTTTATGAATAGCATCATGATACAAACATTAAGGTAATTAATGAAACATACTTGAAATAATTTGGAAGCACTTCTATATATGTAATAATTTTAATTAGAAAGGTTGTCAATAGGCTATACCTTCATTTCATTGCATCTTTAGGACTGTTAAATACCCTTTCTTTCCTGGACATTCACCTCTTCTGGAGTCTATGTCACCACATTGCTCTCTGGAAACATTAAAAGTCCACTATTGTTCCTCAATGGAAATGACTACAACCAAACTGCAAGATCATCTGATTCCATCTCACCTCCAGCTGGTCTCCTCCACTATGGCTTTTGCAGTTTGACCACATAGTACAACAGGTCCTCAAATGAATCATTTCCTTATAATGATGAAATGCTATATATCATATCCTTTTTTTAAACAAAATTTTATTGTATCTTTTCCATTACCATTTATTCCCATTAATTTTCCCCCACAATCACAACACTGTCATCCATGCACATGAGTCTTGTTTTCTTTTTGCTCAATCCTTCCATCCCCTAACCTCCCGCATCCTTAGCTGTCATCCTGCTCCCATCTATGAGACTGTCTCTGTTTTCCTTGTTAGTTCAGTTTGTTCATTAGATTCTACATATGAGTGAAATCATATGGCACTTGTCTTTCTCTAACTGGCTTATTTCACTTAGCATAATGTTCTCCAGGTCCATCTATGCTATCACAAAGGGTAAAACTTTTTTCTTTATTTATGGTAGAGTAGTGTTCCATTGTGTAAATGTCCCATAGTTTTTTTGTCCATTCATATACTGATGGCTGCTTCCATATCTTGGTGATTATGTAAATAATGCTGCAATGAATATAGGGGTGCTTATGTTCTTTCAAATTGGTGTTTTAGGTTCTTTCTAATATATTCCAGGAAGTGGGATCACTGGGTCAAAAGGCAGATCCATTTTTAATTTTTTGAGGTACCTCCATCTGTTTTCCACAGTGGCTGCAGCAGTCTGCATCCCCAACAACAGTGCAAAAGGGTTCCCCTTTCTCCACATCCTCATCAGCACTTTTTTTTGGATTTGTTATTGATAGCCATTCTGACAGCTATGGGGTGATATCTCATTATGGTTTTAATTTGCATTTCTCTGAGGATTAGTGATGTTGAGCATCTTTTCATATATTTCTAAACATGTGGAAATCTTGTACATCAAAATTTGAAGTGTAAGTTGCTGGAAGGAGGAAAGTCATTGCTTTATCACGGAAATTGCAACTGGAGCTATCTAATGGGGTAATCTTTGAGAATCCCACTAAATATTCCAAAAAAATTAGTCAATGTTAAGCATATGAATCTAAAAGTAAATTGATTATACATGATGACAGTTCCAACTAACCACATAATCTTGGAGCTAGGGGTTCATTTCCCCTAGTTCTTGTCTTGCTGGCTGTTACCTTGGATGGACTGGATACTGTGACTTGGGAATGGGGCTTGGTAAAGTGGTTGGTTCAGTGAAGACTTCTCCCTCTGCAAACTTTCCAATCTGTGGCAGCACTAAACTAGATGAGAGAAGCCAGTTGTCAGCAGTTCAGAATTCTGATTATTACACTGGACTGCACATTTTAAATACCAAAACAAGACTCTTAGTATGAATAAACTAAGAATACTATTAATTATCTATGATTAAAAGTTATAGGATTTGCTTCAGGTGTCATTAGGAGTAAGAAAAGAATTAGCTCACAGAGTCGTTAACTACTGATGGACCAATCTGGAACCTGTAATTTAAAAAGAACTATTTCCATTCTTTTCCCTCTTCACCTTCCTTGGCCCACTTTTAAAATCAACTTTATTAAGGCATAATTTGCATACCAAAAATACACTCAACTTAAGTGGACAGCTTGATATATTTTTTTAACAAACACACACATAGCATATACACAGCAGTGTAAAACATCACAGCCTAGGTACTGAACATTTCCATCTCCCTAAAAAGTTCCCTCGTAATGCTTTGCAGTTAATTCCCAGCCCCAACTTCCATTCAAAGCAACCCCAGATTCCTATCACTATAGATGAGTTTTTCCTGCCTTAGAACTTCATATAAATGGAATCATAAAGTATGTACTCTTTTGTATTTAGCTTTTTTGGTAAGCATAGTATTTTTGAAACACACTGTTGTTGGAGCTTGTATCAGTAGTCTTTTAATGACTGCATAATGTTCCATTGTGTGAATATACCACAATTTGTTCATCCATTTACCTTCTGGACATTTGGGTTGTATTAACTTTTGGCTCTTATGGATGAGTATCAGCAACATTTGTATACAAATATTTGTTGACACTTCTATTCATTAATTTTCTGTAATGCCTAGAAGTGGAGTTTCTGGGTCATAGGTGAAACATAGTTCTCTAAATGATCGTGTCATCTTGTGTTCCCAGCAGCTATAGATGAGAGTTCTGGCTGCTCCTTATTCTTATCAGGGCTTCACCTGGGCAGTATTTTAACTTTTGTCATTTTAGTGGATTTAGTGTATTAATACCTCATTTGGGACTTAATAGGCATTTATTTTATAGTTAAAATATTTCTCATCTTTTTACATGCTTATTGGCCATTCATATACCATCTTTGATGAAGTGACTGTTAAAATCTTTGCCCAGTTTTTTCTTTTAAGATGAGTGGTTTGTCTTCTTATTTTGACGTTGTAGGAATGGCATATGTTTGGGTATAAGTCTTTTGACAGATATAGATATTTTGACTATTTCATACCAATCTATGTCATGCTTTTAAATGTTACTAAGATTCCCAAAGAGCAAAACTTTTAATTTTTTAAAATTCCAATATATCAACTTTTTATGATTAGTATCTTGAATGTCTTCACCTACTCCAAAATGACAAACAATTTTCCTTATATTTTTTAAAAGAAATTTTATAGATTTAGCTTTTACCATTAGGTATACAGCCTCTCTCTCCTTCTCTCTCTCTCTCTCTCTCTCTGAATTTTTAGATATGGATGGGGTGCCTAGCCAGTGTCAATTATTCCATCATAGCTGGAAGCAGATGCCCCTTAGGCCCCCTCTTTGTGGTATTTTGAGTGATAGGTGGAATTCAGTGTCTCCATGAATTTTATCAATTTCCAGGAGCTTCTTCATAGATGAATACATATGTGCATGTATGTGTGTTTGCCTGTAAAAGACACTGGTGAAACTAACAGTGTGTAGTGTGTCCTCTTTCTCTGCTGTGTAAGTAATGAACTCATGTAAGGAAACACTGGGCCACCTGACTCCACCCGAGGAACAATTCATTTTAAAAACTGGAAAAAATCCCATAGTACAACAGGAGTGCTGTACTATAGATGTATACTAGTCAAATACACCACATATAGTGTGTATGTGTATATAGATAAAAATATACATACATATATTTATGTATATGTTTATACATATATTTTATATATAAATAGTTGTAGTTCAGTTTTTAAAAATTTTTCTCTTCTGATCAAGAAGCTATAACATCCCCTTTTTATTAATTATATATATGTACATATATATGGTTTTATATCTATAGTTATAATTTTGTTTCATAGAGCATTCATTTACATAAAGCATATCAATATGTCTTCAAATCTGTTCAGAGATAGCTAATTAATGTAGGGACCATACTGTGTGATGAGGAAACCAGCACACAACAAATATTTTTACCTTGTGCCTTGGCTGGTGTGGCTCAGTGGATTGAGTGCTGGTGTGCCAACCAAAGGGTTACCAGTTCAATTCCCAGTTTGGGCACATGCATGGGTTGCAGGCCAGGTCCTCAGTAGGGGGCACATGAGAGGGAACCACACATTAACATTTCTCTCCCTTTCTCCCTCCTTTTCTTTCTCTCTAAAATAAATAAAATCTTTAAAAAATATTTATACCTTGTATGTATGTTCATAGAAGGGGAATAACTTAAAATGTAAGCCTTTACACTAATTCCTCTGTTTTTTCTGCAAGAGAGAAATAAATCTTGATTTCAAAAGAAAACAGAGTATTCAGAAGTGACCATCAGGAAATGGAGTAACATAATAGGGAATTTGTAGTATGACTAACACTTTAACAGATAGTGGCAACATAGAACTTCTAGAACAGTTCACATCAGTCTTTTTTGGTAAGAAAATGGCAGGATCATTAGGTTATTTTTGTGCTCTGTGTTAACAGCCTTTTATACTTATGTAGACATCAGTTGGAAAAGGTGGCAGGGAGGAATCTGCCTCTTGGTTTGTTATAATGCAGTTAATTCTGTGGACAGTCTATACAAATTCTTTAAAATTTTTTTTTTTTGGTATTTTAAGAAATCTTGCAAGAATAACTTTTGGAATAATAATTGCAGAGTAAGTTTTTTAAGGATAGTTTGTAGAACACAAAAAAATCGCTGTGTAGTAATTGGGAATAATTCCAAAGGCAATATAAAAACACATTACTTGCCCCTATATTTACAAGCACTAATATAAGAAAATGTATTAAACCAAATCTCTGGGGACTTAAATAATATTATGTGTCGTATACTTGATGTTTCAGTAAGTGTTTACAGATTTTTCTCTAGTAGACTTTGATTTTTTTTTCTTGCACATTCTGAAGCTTGCTTGATTGTGAATGTGCATGTTAAATTGGGAATTTGATTCATGCTTAACAGGGAGGTTTTATTTTTGATGGCCTTCCTTTTACCTTTCAGGGCACTAAATAATCCTCTATTTCTAGACTACGTCACTTTACAAAGCCCACTAACCTCAGGGTTGACAGGAGCTTTTATTTCTTCTTTACCAAGCACATATACCTTACATATTGGCATTTTAATGAGGTAACATACTGCTATATTTTCAAGTGAGGGAAGGCAATTTCCTTTTTGGTGGGCAGTTTTCTTTTAAAGATCTAATTTAGTTTTTTAACTTGATTCAGTTTTGAAAAGAAATATGACTCAACCCTTCTCCTTTTATACATGAGGAATGATTACTGGAAAATTCAGAAGCAAATAGAATTATTTCTAGCTTTCAACAAGAAAGAGCTTTACTTATTGGTCTATCTTATTTGAACAACAGTTGTAGTTCAGTTTTTTTTTAAATTTCTATCTTATAATCAAGAAGCTATATCATTCCCTTTTATAATAATTTTAATCCAAAATTTGAACAATTTAAAAATGATTAGATTTAAGACAACTATAATACCATAACCAATAAACTATAATTAAAAAATAAAGACCATTAATGGATCTGCCTTTCGATCCAGCAATCCCACTGCTGGGATGATACCCAAAGAATCCCGAATCACCAATTCAAAAGCACCTATATACCCCAATGTTCATAGCAGCACAATTTACAATAGCCAAGTGCTGGAAACAGCTTAAGTGCCCAGCAGTAAATGAGGGGATCAAAACACTGTGGTACATTTACATGATGGAATACTATGCAACTGAAGGGAAGAAGGAACTCCTACCGTTTGTGACAGCATGGATAGAATTGGAGAGCTAATATTACACTAAGTGAAATAAGCCAGGTGGTAAAAGACAAATACCGTATGATCTCACTTATAAGTGGAAACTTATCGACAAAATAAACAAATGAGCAAAATAGAACCAGAGATTTGGAAGTAAAGAACAAAATGACAGTGAACAGAGGGGAGGGGAAGTGGAACAGTGGGGGAAAGAAAGGGACGGGGCAAGCCGAGGAACATGAATAGAAGACTTATGGGCATGGGCAATGGAGGGAGATTGACTGTGGGAGCAGAGAGTGTGACAGGGCAGGAGAGAGCAATGGGGAAGAAGATGGGACAACTGTAACTGAATAATAAAAAATAAAGAAAAAAATAAAATTATTATATTTAAATGGAATCGTATGCTCAGTTTTCTATTGTTAAAAACATCAGTGCTCTCAGACTGTGAGCAGGACTGTTTCTGCTAAAATATTTTCATATGGCAGTTAGCTGCATTGATTACAATTTTAAACTTGCATGCCCTATAAGACATGGATTCTAGAAAACCATCCAACAGAACACTTGTTCAGGTATACAGAATTGCTTGTAAAAGAAGTACATTGCAGCTGGAATATTTTTAAAATGTCAACCACCTGCATAGGAGCTTCATGAAGGCAGAGGCTCTATTTGATTTGCCTTATGCGTCTATGCTGTTGTGAATGGAATTGCTTTTGATATGTTGGTCTTGCATGCTGATTTTTCACTATATGAATAAAAGTTTTTTTCTTTACCCTTTTTTTCCTAAATCTTTCCCCCATAAAATAAACTACCATGACATTTTTAAATAATTCATAAAAATAATTAAAGAATTCATTAAAAATAAAGCATACCCTTTTAACACAGTTACCCATACAAAGAAGTATAAGGAAAAACATAAAAATCAGCACCCATATTTATCTGTGAGCCTTTGGGTGTATGCATATGGATGTGTATTTGATCACAGAAAGCTTTTGTTTTTACATGGACATTCTCATCTTTTTCTGTTTTATACCACTAATTTTAATGGCTGCCTGTTTTACTGTGTGTATGTGTGTGTGTGTGTATAACTATATTTATATTTAATGTAGTATAATTTATTTAATTATCAGTTAACATTAAGTTGTTTAAAATTTATAACCTTCATAAATTAGACTAGTGTGAACATTCTCTAGTGCATAACTTTGAGATAAACCTTGTGTGGTATCTGTTTAGATGAGGATTCCTGGGAATGTGAATGTTGGGCCCAAGAAATGCTCACATACAGTCCCAGAGCCTGCAGAATGTTTAAAATAACTTACTATCTCATCAATATTACATGAAAATTTCAATTTCTTTACACCTTGGCCAGTGCTGTTTTTTTTCCTTCAATTTTTAACTATTTCAAATATATCTTAATCATTTACAATCTCTTCTGAGGCTTTGAAGATGCCTACTTTTCTAATTTTCCAAAATTCAAAGGAGGAATAGAAGGAAAAACAGTAAGAGAGCAGTTTTTATATGGGTGCTATTTTTAATCCACAGGATTCAGAATTTTAAGGGACAACAGAGTGCTCTCCTCCACCTCACTGTTAACAAGGAACCGGTTTCTAAAGCAACCCTGACAGGAAGCTATCATGTCTTTTAGTGATACCTCAGTTAAAAGAACACGACTGATAGCAGGCAAATAAATAATTAAATATTTAAAATCATTAAAACACTTTTCTTGTCTTAGGTGAAAATCTACCTTTTTGAAATTTCTGCCAATGGATTAGACTTATTTCCAAGGCAGCGCAGCTGTTCCCCATCCCTGCTTTTATAACAGAGGTCTTTGTATAGAAGAGGACATTTGCTGTGTTTGCTGTTAGCTACTCCTCTCTGGAAATGGTCCAGCATAATTTTAAAATTATTAGATTCAATTCCTGTGGACTGAAGTTAAGTAAATAATCCCGAACTCTCCATCCTTCCGTTTACTATGTCTTACTTGTAAGTTTTAGAAGTTGGGTGGTTTTTACGTTTAATCTGGCTGCATTTAAATAAAATAAGGTAGGATTTTTAAGAAGCAAAACATTAAAAGTTTAGCACTGAAACGTCTTTGGGATAATCTGGTTATGTGTAATTTAGGACAGAAAGCCATTTTCTCCATCTGCTTAGGACTGTGAATAGCAAAAACACAAATTGAAGATAGCCTCTCTCCTATAGAAGTCCTTCAAACTTGAGTGCCTTGCAAATTATATATTAAAATCTTAAATTTGTCATGTTTATACTTTTAAGTGCAAATGCAGAGATCAAATTAAAAAGTAATCCTCCAAATTTCTATTATTTTTTTCTTGAAAACATTTCACATAACTTTAGGGATGTGGATGAGCTCGCTTGAAGTATTCATTGGTTTTGCTCATCGTGATTTTATTGGCTTTGGTATGTAGTTGGCTAATAATTAATAACAAATTTATATTCCATTGTGATTAGATGAATAAAGAGTAAATATATGTTTCCATTTCTGGTAAAGTGTTTTTAAGATTTCATATTTTTGGGCTTTGAAAAATGTCTGAGCTGTCAGTGCAAAATACATAAATATTTATAAATGCTTAGATTCTTCTCTTTAGTTGTAATACTAGAGTTAACCAGGGTTGAATGAATAGTAATTTGAGCTATAATAGCCTGTGGCTTTTTGACCTATGCTGTACTATAATTATTGTTTTTTGGCTAAGACTTCTCTATACCTTGTGGCCTCACTAAAACCTTTTTTGAGGGGGTTATTAAAGTTAAAAAATAGCCAATAAGTATAGCACAAAGTAAATGTTAATGTTGCCATCCAAACTGGAGTCACTGACTCCCTTCTTCTCATTGTTCATTTACCTTTAAGTACCTGCAATGGGCAGGTGATACTCTTTCTTTTTCATATGAGAATGATGAATATATTTCATACTATTTCACATTTTGACACTGCTTCTCATTACCATTTTTCTTTTCATATTATGTAGTTGATGGGAAGTCAATTTTTCTGTATATGATAGATTCTATCATTTGCTCAGTAATATATCTCTTGGCACTGAATATATTACAATAGCACATCCCAGTGGTTTGAACAGAAAGAATTCAAGTTTAAATCTAGACCCAGACCCTGGGCTTATTTACCTATTTCTCAAATGGACACCCTACTCATGAAAAATAAATATTCATAAATAGTTCTTATTTCATTAGTTTTCTATCTCAGACCCTAACAAAACTGGAAAATATTGTCTTTCTTGTAAGTATTTAAATGTATATTATTTGTGAAAAATTTTCAATTTAGTAACAGGCATACAATGTTAATCAGACCATGGTTTGCATGGCAACCATCTGAATACTTTTTAAATATCATGAGGTATTTTTGGCACAATTTGTAATTATTGGCCCTTTCATCTTAAGGAATAAAAAAAAGAAAGCAAGGTGCTTGCAATAAAAGTAAAGAGGATAACAATGAGAATTTGAGAATGTGGAGCTTATATTTTATTATTAAAGTATATTGGACCACAAATAATCAATTGGTCTGATAGTCTGAGCATAGAGGAATCAGGTAGGGCATGCTATTTCAGAATCACATAAATGTTTCAAACGTTCATATGGTGCTTAGTTACATTTACTTTAAAGCGTCAGTTTATTTTTATTAATCAACTTCTAACATAGACTAAGAAATATTTTAACAACTAAAAAGGTTTATGTCAATGTATTGAAAAAAGTTATAGTTATTATTTGAGCATTTTTTACCTGTTATTTTAAGATAAATATTATTGTGTTTTTTTTTTCACTAAAAATTTTTTTATTGGTTTTGTATTTACTTTGGATAAATGCAATTATTTTAGCTTCCATTTTTCCCCTTCTTTCCACCTACTCATGCATGGAACATCTATTAAAAACATTCTTTTTCAACTGCCATTCTTGAAAGATACCAAAACAACAAAAGAAATGACATTTGAATTAAAAATAAAGTTTTGCCTTCAATGACATTAGAAACAGCTTTACATCTCACTTTGCTCAAACTCTTTTCTAAGGGGACATGGACCTTCTCCCCAGGTTTCTGAACCTCCACTTTAACACCCAGTCCTACCTTTCACCTCCCTTGGTAAGAAATATTTCCCCAAGAGCACCTTCCATCCCACCTGTCATACCTATTTTCTTTATCTTTGGGCAGATGAAATTCTTGACAAGGCAAGGAAAGTTTTCATTTACTTTATTGATGACCAAGAAGTTGAAATTTTCATATCATTATATTTTAGCTGCAGTTTTTTCATCTTGTCAAGAAATTTTATCAGTTATCAGGGATGCACCATTCCATTGCATCTATTTGGCCACAGGAAAAGAGGCTACAATGGTATCTCCCTATAATCTCTCCAACCTGTTTCCACTATCAAGATTGTTAATAAAGATTCAAAATAATACCATCCTCAAAATATTATGGTACTCCTTTTCCTCACTTCACATGCTTATTTTGATTAGTCTTGCTTCTTTTTCTTAGTTTTGTTTTTTTGGGATATACCATTTCATTAGTAACTTTGAATTTTAAATTTCATATCTCTAGATATTGGGAAAATCTATGAGAACTATTTATTAACTTTTCTTTAATAACTATTATAATGCCAGATAACTTAAACTTGCAGTGTATGGTTATGATCAGAAACTGTAAGTATTATTTTTGAACCACTTATCTTTTTCTTGTGCATGAATCACTGAATACCTTCTAACATGTTCATTCCTTTTCCATTTTTGTGAATCTTCCATTACAGCCACTCTTTTCTTAATTATTTGGAAGCTATTTTCATCATATCTGCTAACTTCTGAAGAAATGTGTTTTTGTCATGACTCCAGCCTGAGCAAGACCCCATTGTTGTGTGTCATTGTTTTTATATGTGCTTGGCATTTATAACTGTAGGATTCCAGAATCTTGACAAAGCCATTTGACTATTTCATTCAATTTCATGAACATTTTAAATCTGCCAACTGCCTCCCAGTTCTACTCCATTGTCTTTATAACCACAAATGAGATTTCTTTCAGTTTGCCACTACATTTTGTTTGACTCCTTCTGCCCACATTTAATATAACCTGAAAGCATCTTGTTACTTAAAAGCATTTTTCATTTCTTCTACAATCCTAATAAAATGTGGACTAATAGCTAAGTTATTCATTGGTTCTTCTTTTCTTCATGTATAAAATAAGAATATTTAAAAAAGAAAAAGGATCCTGCAACTGAAAGTACTTACTTTTGGTTAAAATACCAAGGAGACTTATGCTAGATTTGTTATGGTTTACATACAATTCTATTGTGTATTTATCAGATTTTTAATAAGGCTTTCCTGAAATATAATGGTTTAGTCTCAAATTTCTATGAAACACAATGAAAAGAAATCTCCCTTTCCCTGGTATGTAGAATTAATTATTACTATGAATTTTAATTATTTAAAAAATTTTGTTTTTAAATTATAATGAATTATTTAAAAATGTTTACCAAAAATTGATGTTAGTAACTTGTACTGGACACATAAGACTTACACTAGGCACTCTGTTTAACTAGATAATCTGTCTGCAGGTGTCCAAAGTTGAGAAACAGTAACCTGGGGATTAAAGAGAACATTTAACAAATATTAAAATTTATGCGCACTGGCCAGTGTGGCTCAGTTGGTTGGGGCATCATTCTGTAAACCGAAGGGTCACAGGTTCGATTCCTGGTCTGGGCAAATGCATGGGTTGAGAGTTTGATCCAAGGTGGGGTACTTGCCAGAGGCAACCAATTGATCTTTCTCTTTTTTTCCCTATCCCCACCCAAAATATGCATGTCCTCTGATGAGGATTAAAAATGAAAAACAAAAACAAAGTTTCTCAAACTTCCCAGGAGAAATCCTCTATCTCAGAAACCATAAGATATTTTACAATAACTTGAAAACTGTCTATTTTTTGGAATTCATGGAGCTGAAATGTCCAAGGCAATGATATAAATATTCCAGAACAGCTCATATGTAGATATGTTTTGCCTTCATATTTGGTGTTGTGATTGCTGTTATAAGACTTTTACTATTTTTAGCAAACACAGAATTGATTTTCTAAATGAAATGCATCAGAGAAAAATGTCTGGTGAATAATTTTAATAACAATTTAGGGAGCTATAGTGGGACAAGCAATCCTCTAACACTTATTTGCCCTTGAGATTTAGAAGAAATCATATCTCTAGTGCTTATAATAAGGAGCTAATTTAACTGAGTTCGACTTAGCTGTGAACAAATGGATTAACAAGTACCGTATTAAAATTTTAATTTATATTTCATTTATCACATTTAATAGAATCAACTTCGTTGTTTTGGGGTGGGGAAAAACATTAATTTCCAAGGATAACTGTAGGTACCATTAATTTCAAATGTTTTCATTGTTGGTATTCATAGCGACTGTAATTATGTACCCTGTGTAGCATGGAAATGCAATATAAATAACAGAAAATTTTGCTGTTAAAAACCATGTAATTATTCAACAGATTAAAACTATTTCCATTTGTATAGCTTGTGAATTATCTTTCTACTCTAAGAATATTTAATTAAGTTAGTTTAAGATCTTCAGTCCTTTCAGGATATAACTTAGGTAGTAGATATTTTTGTGTCTGGAGAAATAGCCTGCATTTTCATTGCTAATGTTTTGGCTTAGGTCTTTATTATTCATGCTATTTATTTTTTTCTTTGTCTCTTAAGGATTTTTGTTATTTGCAAATTACAATATTCTGATAGTTTTTGTTAATGAGGAGTAATGCATTTATTGATAATATAAGGAAATACTATGTAATCAGAAAAAATATTCTATATATGATATTTACTGTAACACCAATAAATAAGAGATACTGATTAAAAATTGTTGCACTACATGGGTTAACTTTAACAGGGAAAGAGATACACTTCAGATTATTGTGAAATTATACCCTTTTACTCAGTCTTGCCCTTTAAACAAACAGGTTGATTACTTAAGATTGAAAGTATATTCTTAATTTTACTTTTTAATCTGTCTTTAAAACTGATTTATAATTATAATCCTTGAACTCTGCTGGTTCTTATGAAATAATTGATGGCTTTGATACATTTTTATAGTGCACATCATAAGAATCTGATATACTTGAAGACACAAAGTTATCACTTTATAGATTTCTGAATAAGGAAAAAAATAAGTATATATTGAAACACCTGTATTATATTTCAGAATTAGTATCCTGTCAAGATATTTTTTCATATTATATCATCGAAATAGTAAAAAATAACATTTCTTTAATGTGGGACAAGTGGTCTAATTTTAATGACGGCTACTGTTAATGTCAGGTACCTAGATATAGTTTATAATGCTTAGTAATTACAGCAATCTTTATTCTGTTTTACTAATTATTTCAAAAAAACAAGTAAAAGCTTTAAGAATGGACACAAAAGCAGCTATATTGGATCCTTTCTTTAAAGCAAATAGCTTTCAAATTATTCCATTAACTGTCACCAGAGTACAAAAAGATTTAATCAAAAATGACATTAATTTTAAGGACCTGACAAAATCTCAGGAGAAAAACAATCTCATCATAAAGAGAGAAATTAAGGGTAGTATCCCTGATTCCATAAAGGGATTTCAGGTTTCCTCCCTGTTTCACCCACATTTGTATTATAGAAGATTATATATAAGATATATGTTTTAAATTCTTCTGGTTCATTTATTGCAAGAAACTAATTTGTCTAATGTGGTAGTTAAAGTGAATCGACATGTTCTGTATGTCTTGTTTATTACCTGAGTTTTTCAGTTAATATTTTTGTTAGCTTATTTCTTGACTTGGCTATTTTTAGCATATTATTTAAAATTATTCAAATCTTGTGTAGAATTGTGTAGAATCACAATAGACAACTAAAGCATATATTACTTGAAAATGAAAATAAGATAAAGTAGGGAAGGACACATGAAACAGGAATTTTTATTGAGTCTATACAAAGATATCCAAGAATTTCTAATTTAGTATGATTTATCGTACAGTTATTATTGAGCACCTGCTAAAATGATAGGTCTTTACTTGCAGTGTTTACTTTGAGTATTCTAAGACTACATGGCCATGTTTGTAAATATCTGATAATTGGTAACCCTGTGATATGCACAGGGATGAATATTACTTCTATTCTTTGCTAGGCTTAACCAAGGCTTGGAGTAATGAGACTGCCAAGATGACTTATAAAAATGGAAAAGTGAGGCCTAGAGCCTGAGTCTCTAAGTACTTTTTCAGTACTCTTCTGACTACTTTACAACTCCAGTCTTACTGTGTTCTGTGAAAAGCACCACAGACCTTAAGCTTTAGTAGAAGGTGAATGGAAAAATACATTAAGACTTATTCCCTTCTTACTAACTCTTTGCTTAGGAGACATCAGTGAACAAAACAAACGCCCCTGTCTTTGTGAAATTTGTGGCATAGCGGAGGAAGACAGAAAGTGAATAATAAACACAACAAGTAAATGAATAAATGGACAAGTGAATTATAAATAAATGATTAGAGTTTGTTAAAATATAATAAGTTTATAGAAACCAAGAAAATCAGAGCCTAGGGGATTGGGGGTGCTAGGGTGGAGTCATGGGAGAGATTGCCCTTTTTGCAGTTTCTTATTTTGCTTAGGAGAATGTGTCAATCTTTACCTGTGTCATTATAATATATATAATAAATATAAATCATAGTAATTTAAAGAGAAATAATATAAATATAAATGATATATGTGTGTGCATGTGTGTGTATATATTCACATACATGTTTGATTCACATTATTCACAGATTCTGTATTTTGAAATTCATATGCTTGCTAAAATGTATTTGTAACCTGGACTGGTACAGACACTATGGAAAACAGTATGGAATTTCTTCAAAAAACTAAAAATGGAACTACCTTTTGACCCAGAAATTCCGCTGCTGGGATTATACCCTAAGAATTCTGAATCACCAGTTCACAAGAACCTATCCACCCCAATGTTCATAGCAGTGTCATTTACAACAGTCAGGCACTGGAAACAGCCTAAGTACCCAGCAGTAAATGAGTGAATAAAAAAGACGGTGGTATATTTACACAATGGAACACTATACAGCTGAAAGAAAGAAAAGGAAGAAGGATCCCCTACCCTTCGTGACAGCATGGATAGAACAGGAGAGTATTATGCTAAGTGAAATAAATCAGGTGGTGAAAGACAAATCCCATATGATCTCACTTATAAGTGGAACCTAATCAACAAAATAAACAAATGAGCAAAATAGAACCAGAGATTTGGAAATAAAGAACAAACTGACAGTGATCAGAAGTGAGTGGGAGGGGGATAACTGATGAAAGAAGGGGAAGGGTCAAGTCAAGGAACATGTATAAAGGACCCAAGGACAAAGACAATGAGGGGGATTGAATGTGGGAGGTGGGGATGGGTAGGGCAAGGGAGAACAATGGGGGAAAAATGGGGACAACTGTTATTGAACAACAATAAAAAAATTAAAAAATACTAATTGGTTAATTATAGAAATGCACATGCAAAGTGGCAAAAACCCTGGGTCACCCAAGGTACACATTCTCATTTGAGGTTGAACAAGGAGAAACTGCCTTCTTTTTTGAGCTCTCATACTGGAAACAAGTATCCTTTTCAAGGTAGTATATTTAGTGTAATGTTTTTCAGAACTTTGTCCTTTTTTCGGTGATTTTGCTGTTTAAAATGGCCCCCAAGTATAATGATGAAGTTCTGTGTAGTGTTCCAAAATGTAAGAGGCTACAATGTAACTTGTGAAGAAAACAGGTGTGTTAGAGTAGATTCATTCAGGCATGAATTACAGTACTGTTGGCTGTGAGCTCAATATTAGTGAATCAACAATATGTATATTAAATAACATGTCTCTAAATGTAAACACACATAAAACAAGGTTGATAAAAATGCTGTGATCAGAGTCTTGAGAGAATTTAATTCTATGTTTCCCTTATAGGAAATAATTTGTTATTTTGTAATTCAAACTTTATGGTGACTTTATACAACCTAGCTACTGGCAATAACAGGAAGAAACTATATAAAGTTATTAGGCATTTAATATATATTAAAACTATGCATATCCTTAATTACAAATAATTCTTATATGATTATTTCCCATAGTTATTATATTTGCTAGTTACTTGCTTTATATTTAGTACTATTCTATATAATATAAGAGCTTGAAAAGCACTTTCTTGAGTAATTCTGGTTGATATTTCCCAATCTGATCATTGAGACATTATCTTAGAGCTCCTTGAATATGTTATATTATTAAGGATTTTGCCATTTGATATGTGGATCATTTCAACATGTTATTTATAACAGTATGCTTATTTCTGTATTTTCCTTCCTGATTTTCTCTCCATGCCTAGGCCTGGATATTTTCTGTTGGCTTACCTTCCAGTTTACTAATCTTCTCTTATGTCATATCTAGCCTATTCAGTTTTTCTATTTTTCTTTGGTAGAATTTTCATTAGATTCTTTTCTAATGATTCTAGTTCTTTTTAAATGGATTTTGTAATGAGTCTTCAAATATATAATATTAAACTCAAAAGTGAGTATATGATTTCACTCATATGTGGAATCTAATGAACAAACTGAAATAATAAGCAAAATACATAGGCTCACAGATAGAGAGGAGACTGAGAGCTCTGGGGGAGAGGTTTGAGAGGTGGAGGGATAAAACGAGAAAGAAAAGGAACTCACGGACAGGGATAACAGTGTGGTGATTACAGTGGGGAGTGGGGGTGGAAGATGCTATATGGGACATAAATGGCAATGGAGAAAATGCAGTAAAAATAAACTTAAGAAAGCTCACTATGGATAAAAAGTTATGTCATCTAATACAATGACATGGCCTGGAAACAGAGAAGTAAAGAGATAAGGAGAGAATCTTGAGGGTACACATTGTTCTGGGGATTATGGTTAAGGACTGGAGCCCAAACAGAAAGGTGACCAGTGAGAAATGCTGTGATATAATCATACCGCCCCTCCTCTCATTGACACACACAGACACACACAGACACACACAGACACACAGACAGACACACACACACACACACACACACCAGTCACTTGATATATTCAGTTAAGAATTCTGCTTACACATGCCCTTGTGCATTATTTTGAGGGAAATTAAGGAGACAAAACAGCTAAGTTTTACATCGAAAGCAGTAAGGTTGGAACAATAGAAAAGTATGAAATACAGGTAAGATTGAGTCCAGCAGGACCAGGAACTCAGAGCCACAAGTTCTCATTAAAACCTAATCCTCTTAAGAATCCTTCAGAAATTTTACATAAGGCACTGGACTTCCTTGGTAATATGAGTTAAGCCTCAATAAGCTGACATCAGTATCACAAGTAATTGAAACAAAGGGTGAGCTTGTAGGAGTATGTCCAGAAAGACTGTAAGAATGAGTATTGCATGGAGCCAAAGATGAATCCATGAGTAACAAAAATATCTGGAGGGAAGATATTTGCAAAGGTAAGGGAGTAACAAGGTTGGTGTGTCTGCAAGTCAAAGAAGCAGAGTGTCTTAAAGAGAAGGGGTAGTAAACAACATCACATATAATTATCAAGTAAGATAAGACTGCATAAATATTTTTTCTTTTATTTGGGTCACTTAAATCACATGTAGGTTTAATAAGAGCTATTTGAGTGAACATCTGTGGTACTGGATGTCAGAAACTAGTGGGCTGAAGCATGAATTGCAAATAATACTGAAATGCAGTAAGCACTTATTCTGTTCCCAAGAAGCTTTGTAGTAAGGTAGGGAGAAAAAGAGAGTGACAGATAGAGGTTTGTGAAGTGCTTTCATTAAATGTGCTGAGGAGAAAGAACCAGAAGAGAGGGAGCAATTAAAGATATACCAGAGCACTCCTTCTTAACATTTTTTTTCCATGTGTATGCCACAGATTCTCTGATTACCTAATGAAATTTGTTCAATTTCAGAAAAATATATATTGCATGTACTCACTAAAGTCTGCATGCCATTTCAGGGAATTACTGGTGTCCTGAAAAGCTAATTGTTTTTTGGTTAAGAGCCTTTGCACCAAAGAGAGAGACAATGAATGTGAACCAAAGTTCTTGAGAAGGAGGGAGTGACCAGGATAAAGAATAAGGGTGAGACATACTGTCTTGGAATTGAAGGAAGGGTTACCATAACTATTTCTTATAAAAGTAAGTGCTTTTGAAGGCAGTGAAGAGACAACCCTTACCACATATACATTGATATCCTGAGTAATTCAACAAGATTCTAAATCTACTCTATAGGTAGAGAGAGTCAGTCCTTTCTCTGTACTTCAAGAGAAATCTCTATCTACCTCTATTATATCATTATCATCATGTTTAGTCTTATTTGTTTATTTACTTATTTATATACCCTGGTCTTATGCAAATAGAGACACAGTGAATTAAAATCATCACATTTTATTGTAATTATTTGCTTTTATCTGGCACATAGGTAAAAGAAGAGATCTATGTCATGTTTTTATCAGTTGCTAAATGTGTACTGAAAAAAATGAGTTGTTAATTTTTAATTGCAATGTAGTAAACATAATGAGAGATTTATCACATGTATAAGTGATTTCTAGGGAATGCACAGAACTGACTGAGTAACCATCACCAGTTGAAACTTAATGCTTACTCTTGAGTATTACCCATAGGAAATGTAAATAAGATTATAGACTGATTAATCCCCCAAATCTGAATTAAAACTTTTGTAGGTATGCTTTGTATTAATTAATAAAAGTGATAATGATAATAACTATCATTTTAGGTGATAACCCTGTGTTAAGTGACACCTATGTTTATATAGTATACATAAATATCTGTACATACCCTCTACATATATATCATATCCCTTTATATATATTCTTGATAATAACCATGTAAGGCAGGCACTATTTTCATTTTTTAGAAGATAGAAAACTGAGGTTGCAAGAGAATAAGTAGCTCATTTAAAGCCATAGAGCTTGAAATGGACAGAACAGCAATGGATCTTACTTCCTTGTGGATTCTGCTTCCATTACTCCTATGATATATGCTAAAGAAGCAAGGTGCCTTCTCTGGTGCCTGAATCAGGGAAAATCATTATCATTCTAGAGAAATCTTTCTTATATCGATTTTATAGTACAGTCCCATAGAATTTGGAGAGCCCAAGTCAGCTTGCCATTCTCTTTGATTATTACAGATGTACTTTCTTTAAGACATATAATACATTTAGATATGATTATTGTCAAGTCATCATGTTGAGACCAACCCCAATCAAAATGTTAACCCAAAGTAGCCATAGATGCTCTGGACCATTTGACTCTACCAAAAGTGTGACGGGTCTGAGATGTTATCCTATTTGGAAACTAACTATTTAAGCTGTAGCAGTTTCATGTAGGCTGGCAGAAGACATGAAACCCCTATGTCAGAGACAAAGAACTTTATTACTCATGGAAATAACACATGAGCTTTGGCTTATTTGCATCAATTTTCCTTGCTTCTTGGTTCCATGGGTGCAGTGTTGAGTGGGACCAGATCAATGCTTGTACGTGTGGTATGTGTTATGGGGGACTTGGTGGGGAACTCTGATTTTAGGGAACCTGAGTCTTTATAATGGGCAGTCTAATGAACCCTTTTCTCTGGAGGGAGCTGTACCTCTATCTTTCAAGGTGGTAAGCAAACCTGCCTTTTACTCTGAAGGGACACACTGTATCTTCCACAAAGAATGAAGGTCATCTCTGATCTTATGATTCCCAGATAGATTATAACATTTTAACCTGTCAGTATATTACATTCTTTTTTTCCTATGATTTATTGTACACGTTTACATATGCAGATATAACAAAATTGAATAATACTTAGCAAATTTAAGTGTTTTATTTACTTAAATTGATCATGTATTTTTCAACACCATTACATGTTTTTCTACATCATTATTTATACTATGTAGTACTTAACTGTAAGAACATGGCATAGTTTATGGCTCGTCTATTGTATATATCTGAAAAGATAGTCTGGAACAAAGGGTGGTTAGAAATTCGAAACAAAGGGCAGTCACTGCTTCACTTCACAAAACTTTCAAAAATGTGAGAAACCTGTGGAGAATTCTCTTCCAACAGGCTCTAAAATTTATCTTTCTTTGCAAACATTGGACATCTTGCTGGGAAATTTTTCCATTATAATTGCTCAGTATGCTACACCACTTAGGCGGCATTCTTGCTTAGAAACACACATTTTGAGGTTATTATTCTTTGAGTATGATTATTTTATAATCATAAATGGTGGCATGATATATCACCACCTTAAAGTAGGGGCAATTCATATTTCTTTTAAATTACATATAATTACTCTTGGGAAATTGTATTATAAGGCTAATTTTACATTGGCATGTCATTTAACTACACATCAGTGGTGACATGAAAAATTCAAAATATTCTATAAAACTCCAAAAAATAATGTAGTCAAGACATTTTTTACTTCAGTGTTACAAAATCAAGCATTTGTAGATCATCAGGTTTCTTATGTTATCCCAACTGAGTAACCAAGCCTTGTTAAAACTTCTAATTTCTCACTTGGGAAAGTAGTAGGTGTCCTGAGGGTCTGTTAGTCACTCTGTCCCAGGCTCTACTCAGAGGCAGTTCCTGAATCTCATTTCTTACTTGTAGGGAGCTCCCAAGACTCAGCCTGCCTTTTTCCCCTCTTGGCTCCTTTGTGCTCATCCATTCCATTACTTGTCTTTAAAAAAATTAATTGAAGTCTAATTGCAGAATGTAAATCAACCTCCTTTACTTCCATCTTCCTAGTGAATATAGAAAACAAACACTGTGGTGCTCTTCTGTTGGAGGGTTTTAATGATAATCACTGTGGAAAAAGCAACTGCAATGAACTATATCATTCATATAAGGAAATTACCAAGTCATAGATCTCTAATAAAGCTTTTAACATATAAGAATTCTTGAAAAGCTCCTCATTTCCTACAGGGTGAAGTCCAAACACCCTAGCCATAAGAGTTAACGTACCACATTATCCCTACTTCTCTGTCTGTCCTTGTATCACTGACTACTTGTGGTGGATCTTTGTATTCAGAAGTTTTCTGAATTGCTCTCTAGGAAGTGTCCTCTGGCTATAAGGGGTGTGCCCATAATATACCATAAACATCTTCATATTGTGCTTAGCCCAATTAAAATATTGTAATACATAATTATAAAAATTATATATTTATATGCAGACTGAGACAAGGGGGCACCAATTGGTCTCAACCAAACCAATCTTATTTAAATAATTATTCAACATTTGTTCATAAGAAATCATGCTGAAAAGATGTATCTTGTGGAGGGAAATCTAGAGAGATCATTGGTAGCATTATTCAGCACTTCCTTTCTCCAGAAAGTCAGCTCTGGCTGAATCGTATCCCCCACTAAAACACGTCAGGTCTGTGAGGAGATCTGCAGCTACATTTGTTACTTGGGCCTGCTCCTTATTGAGTTGGGGGCTGTTACATACCATTTCCACTCACAGGAACTGAGCAAAGTGTTACCTTGCAACCACATATGGCACTTTTGCTGACATTCTTATTAAATCACTTTTATCTTTAATTGTATATTTCCAAAAATGTTTTATCTCCCTTTATCAATCTTGACCAGGTCAACTGTCATACTGGAACTGACTCTGCTTATTGGTAAACCAATCACATGAAAGCTAATAGAGTGCAGTGTCACTCAGGTGGTCCAGGTGGCACAAGGGCACAATTTCCTGCTGAACGAAATAAAAACCTCACACTTTGACATTCATACACATAAGTAGGCACAATCTAGTTTTGTAGATGAGAAAATGTGAGAAAATCAGAGCAAGAAGCCAAGTGTTCTCTGTGTGCCTGCAGGTGTTGAGGACTAATCTTCAAAAGCAAAATAGTATTAAAGTCTAAAAACTACAGCATGAATCTTTTCATCATTTTTAAACTAAATGGAGGATGGAAACAGAGAAATCTGAGCCAGGGTTACATCAGTTTTGACTATTGGGCTGGCAACAAACCAGGAGGCAGGCATTCAGGCAAAAATAGGGGTTAGGCTGATGGAATGTGGAGAAACTATAGAAGTTATAACAAGATGGTGAAATGTTAGGCTGAGGTCCGTAACAACAATTGGAGTTTCTCTCTGAAAGGCAAGTGGCATAAATCAGGCTAACGATTGAGTCTGAATTTTTAAAGTTTCATTTCATTTAAAATTGTGACCCAGGTGTCAGCTTCAGTTATACTTCAGCTTTTTGATACCAGTGTATTAATCAGCTTGGACTGCCATAACAAAATACCACAGACTGGGTGCTTAAACAACAGAAATTTATTTTTCCCATAGTTCTGGGAGGTTTGAAGCCCAAGATCAAGGTGTTAGTGATTCAGTTCCTCCCCGAGGGTGTTTTCCTGCATGAAGATGGCTGCCTTCACTTTCTGTCCACATTTAGGGGGTGGGGAAGAGAGAGAGAGAGACAGAGAGAGAGAGGGAAAGAGAGAGAGAAAGAGAGAGAGAGAGAGCACGAGAGTACTTCTTTCTGGTGTCTTTTTTACAGGGCTTATTAATCATATCATGAGGGCTCCACCCTATGACCTCCTAGAAACACAATTATTTCTTTAAAAGGCTGCATTTCCAAATACCACCAGCTGGGGGTTAGAAATTCTGTATATGAATTTTGGGGAGATACAATTCAATCCACAGCAATCTACTCCTGACCCTCCAAAATTCATGTCCTTCTACCATGCAAAATACATTTATCCCACCCCAATATCTCCCAAAATCCTAATTCATTCCAGCATTAACTCTTAAATATAAAGTCCAAAGTCATATCCACATATCACCTAAATCAGATCTGAGTGAAACTTGAGGAAAAATCCTTGCCAGCTGCAAATCTGAAGTTAGACAGTTACACATTTCCAAAATACATTGGTGGGTCTGGCATACAATAGAAATTCCTATTCCAAAAGGGAGAAATAAGAAAGAAAGAAAGGATGATAGGTCCCAAACAAATCCACAACTTGGTCAGGCAAATTCCATTGGATATTTTAGGCTCAAGTTTATCCTCTTTGATTTCATGCTCTGCCTTCTGGACCAAATGGAGTACTGGTCCATAGCGACCAACAAGATTGATTCACTCAACATGCTCCCAGTTTCCATGTCTTGTGGAAACGCAGAACCTATTCTAAGATGTTTGTGAATTTCTCAACCTTAGGATCTCACAACTCCCTCCACCTCTAATGTCTTCCCTTGGAGCTGCTAGCTTTGGTGTGCACTCAGACACATTGAGAGAGGAAACTCAGCTCTTACTGAAGTCGCCCCAAGAAACTAGCTGCTGCACATAACATTCATGAACATGTTGAACTTTACTGAAGATTTTGGGAAGGGTTTTAAAAACACGAACGACAAATGTAAAACCATTAAACACTAGTCATTTTATTTTTAAAATCTCCTTTAGCCATTCTGCATCAGGGAGGTTTCCACAGGATTTCCAGGTGCTGTGCCTGCTTTTGCATATCAGCCCTCTTGTCTTCCCTCCATCTTCTTTATTATCCCTGCCTCTCAAGAACACACCAAACTCTCTCCTTGTAACCCACATCCACCTTCCTTATCTTGAATACTGGTGACTTTGTGTCCCATGCTGATAGCTTTCACCCTCTGCCCAACTGACTTATCAAATTATTATTTTTTAAATTTTCTGCTTGGGAGGAATGATGATGTCAAGTGTTAAGATATATACATTATATGTATATTTTAAATTTATACATAATATTTTGATGGAGTACATGTTTCTTTTATTAAAAAATGAAAAAAGAGGTGGAAGAGGGTATAAGGAGGATAAATGGTATGGAAGAAATACAATAAAAAATAAACTATCAAAATTAAAAATAATAATAAAAATAAAAAAGAAAAAAGGGAAAAGCACAAAGAATGAAGGTCATCTCTGATCTTATGATTCCTAGATAGATTATAACATTTTAACCTGTCAGTATATTACATTCTTTTTTTCCTATGATTTATTGTACACATTTACATATGCAAATATAACAAAATTGAATAATACTTAGCAAATTTAAGTGTTTTATTTACTTAAATTGATCATGTATTTTTCAACACCATTACATGTTTTTCTACATCATTATTTATACTATGTAGTACTTAACTGTAAAAACATGGCATAGTTTATGGCTCGTCTATTGTATATTTGATTCTAAAATTTAGCTACTGTAAACAACATATCCACAATGATTTTTAAAGTTAAATTCCTAAAGCCCTGACCAGGTAGGTAGCTCAATTAGTTAGAGCATCATCCCGATATACTAAGGTTGAGAGTTAGATCTCCAGCCAGGGCACATACGAGAATCAACCAATGACTGCATAATCAAGTGGAACAACAAATTCAACAAACTGATGTCTCTTTCTCTCTCTCCCCTTCTTCCCCCACTCTCTGTCTCTAAAATCAGTGAAATAATAATTTAAAAAAAGATAAATTCCTGAAAGTCATATAACTACATGAAAATATATTTGTCACTGCTCTGAATAGTGCTGTTAAAGACTTTTCAGGCAGCCAGCTAGAGATAGCCTATGTTATGTTTAATGGGGCCATATGGGGCCATGTCCTCTTGCAGAAAGGGGCTCCAACAGGCCCTGGCAGAGTGAATCTGAACCAAGGGTTATTTATTGTGGTCAAAGCGAGGTTAGAACTTCAAAGTGAATCTTGTTTTTTGATGACCTAGGGACAGGGACAAGGCATTTTTTCATGCATGTCTACTACTTAAAATGTATATAAATTCTCCTAGACACAATGGCTTCTCTAACCCCATCTGAAAATGCACATACACAATAGTTCACATTGGACGCTGCCGTGCCCATAGGGGATGTTCTTGCTGCTTTCAAGCAGTTTGAAAAACTCTTTTAGATTAAAGTTTAATTTAATTTTAAAATAACTTTTGCTTTCTGTACATTTTCAAGTATTGCAAAAATCACCCTTTCTTCCAGTGACAAACTTAAAAGTGAATTTATACATAGAAATGTTGAGAGGTGCTTGTGTGAAGTGTTACTAGACAATTGTTGTCATTGCAGTATCTGTAAGTATGCTCTCAGAAGAGTAAAATATTTCCTGTTGAGTCAAGTGCACTGTAGTTGCCTTACATCTACCCTTCCATTAAACTATCGCTTAGTACAATGGGGTGTAATTAAGCCAATAGCGCTTTGGTGATCTGAAAGGTAGTTTACTTCCAAAGTGCTTCATTTACTCCTCTCGGTTAATAGTGGATAGTTTTCCCCATGTTATGTTATCTTGGGTTACTTGGTAGAAGGAAAATATTTTAGGTCTAGACTAAATGGGACATAAATTATTATACCTTGTTAGCATATTTTCGATTCAACTTTTCAACAAGCATAGAACAATAGCACCCTTATGTAGTATAGTCTAACATTTTGTAGGGAAAATGATTTCTGGATCTTCCCTTGAATGTATTTTATTCTTCCCTTGTGTTTGTCTTTCAGCCTGAATCATAAATTCATACAGAAGTGGTTATTTCTACCTTAAGTATAACCCTAATATATTATTGATGCTATGACATATTAAATAATGATTATAACAATAAGAATTTAGTTCCATGGAAACATTATTAAATTTTCCTCTGTCTTAGATTACATGTCATCTTCCTGGTAATACGTGATAGCTGGGTGATTGATGTGTTCTCAGAATTTTAAAATATTTTTTGTACTAGTTTTTCAGTACTTTCTAACTCTACAGATTTAGTTTCTTCAAATTTTCTACCTAAAGACTGATATAAAATGCTTTTTAATATCTAGCCATTTTCTAGTTATAATAAATTTCATGTCCCTATTGGTTTAGTAGGTCCATTTTTTCTCAATTATCTTTTTCCTCAATGCAGAATGTTTGTAAAATTCCATCTTGTTCATTCTTATTGTCAGCACTTTATGCTGCTTTATCTTTTTTCTCTTCAAATTTAAATTAGTGTTGTATATTCTTGCTTTTCTCTTTGCTTATATTTATTTCTAGAACATTCATTCACAGTTTTTTTGTTTACATTTGTTGATTTTCTATTAACTGTTTCTTTTTGCTTTGTAATAGAAATTTATTTAGGTTTTTTTTTAGATTTTATTTATTTATTTTTAGAGAGAGGGGAAGGGAGGGAGAGACACGTTGATATGTGGTTGCCTCTTGCACACCCCCCAACTGGGGACCTGGCCCACAAGCCAGGCATGTGCCCTGACTGGGAATCGAATTGGCAACCCCTTGGTTCACTGGCCGCCAATCAATCCATTCAGCCACACCAACTGGAGCTATGTAATGTTTTTAAAGTTTTACATTTATGATATAATTTAAGATACTTCAGTCATTATACAAACTTTTGTCTTTAATATAACCTGTCTGTGGATTGCCCAACTCTCTGATAATTCTTCTTTATAGTTACAGAGTAGAACATTCGTAAGCTGTGCAAAAGGTAGCTTGTATTAAAAAGCAAGACGATAGGCCCAAAGTAGAGTCACTTATGTTAAGCCTAATGTCACCAGGCTTAGACTTAATTATAGTTTCCTCTCCCCCAGAAATGGAATCTTCAGCAAGGCAATCGGAAATCTCCTGATCAGCACTAGTTAGGTATCTGCCTGACAGAGACCCTGCCATCCCCTAAAGAGAAGTAGCTTGCAATAACCAACCTGCTTTTTGGCATAGCACTAACTTTTGCCTGTAAGAGCCTTTCATTTCATATAGCTCCTCAGAACTCCTTTCTTTCTGCTAGTTTGGAATCTGCCCAATCAGAATCAACTTTTGCTCAAGTAAACCCTCAAAAATTTTAATATGCCTCACTTTATCTTTTAATACCTGATCCCCTCTATTTCCCCTTGTCTAACCTAAGAATCCAACACAAACTTTAGTGGAGTGGACATAATTCATTTCTAGGATTTCTGGCTCAGAACGTGCAGGTATTCACCCCACATGTAGGTATCTGTCTGCAGTGATTCTAAGGCGTCCTCTAAGGACTTGCTCCTCTATGCGTGGGTCCTGAATTGCAGCCCTGGCATCACCTGGAAACTTGTTAGAAATGCAAATTCTTGCTTCCAGTCAAGGTGGCTGCATAGAAAAACATGGTATTTGCATCCTCCTTCCACCACATCAAATTACAGCTAAACTAAAAAACAATCATCATTCAGAACCACCTGAAATCTAGCTGACCAGAAGTCCTACAACTAAGGGTATAAAGAAGCCACGCTGAAACTGGTAGGAGGGGCAGAGGTGTGGAATGGGTCTCACATTCACATGTGGCAGTTAAAAATTGGGGGCGATATCAAAGCTGCAGAGATCCCCTCTTGAGGAGCAAGGAGTCCCAGCCTCAAACCAGGCCCCTCAACCCAGGGCTCTAGTGCCAGGAAGAGGAGTCCCCATAACTCCTGACAGTAAAAACCAGTGGGAATTGTGGATGAGTGAGATGGAGCACTCCTGGAGTCCCAGGCCATTCTTCTAAAGAGCCTGCACATGGACTTTGACTCACCCCCTCTGAGTTCCAGCACTGGGACAGCAGCTTGAAAGGCACCAGGGGCATAGGGGGAGGAACTGAATTGTCCAATATCAGGGGAAGAGCTAGAGGGGAAGCGTTCTTCCAGACTGGAGAGCTGGCAGAGGCCATTGTTCCTTTGATGAGCCCTCCACACATAGAACTGGCAGGTAAGCACCATATCTGAGACTCCATCAACCTGGCTAACACAGCTAGTCCCACCCTGATAATTCTCTGAGACCCTGCACCACCCATCTTCCAGGACCACTTATGTTTTTTTCCAGTGGCTTTCCCATGTGAAGGCCCAACATGGCTCATGCTTTAGATTTTCCTAAAATCTCTCAAACAAGTAGCATCTGGCTTCAGTGAGACCTGTACCTCTCACTAATTGGTGCCAGATCTGGCACTAACAGCAGCCTACCTTGGTTCACAGCTTCACCTCTCCTGGGCTCCTTCAAGCCCAACATAAGTAGCAGCCATCTGCAGATCACTTTATAGTTCATGCAGGGTGGTACCAGGCAGAACACTGGAGGTGGCTGACCTTGACCTGCACCTCCTGGAGGTGCCAGAGCCAGCACAATTGGTGGACACCTTCAGAGCACATTGAAGAATCCCCCTAATCACCTCTGCAAGTGACACACTCAAGGGGTAGACTCAGCAGGCACAAGTGCCCTGCTGAAGTAAGTCATGGTCCATGGGTTGGGCCCCTGCATGGTTTATCCTCCATGATGGTTGCAGCCAGTCCTTGCAGTCAGCTGATCAACCTGGCAGTAAATCCCTCCCAACAGCACTCAGGGCTCAACTACAACAAGCCCACATTGTGAGTGGTGCACCTGATGAGCCCAGCTTGGGCAAATGGGGAAGATATGCAATGGGATCCTAAAAGGCAATTACTACAAAAGACCATTCTACTGAGCCCTGGAGATATAGCAGATCTACCTAATACATAGAAGCAAATACAGAGTGTCTGCTAAAATGGGGAGACAAAGAAACATGTCTCAGATAATAGAACAGAACAGAATTCCAGAAAAAGAACTAAACAAAATGGAGATGAGCACTCTACTCGATGCAGAGTTCAAAACATTGGTTATAAAGATTCTCAATGAACTTAGAGGAAGAGTAGATTAACTTAGTGAGAACTTCACCAAAGAGATAAGAAACATAAAAATTAAGCAAGAGAATATAAAAAGAACCTCTCAGAAATGAAGAATACATTAACTGAAATAAAAAAAAAAAACATTATAGGAAATCAGCAGTGGAGCAGATTAAGCAGAAGATCAAATAAGATATTTGGAAGATAAGGAAGCAGAAAACATCCAATCAGAGCAGCAAGAAGAAAAAAGAATTCAAAAAAATAAGGATAATACAAAAAGACTCTGGAACAACTTCAAGTGTACCTACATTTACATAATGGGAATAGAGAGAGCAAGGAATTGAAAACCAAATGAAAAAATACTGACATAAAGCTTCCCTAACCTGGTGAAGGAAATAGACATACAAGTCTAGGAAGTACAATGAGTCCCAAACAAGATGAACACAAAGAGGCCCATGCCAAGACACATTATAATACAAATGCAAAATATTAAAGACAAAAAGAGAATCTTAAAAGCACTTAATTACCTCCAAGGGAGCTACTATAAGACTGTCAGCTGATTTCTCAACAGAAACTTTGCAGATCAGAAGGGATTGGGAAGAACTATTCAAAGAATTGAAAAGCAAAAACCTACAACCAAAAATATTTTACCCAGCGAAGCTCTCATTTACAATTGAAGGATAGATAAAGAGCTTGCCGGATAAGAAAAAGCTAAAGGAGTTAATCACCACCAAACCAGTATGATATGAAATGTTAAAGAGTCTTCTCTAAGAAGAAGAGAAAAAAAAGATAAAACATATAAATAATAACATGGTAATACATACATATCTATCAGCAATTGAATCTAAATACCAAAATAAGGCAGTTCCATTTTTAATTTTTTGAGGTCTCTCCGTATTCTTTTCCACAGTGGTTGCACCAATCTGCATCATCACCAATGGTGCAAAAGTGTTCACCTTTCTCCATATCCTCATCAGCACGTTTGTTGATTTATTGATGACAACCATTCTGACTAGTATGAGGTGATATCTCATCGTGGGTTTAATTTTCATTTCTCTGATGATTAGTGACATTGAACATCTTTTCATATGTCTATTGACCATCTCTATGTCCTCTTTGGAGAAGTATCTATTCAGGTCCTATGCACATATTTTAATTGGACTGTAGGGTTTTTTGGTATTGAGTTTTATAAGTTCTTCATAAATCTTGGATTTTAATACCTTATCAGATGTATTGGAGAATATGTTCTCCCATTCAATAAGTTATTTTTTATTTTGTTATTGATTTACTTTGCCATACGAAAACGTTTTAGTTTGACGTAGCCCCATTTTTTTTCTTTTGGTTCCTTTGCCTAAGGAGATATAGCAGAAAGAATATTTCTGTGAACAATGTCTGAGATTTTACAGCCTATGTTTTCTTCTAAGAATTTTATAGCTTTGGGTCTATCATTTAAGTCTTCAATCCACTTTAAATTTATCCTCATCTGAGGAGTAAGAATGTGGTCTAATTTTATTTTTCTGCACATATATGTCCAATTTTCCTAACACCATTCATTGAATAAGCTATCTTTAGCCCATTGTGTGTTTTTGCTTCCTTCGTCAAATATTAATTTACTGTAAAGGTGTGGGTTTATTTTGGGGCTCGCCATTCTGTTCCATTGATATATGTGTTTGTTTTTATGCCAATACCATGCTGTTTTGATTACTATCATTTGTTTAGTTTGATTTTAGGTAACGTGATTCTTCCAACTTTGTTCTTCCTCAAGATCACTGTTGCTATTAGGACCCTTTGTTGCTCCATATAAATATTTGAAATATTTGTTCAAATTCTGTGAAATACATCATTGGTATCTTGATAAGAATTGCATTGAATCTATGGGTTGCTTTGGGTAGTATGGACATTTTCATAATGTTAATTCTTCCTTTCCATGAACATGGTATGTATGTCCACTTATTTGTATCTTCTTCAATTTCTTTCTTTAGTATCTTATAATTTTCCAAGTACAGGACTTTTACATCCTTGGTTAAATTTATTCCTGGGTATTTTATTCTTTTTGAAGCAGTTATGAATGTGATTGTTTTCTTAATTTCCCTTTCTGTTAGTTTGTTGTTAGCATATAAAAATACAACTGATTTTTAATAACTGGATATTAATTTTGTATCTTGTTATTTTACTGAATTCATTTATCAGCCCTAGTAGTTTCTTGCTGGAACCTTTATCCAGCAATTCCACTTCTGGGAATTTATCAGAAGAAACCCAAAACACTAATTTGAGTGACATAAGCACCCCATGTTTACTGCAGCATTACTAACAATTGCTGAGATATGGAAGAAGCCCAAGAGTCCATCAGTAGATGAGTGGATAAAAAAACTATAGGACTTTTACACAATGGAATACTACTTGGCTATAAATAAGAAGAAAATTTTATCCTTTGTAATAGTATAAATGGAGCTGGAGAACTTTATGCTAAGTGTGTGATAAGACAGTCAGAAAAAGATAAATACCATGTGACTTCACCCATTTGTGGAATCTAATGAACAAGCTTAACTAATTAGTAAAATAAAGAAAGACTCATAGATAGCAGGTGGATAATTCTAGGGTGGGGTTAGGGGCTGGAGGGATGGAACAAAGAAATAAGGACTCATGGACATGGACAAAAGGGTGGCTATATTTTGGGAGAAGGGTATATAAGGGGAAGAATTGGTAATGGAAAAAATACAATGAAATTATTAAATTTAAAAAGAGCACAATAAATGAACAAGCAGAACAGAAACAGACTTACAGAGAACATTTTGATAGTCACCAGATGGGAGGAGGGTGCAGGGGATTCAGTGAAAAAGGTGAAGGGATCAAGAAGTACAAATTGGCTGTACAGACTAATCATGTTGATGTAAAGTACGGGACAGGGAATATAGTCAATAATGTTCCAATAGCTATATCTGGTGTCTGATGGGTACGAGATTTATCAGGATGATCACTCAGTAAGTTGTATAATATCTAATCACTGGGGTATACACCTGAAACTAATATAATATTGTATGTAATTGAAAAATAAAAAAAATATATTTAAAGTAAAAAAGAAAAAAAAAAAGAAATGCAAACTCTCAGCTTCTAACCCAGACCTGCAGATTTAGCACCTTCATTTCACAAGGTTCCCAGAAGATGGCCACACACACTCAGGTTTGAGAGCTCCTCTCAGGTTTTCCTCAGGTTTGCTATGGGAGATCTCACTGAGGAGTTAGAGGGTTTTTTTTTCTTAACTGGGGGCTGACAGAGCACATGTCAAATAGCTGGATATTAAGACCAAAGTTGAGGTCAAATGTCATCATTGTAGAATGCCTGGGATACAAAAACAGTTTGAAATTTTACCAAAATTAAAAATATATATTAATATTAATTTTTTACATTTTAAGATTCAAGTTTTCATAATTGACATTATGATTTTGAAACAATAGTTTTATAGAACTGCAGCTTCTAGCTTGTTCCTGTAGGCCTCTGCTACATGTTAGTTGAGTAATAGACAGTTCTTTCTACTGATGCCTTTCTACTGGCGATATTAGATAAGAATATTAAGAAACTTATGAGTTAGATTTTTAAAACAAATTAAATATCTAAAAATGGTAATAGTGCTCTAAGTTTATTTGCTTTAATGCTATGAATGCTAATACAGAAATAGTTCTACAAAGATTAGACACATATTTTATCTGTGTTTTGTTATTCTGCTTTATATTATTTACATTTTCATAAACACTGTTGACTCAAAAGTACATGATATTCTCCCTAGCATTATCAAACTCATTTTCTTAATATCTTTACTGTCTTCTTAACTACTCTTTTAACTTTTCAAAATAAAAAAACATGGTTTCACTTAAAATGAAGAACTTTCAAAGTTCTTCATTTCAAAGTGCTCATGAACTATTATGCTACTTTATTCTGGTAACAAAATTTGCACAATTATTTCCAACTAATTAATAGAATTTCCATATGTATAAATTATATACGAGGCCTGTCCAGAAGGTATCTGGCCATATAGTATGAAAAATAGAGACATTTACTGAAAAAGATACAAGATACAAGAAACATTGTACATAGGACAATGATGCCTCAGTCCCCTTCAAAGCAGGCTTATTGGGACCTCACACATTTCCTCCAGTGACCAACAGTTGCCCCATTGTATTTTCATAAATCTCACCGATGTTCTGAAATCTCTTCCCTTTCAAAGGTGATCCTAGTTTTGGGAAAAACCAGAAGTCACAGGCGCCAAATCTAGGCTACTGTGGGGCTGAGTCACCTGGGTGATTTGATGTTTCACCAAAAAGCTCTGCATGAGATGTGATGCATGAATGGACGTGTTTTCATGATGAAGCTAAGCTGACACTTACCAGTTGCCCATAGCTGTGGCCTTCTGAATCATCTAAATAGTTTTCGTGGAGGAACATTCAAACTTATTGCAAAATTTGATGCAGATTCATTGCTCTGCCCACTCAGTCATTTTGAAGGTGATGGCCGCACAGTACACATGCTCACTCAATGGTGTGTGCTGCCCCCACTGGGTAGTAAAGCTAAGTCCGCCATTATTCACGCATGCACATTCCAGTCCACTGTCCTTGGCTGCCAGGTTACATCAATGTTGCACAAATCATTCTCATCATATTAAGAATGACCAGACTTTTTCCAGACAGACCTTATTCAGCACAAAGGATACCTTGAAGTTTGTGCCTATACAGGGTGTGGCAAAAGAAGGGTTACAGTTGTTCATATGAAAAATAATAAAATAATTAATACATAATAATACAAGAATAAATTGTTTCTCATATCACAACTGTAACCTTACTTTTGTGAAACTATTTAGATATTAACAAAAATCTAAAAATCAATCATGTTTTGTATTCTTCATGGTTTAGTTACTGAATGTGTAAAATGGTAACCCACTGTAGTCACATTGTCGTTGATGGTGCACAATTTGTGGGTTACCAGAACTGATCCTGAAATGTGCATTTGGCTTAAGATGAAAGTGTGGAGTCAATTTTGCCTGAATAATAGGCTGAAGCTAAACTTCAATGTTTCCACTTTCATTATAGAAACTAGGGGTTTAAGTTGTGCCTAATAGAGTATTTTTGTCAACCCTATCAATGGTTCTAACTTTTACAATAGTTCTTTCCTCATATATATTTTCTTACCATGTGTTTTAGTTTTTTAATGTAGCAAATTTATTCACTTTGATTTTAAAGAGGGAACTGAAACTCTTTTCTTCAATAAAACCATGTATATATAACATAAGTTTAAAAAATGTTTCCTCTTCTACCTTTGTTAATTAATATAAACTCCACAAAAGGGGAAAAGCTGGCACAACTGTAATAGCATAAACAATAAAATATTTAGTCAAAAAATCTTTCTAAAAACACACGTTAGAGAATTAATTAATGTCTCATTTAGAATGAAAACTTTCAACCTGTTACAGAGCACAGAAGGGATGTATGTATGTATGTATGTATGTATATTCATTTATTCATGCATTCATTTAGATGTACTTTGCATGTTGGTACTGGATGCTTTGGATTTCGTCTTTTTTTTTATTTGCTGGCATACTGACTTTTTGTAATCTGAAGTTCAATAATTCTTGAAATTATGTTTAATTTTATATGTAACTTCTTAATCATTACAAGATTACTTGACTTTTCTAAAATTAAGTTTATTGTATTTTCTCAAATTTTCATGGACAGATTCTAACTTCTACTTTTGAATTCTAGAAACTGCACATTTTAAAAATGTATAAAATTTCTTGTTTTCGTTGAAGGCTCTAGAGCTCTTCTGATAAGAATTTATATTTATAATATGTAATGCTATTAGAATTACAATGATGGTCAATTGCACCACCAGAAGGAAACAAGGAGCAATGATAGACTAATTAACTGAATCTCTGAGGGATAATGTTATATAGATTTCTGTGACAAATAAATAAAGTGGGAGTCTGTGACAAAGCATTGATTTGACAGAGATTCAAGCCAAACTCATCTATCTATACAAATTGACAAGTATCTAAAGCAATCTAATCAACTCGATGCTGATATAGAAGAATGCAGAAATGCCAGATGGCTATCAACTACAATGCCAATAGTACTGGCTGTCTAATGACCAACAAGGAAAAGAATTGCAGCTCTTTTATTATAAATAGAGATGTTTGCATTAAGGATTGACAATGAATACACAAGTTAAGACATTGTTAGTAGTAGCAATACAAAAGTGAAATGGAAAGCAGAAAGCAGTGGATGTTAAGAAATAGGAACAGCAGATGTTCAAGCATAGCCCAGTATCCAACTAAAGTCATACTTTCTTATATGAAAGAGAAGTAGACTGAAAGGTATGGGTTTTATTCAAAGCTTGTGTTACATTGACTGTGTATTGTATAGGATAATGAATGAATTTATTTTACTTTAGCATATGAAGTTTGACAGTATAGGGATGATTATAATATAAATATATAATATAAATCTGTTGGAGTTTACTTACAGAAGTAAATTGTAGAAGTCAATACATGTAGCAAAAAATGATAGCCAATGTAGAGTAAAATAGAATAAAAAAGCTCCCATGTTACCCAAGGTATTATCAATAGCTTTCACAACTTATCTACTATAATTCTTTAAATATATTAAAGATGACCAAATTGATATTGATCCTTTTTAATCATGATGAACTATATTCCAGTTTATACATTGTTGATTTTAAATGAATGCATTTTTGTTTGCTTAGAAAAGTATGCCTTATATATTTAATGAGGACATTATATTTTTCCTAATACATAATGATCATTGTCTAATTCTATGTAGGGGAGTATAGCATTTCCTTACTGTATTTTTAAAAAACATAGTTTTATTTGGGTCATAAAAAACACCTCAGTGCTTTCATTCAGGACAGTTAAAAGGGGCCCATAGATGGCCTGAATATTCTCACAAATCTTTGTATAGAAAAGATCCAGAGACCCCTGAACTCTTAAGCAATGGCCTGTATCACTACCTGGTGGGGTTACTATAAAATTTATAGTCCAAATGGAGACACTTTTGAAAGTGAAAAGAAGTGCTACTAATAATTACTGTAGGACAACAGGAATAAAACACAACTGTCCTGGGCAAACCAGGATGTATGGTCATCCTCTTCCATGGAGACAGTACAGTGATGTATGGATGAGCTCTTTCATGCCTGGAATGTAACTTGGTTTGAGATTTTTTTTTTTTTTTTAACTAAAGAATCTTGGGTTGTCTGTATGCGAGTTCTGTTTCCTCACAGCTAGACTATTACAGAGCTTTGTAGAGAAACAAACTCATTTTTCTCTAATTTTGAGAGAAATCGAAGCAGTCATCTATCTTAGATGTTGTTTAAATGTTGAGGATAATTTGAAAATAGCCTGTATTTAAGCAATGATAGTTATCTTCACTCCATGGGCTAATGTTCTCTTGATATTCATGATGGGATAGGAACTTTTGAAGAACTATCTCTTTCTGCAGATTTATTTTAACAAAATCTTGCTATGATTTTAAATGTAAGTTTATTAGTTTTAAATTTTAGTGAATTGTTAAAAGAGAAAATAATCTTTTAAAATATGTTAAGCTTTATATTGTGACCAAAAGAAATGTATATTCTCTGTCAAGGGTTAGATCTATTAAATCAATTATGATTTAGTTCTATGACTTTACTTCAATTTTGTCTCTTAGATGTGTCAAATTCTGAGATATTCTAAAGTTTCATACCCTACTTTATTCAACACTTTAATGGCACTCTCAATAATTTTTGTTCTATACCTTTAAACTACCATATTGTTGATATGTGAATCAATGTGTTATTGGTGTGTGTATGTGTGTGCATGTATTTAAGGTTGCTTAAGTCTTCCTCATGAATTGTGATTTTTAGCATTACACAATGCCATTTTTTCTTTTGGATACTTTTAACCTTATAATCCACCTCATCATATATCCATTCTTGCTTACTTTTATTTGCATTTGCCCAGTATCTCTTTGTCTTTTCTTTTATTTTCAGTCATTTTTGAATTGCTGCATTTCATTTGTGTGTAACAGTCAAGATAAGAAAAACTATGTTCCAATAACAAATTAACCCTGACATTTTGAGGACTTAAAAAAAAAAACCAAAGTGTATTTTTGGCTCTCATTAAGTCCAATTCAGTTTTTATTTTTTTTGACTTTCCAACTCAGTTGCCCTCCTGTCATCTCAATAATCCATGCTTTTTCCATCTTGTGGTTCTGCCATCTCAACTTGAGGTATCAGCATTCACTGTGGCAGGAGATGAGAAAATTGGGTCCATGCTCCCCTACTATCTTGTTTGACTCACAGCCCTTTGGCTAAAACCACTTCTGTGACTTACTGGGAATGTAGTCTTCCATGCGCCCAAGAAAAAGACAAGAATGTAGTAATGCTGAGTACTTTTAATGCCTATGAAAATGTGTTTTTCAAATAAAGTACATCTACTTTGAAACAGTTTAATAGATTTTCTATCTTTTATGAAAGAAGTTCATTCTGTTCACACTTAGTAAAGTGAATGATGTGCTTGAGCTGTTAAGAATTTTTGTTTTCTTTTCTTTCTTATTTCTTGTTGATCAAGCTGCCATTTTTTCCCTTCCTCTTAATCATTTTTCCTTTGTTCCTTTCCATTTCAGTAATCTTTACTCTTTCCTTTCTCTCTCTGTCTCTGATATAGATGTGTGTAAATGTATATATATTTCAAATGCATATATATTTCTAAAACATATATTTCTGCTAACAGTTGAAAACATGATAACAACTTGTTCCTCCACAAAGTTTCACTGGGTATATTAGTTTGCTAGACCTGTCACAAAGTATCACAAATTAGGTGGCTCAAACAACAGATTCATTATCTTACAGTTTTTGAGGCCAGCAGTCTGAAATCAGAGTGTTGGCAGAGTTGGTTCCTTCTGAGACTGTAAGAGAGAACCTCCTCCATTCTTCAGGCTTCGCTTCTGGTGGTGGTTGGAATCTTTGGTGTTCCTTGCTTCTCACTCTTTGGTGAGCCTTGCTCTTCACTTGGCCCTCCCCTGTTTACTTATCCCTGTCAGCATTCCCTTTTTATAAGGACATCAGATATTTTGGATTAGGGGCCCACCCTATAAGTATTACCTCATCTTAACTTGTTACATCTGCAACAATACTATTTCTGAAAAAAGTTACAAGTGAGGGTTAGGACTTCAACACATGAAGTTTGGGAAAGTACAATTCAAATTGTAACACTTGGTTTCCACATGTTTTTTCCCCTGTCTTTCTGCAACCACACAGATACGCTAAGCTCTACAGAAACTTTTACTTTCTCTCTTCCCCGTCATCTGCAATTGCTGTCTTTTGTCTGTGCCTAAGAGAGATTAGTGCTATTTATTTATTGTATATCCTTTATTATTCAGAGTCCTTAATTAGTATTCATAGTATAACTTTTGAGTTTAGCTTTATCCATTTAGATTTAATATTTGATGTAAGATATGTATAGGCATACATATAATTATAAATGTCAAAGTTCTTTGCTCAGTGCGTTTCCTTTATGTTTCACTGTCTCTAACATTGGTGTCTCTAACTAGGATATTTGTAAATTGGTTAGATTTTTTTTTTGCCTAAGTTTTCTTTATATGGAGTTTGTAGGTGTGTACTCTGAATTCTTATATATCCTCAAATATTTTACTTTTACCCCAAAGAAATGATATATTGGTGAGTGTTACCTGTAGTCTTTTCTATTGGCAGTTTCTGTAGTTGCTATTCTTTTTTTTTTTTTCCCTGATGTCCTCCAAAGTGCAAGATAAAAAGACTGGAATCATTCATATATATATATATATATATATATATATATATATATATATATATATAGTTTGTTTTGTTTTTTCAATCATATCCATCTTGTGTTCCTTCTTGGCAGCTAGTAAGATTTTTCTCTTTATCCTTAGAGTTTGGGAATGTTGCTACTATATGCCTAGGAGGTTATCTGTTCTCCTTAATACAGCTTAGATGTTAGTGAGCCAGTCAGTCTCAAGACCAGTACTTTCTTCATCTCAGAGAAATTTTCTTCAAAGGCTATTATAGGCTATTGCATTTCTGTTGTCTCTCTTTTTTTTCTCCCTCTGAATTCCTGTTGTTCTAATATATAGGCATTTTTTGTGTAAGTCTTATAGATAGTGATGTTCTTATCTAGGATGGCCTGGGGCACTCACCTGAGCCCCTAGGACTTGTGGGAGCCCAGGGTTAATGTTGTGACTGGAGCAGTTCTTACTATGATTGCAAGACACACATCAGCAATAAACAGCAGGGGACTTAGAAGAAGAAATATTACTCACAGATTCTGGAGGATATATAGCACATTCACATCTCTCACAGCGAGGTTTACAGGGAGAGGGAGAGAAAGAAAATGTGACGTTCTGTCTTTATTGAGGTAGGATGACATCATGAACCTATTTCATACTTTTAAATATTACTGAAAATGTATTTTACAATATATTATTTCTTTGTATGCATGCATACCATTGTTTCCAAATTTTCATTAGTTAAAATAACACAAGATTGACATTGTCACATTTTTTAACTTTATTTTTCAAATCTTGTGTGCATATAAAGAAACCAACTTGAGCTTGCCTAAGGCCAAAGTGGAAGGGAGAGTGGTAAAAGAATTTATTGGAAGATCGTGGGGTATCTAACATTCATAAAGTTAAAGTTAAAATAATTGCCATCATTTTTTAACCTGTCAAATTGAAATTGCTTCTTTTCCTGAATTATAATATTTATTGTTGGCTAGTGTGTGATGAAAGAGACAACCTCCATCAGTGTTGTGGCTTGGGGGTGGGGGAGAAGTGCTAAGAGAACTGATTTCTGCAAAGCATATTGGAATACTTTGAAGGGGAATAAGAATATTCTTTGACCAAGTAATTTTATGCTACTAGTCTATTCTATATGGAAGTAAGCAGATGGACTCAAATATTTCTGTGTAGCAAATTGTAGTGGATTTTTGGGGGGAGAGGTATCTTTTTAGGACCCTACATTCATATAGAACTGCATACCATGTTTATAGGGGGTTTCTAGCCTTCTGAAAATGTTTGCATCACTTTCCCTCTCTGATGTAGCTTGGTTGCCCAAGGTAGGTATCTAATGGAGACTGGATCAGAGATTTCCTAAGGATTTGCAATATTTAAAATGAGAGATGTGGTGACTGGCACTGTTGGCAGCAGAATCATATTAAAAGCAACACTCTCAGTAGAGGGGACCATGTGATCCTTCAATCAAGGCCAGCCTGGGTTCCATAGTCCCAAAAACTTAGTTGAGGTTCAACATTATTTCATTAGTTGTTTATATATTTCTCTTTTTATTCTGTACAATATTTATTCATGTCCTTTGCTCATGTAAAATTATATGTTTGCCTTTAAAATGTATTTAATTTGTAAGAACAGAAGCAAAAAAAAAAAATAGAGATTTAGATTTATGTCTCCAAGTCATCCATAACCATGTACTTTCAAATCCTTCCAAACATGTTGGTTATGTTGGCAGAAACTTGTTTTCCTGATCTCTTCATTTCCTTAGTAGATGTTTACAGTCCTGCTAGAGTCATCAATTGCCATGAGGCCAAAAAGTGTTCTCTTTGTTAATTTGTTTGTTTCATTAGGAAAGGTATGACTACATTATAGAATGGTAATGGCAATAGCTAATTGCTACATACTGCCTTAGATGCAATAACTCATACATGGAACTTATGATGTGGGCAATCTTATTGTCATTATCATATCTTACAAATGAGGAAACTCAGGAAGAGAGGGGTTAAGTGACATAACTAAAGTTATACACTTAATAAGTAGCATAGCTAGGATTTGAACCACATCAGTGTATCATCAGAATAAATACTCTTACTTCCTGTGCTATGGGGTTTCACACAATAAAATACATGTTCTTATGCAAGGAAGTTTTGTACTTTTACATACCTGAAATCCTATTAAACACAGTTTTAATATATTGACTACTGAAAAGAAAATCAGTCAATACGATTTGTCTTCAAGAACATAAAAGTAATATTTGACAATGAAATCAAAAGTTGTCATTTGCTCAGGAGTTTAATTTTCTGGGCTAAAGATACCTGTAAGGCAGAGTGATTGAGCAAATAAATGTCCAGATCTTTAACCATATGATTTTTGACAAGTAACTTAACATTTAAGTCAAATGTATTACCTGCAAGATAAATATATCTGCCTTATTTGTTTTCTTAACTTGTTGAAGATATAAGATGAGATATTGCATGAAGATGTTTTGTAATTTTTGATATCTTATAATGTTTAAGTTAGGATTATTATTAATATATTTTATACTATTAGGGAAGAAGTTACATATTCTATTGATTTGGGAAAAAGTTTTTAAAATTGATTTTAAGATAAGCAATATCACTTCTATTAGGAAATGACTCAAAAATATCATGTGAGAACTAGGGAAAAAAGAGCTCGGGGGTCAACATAAAAACTGAAGATAAAAATATGGTTCTTATTTACTCTGCTCATCAGAAACCATGCTGAAAAGTCAATGAATGTAAACGAAATAAAGATGCTGGAAATTTTTCTTTTTGTGTATCAGAAGAGGTTCTATGTCCTGTCAATATTTTCAGGATTATTTTGGGATCCATATACATAATTGGCAACAAAATATTTCATTTAAATTGGAATCTCTTATGACTCATGAAGCCTTGCTTGGCTTAAGAATAAATTAATAGAGTAAAAGTATATGCTAATTTCCTCACCTGTTTCAGTATCTGTGGTATATATTACTTTTAGGCAACATTTCAGCCCCTTAATTCCCATCTATTGCATTTTTAAAAAATGTAAATTAATTGGATGCTCTTCAGTCCTTTTCTTCATTGTTTTGCAACATGGGATACTCTTAATAATTATCTGATTGAACTTCTCTTTTCCTTCTGAGGTCCTTTTTGTTTTTCTCACTGGTTTTTCTTCACACACACCTTAACAATCTGGGTGCCCCTTGATTTCGTAGTCATTTTTCTGGATACACGCCCTGGCTGATCCACAGACTGCCATTAATTCCATTCACATAGAATGCCCTGGAATACATAGCTCTAGCTCAGTACCCCCATATTCTGCCTGTCCCATGTTCTTTTCTATCTTCTTCATATATTCCTCTGCATATTCCAAGGGCATCTTAAACTCAGCATGCCTTGATGGAACTCATTACCAGGTTTGCATGTTTCTGTGGCATTCCATATTTCCTGTTGTTTATAAGGGCACCAAAGAATCATCTAAATTCAAAAGCTTGCCATTATCTCAGGTCCTCCTCTACTCCTCATATGACACATCCACATGCCAACTCTATTCTCCTTTAGAATATATCTCAAAACCCACATCCAGCTCCAGACCACTGTGAGTTTGGGTTCCAGTCCTTATAAGAACAAAAAAGAGATTTGGGATTTTTGTCTTTGCCACAATCTCCATTCACACTGTCATTAGAGTGATTTTCCTAAAACACAGTTTTGATCTGCTAGTTTCTTTATTTCAAAAACCCCCACTGATTTTCAGCTGGAGAGAGTATGCAATTCTATCTGAGGCTCATCATCTAGATGTTTCTTTCCACCTTTGCTGATTTCCATTCTTCCTAACTCCAACCTCTCACGGTATGTATGTATGTATAATAGGACTAATTTCCTTGTCCTTCTCTGAATCTGCCTGGTGCCTTTACATATGGTCTTTCTACCTGTGATTTCTCTATCCCTATTCTCCCGTGGTAACTCATACTTGCTGATCAAGATAGTTCAAATGGCATTTTCTGGGTGATTTTCCTGCGCAGCCAGGCTCATTCTCATTTCAGCTACTACAACACTTTAAAAGTAATATTAGTGGGTTGTTTTCCTTCTAATGATCTATTATTTATTCATTTGTCTTTTTTCTGCTTTTCTAGCATGTTAGATTTTTGAGGCTCTCAAAACCCTCTCTTCTTTTCCTATTTTGCCTCTCTTTCATTTTATTCATTCTTGTTCACTAATAGATGTTCAGTAAATGCTGGCTTAATGCAAAAAATGAAAGAAAAAGAAAGCAATGTGTTATAAATAACAAAAAGGCTATCTGATCATGGGTAAATATATTTATAATATATGATATAACTCTCTCAGAAAGGAAAATATTAATCCATTTGCCTAATATCTTTCATTTTCTTTTTTATTTGATAGAATGACATTTATTTTTTTCTCTGTGTGGAAATTTTTATTAAAATTTCAGCGTTAAAATAAAAAAATATAAATGTATCAATACATTGAGATTAATGTGTATTTTGGGCTTAGTTTTCAATAAATATTCTTAATTCATCATATACTTAAATACCAAATTATTGTACTGATGGAAACCATTCAGATGATAAAATATGTAAGGCATTGTTTTAAATGATCCAGGATGTATTCTATTTATTTGCTATAGATTTTTTTTTGGATAAAACTTTTAATCAAACAGATGATCTATAGTTTTTGTTGAAAAAAAAATCCAAATTTCTCTTGTATGTTCTATGTATAGTCTAAAATGAACTCTTGTGCACAATCTAAATGTCCTGATGACATACTAATTGCATTCTAAAAATAGTTTTCACAATTGAAAACTTTACTTTTAAAGATCAGAAAACATCCTTAAGGGTGGTTTATTATTTTTTCAAGCTTTGTTGAAAATGATTCTTTTATTTTTCTGAATTAGTCCCATTTTATTCTTATTGACTTTTTGTCAGCAAGATTCTTCTGGCCTTTTAATTTGCACAGCACACACGTGTCACCTTCAATCACCCTTGCTCTCCCACTCGAGCATAGAAGTTCAACAAATGCAAAATTTAAGATTTGACAGGCAGCTGATAGATAATTATTTGCAGTTATAGAAGTTACTTAATTACAAATCTATTTCTAGACAGTCACGGTGTTGAATAATGAGAATTTGACATCAAATGAACCAGGCTGAAGAATCAACCTGCCATGTACTAATACTCATTTCATCTCTCTGAGCTTCAGTATCTTCCTGTGTCAAACAGATATTTCACAGTGTTTATTTAAAAACAATAATATTTTTATACTAAAGTGCTGTGTACTTTAATTTTTTAGTTTTATTGTTACCATGCAGTATTATTACCAAGTTGTAGGTTGTCATCCTTAACAAAGTGACGTGTCTTTATTCTTACATGTTTAAATTTCAATCACTTTCAAAGTACTTTCCATTTGATACCATATGCCTATCAAGACTTTTTCTAATACTCAAAATAGTTTATGAACATGTCAATTTTGATGCCTTTTAGTACCTCTACTGTTTTTTGTTTCACCTCTTCCACATGGGCAAAATATTTCCCTTTGGGGACTTTTTTCATCTGGGGAAACAAACATAAAAAAAGTCACTCAGGGTGAGATTCGGTGAACAGGGACGGTGGGGCACAGGGGTATTTCCATTTTGAGTCAAAAACTACTGAACACTTATCATGGTGTGGGCAGGTGCACTTACAAATCACCCATCATGAAATGGGTAAACACATTGAGTCTTCAAAAAAATTTCACTGAACCTGAACTCAGCCTCTCGCAGCAATGCCAGATGGTACACTGATAGAGATGGGTTCCTAGAACTCTCACCTAGCAATGGAAACCTGTACTACAAGGGGCCCACCCTCCAGAAGATAATATTCTATTTTTTTGGGTCCCCCTCATATACTTGAAGAAAGAAATATGGAATATATATACTTGAAGACATGTAGTCCATAAGTTATAGTATGTTCCATTAAAAATTAACTCATTAGAGAAAACAGTATGGAGAAAGTGATCTTACACAATATTTTACTTATTTCAATGTATAGTCAACAAACATTTGTTGAATATTTATCTTTGTGTGCAAAATATTTTGTACTGACTGATGTGCAGAATATAAGATTTACTGACACAGGGAGGTTCTTATCTTCTGGAAATATTCAATGCCATAAACAACTACTTATCCATCGATTATTTGAATTGTTAAGTTAATGGTAACATTTTCTCATCTAGCATTTATCTGATATGTGCTTGATTGAGTGTTCAAGTTCAGTCAAAAGACCAGTACTTTTAATATATCTAAAATATGCTTTTCACTACAGTTAAGCAATTATAAAATAACAATTATAGAAATGTAAACATTCAAATAAAAAAGCAATAGATGCCTTTCTGGAAATTTGCAGTAGAGATATTCTTTGAGGTACTTAGACAATTGGTAACAATTGTTTCTGAACTGTAATCTAGTTCTCTCATTGTAAGGGATTTTGTTTGAAATATGTGCATACATTTCCCATCCTCAACTTTTTATGATCTAGTGTTTTGCTCAATGTTATGTGATTAGACACAGTGATGAGAATGCCATGATATGTGTTTTCAAGGAGTTAATGCATGTGCACACGCACATATACTATAACTCAAGGTATAAATGCTCTTATGAGGTAATTCACACAGAACTTGAAAAGTTTGAACTTGATGTCAGAAGTGCTGGAATGGCTATAGCACAGTAGGTAAGAGTAGAGGCTGAACCATTCGAGTTTAAATCGAAGTCCCACTAGTTACCATCTTGCATGCAGGGTTGACTCTCCCAATTTGTCAGGTTCCTTATTGATAAAATTTATATTCATATCTACCTCATAGGGTACTTGGGAGTATTAAATGACTCACTATGGGAAAGAACCTAGAATAGTTTCTAAAACATGCTATCTGTTTTAAAAAAGTGTACTTTATAAAATTGACCTGTAACTTTTTTATTATTTTTACTCCAAAAAGGTAATTATCTTCCTTTGTAAGTCTCATTTTCTTAACTTGTAAAATGAAAGTGATAATATCTCATTGGCTGACTGTGAGTCATGAGTTTAAAAATGTAATGAATGTGCTTAATAAAGACAAAAATGGTAGTTGCTATTATAAATAAAGGGCCACAAACTACATATATAATTCAAGGGGTGGGTTTGGCTTTTTTCTTTCCACCTTTTAAATCTCTTCCCCTGACTTACATACAGTTCAGAGAATATTGTAGCAGGGTTGGAGAAGAGGGTAAGTCACGCTATACCAGACGTTGAGACCTGATTTTATTCTCGACAGTGTATTTACAAAATAGATTGATTGACCAATGCTTGCAAAAGATAAATATGGTAGATTCCCTTTCCTGTAAGAAACTTGTAGCGGTGGTTCAGGCCAGTTAAATTCTTCTATGTAGCCCAGAGGAAGCAAAGGTGATCAGGAGGTCGTATTCTACTTGAATTATGGACGTTGGATTGGGAGAATGTGAACAAAAATACATAGACAACACCCCAAAGGCACTGTGTTTTGAGAGAACACTAAAACATTTGTGTTAACCCCCTTAAAGTCTGAGGGACAGGTTGGGTTTATCAGCACAAGCCATGCAGCGAGGAATCTGTATTTAAGTCATGAACTTTGATTCCACAGGCTACGTGAAGCTAGCAATGCTATTGCTGCTGGTGCTGCTGAGCAAAGCTGGTGCAAGAAGGACACTTAGAGTAAAGTCAGTTTCTCACCTTACTGATCCTGAAGACAAACTTGACCCAACCTTTTTGTATTATATTACATTGAAGTAAAACGAAGTACTTTGAACTTAATAAACAGTAGAAGAAATCATCACCACACCAGGTCCTTTAATCATTCTTAATTGTGAGGGCTATAAATATCCAAATAAGACCCTAAAATATAAATGTTGACCATTGAGTTAGGGAAAAGTGATTTGGGATTAAACTCGTACTCTATGATTCAGCAGCTCCATAGTGATCATATATGGTGTGACCAAGGTTTGGAAGAGAAATGCCTTGAAATCTATGAAATATTTTACCCATTCACCCACCCCTAGGTCACGAGGACCTGCAGTGATTTTATTTTACCATTTAATTTAAAAATATCACTATATGGGAGTTTATTTGTTAACATGAGATGCTATTCAAATGTTTACACAATTTCACCATGTTTAGCACTGTATGTATTTGGATGCCAAATATGTGCATTTTATTGTAATGCTGTGATGCCAGTCAACAAACACAAGCAAAAAAATATTCTCATTAGCTGCCATTACCTTCATTAAACATCTAACCTCCCAGCGGGGCTCTAACTCCATAGGCAAGCCCATCATCAGCTCCCACACTTCAAGCGAGTGCATAAGCACCAGCTGTCAATGGTGCTTTCAATCCAGCTGTCAAACCAGGTGTGGTAGGCGCAGCTTGGCTCTGATGTTAATGATGGATTAATTAAGGCACTGTGTGTGTATATGCAATGGAATTTGTGTGTGCTCTGCTTCAGCCTGGGGTTGCAGGCGGTCTTCAATGTATTCCTCAGGGGCTTCCTCTCTCCTTGCCAACAGGTCTCTACACTACACTTCAAAAGCAAACAACCAGCTTATCTGAATTAAAAACAAAGACCCCCGACTAATTCACCAAAGCTCCTGATCTTGACAGAAAATGCAGAGTCGCTTACTTGACAGATCATGAAAGGAGGTGGAGGTATTCTTTCTCTCTTGGTTTTTGATGAGTAAGTTCATCTGTAGGTACGTTGCTTATGCATCATGACCCTGTGACATGTTAGGGTATTCATAGCTCTTAAGATAATAAGGTTTTGCCGTATTTAAATGTTTCCTGTAAACTTTCTTTTCTTTCTTTCTTTCTTCTTCTTTTTTTTTTTTTTTTTTTTGTATTTTTGCAAGGTGATCTTGCTGACAACCTTGTTGGTAGTTGGAGTTGTTTCCCCCTCCACATTGGTTTCCTCTTTATCTTTAGTTAAGCTCTTCTCAAAGGCAACCTGTATATGTCTCTTGGTTACAGAATTTTAAGGTACAGCCTCCATTTGCCCACTAGTAATGTCCTATCTGTTAATTCATTGGTCAAGACTTGAGGACCTATTACCCAACAACTCAGATGCTTTGATCCCAGAGTATATGCCGCTGTACCTTGGGTGAAAAGTGTAGGCTCCCATTTTTTAAAGAAGGAATAACAGCAGTGTTAACAACAACAATAACAACTACAATTAATTGAACACCTATCTTGTACTGGACTCTATGCATGCTATGCTCATAATCTCTTTATTACTCCATTTCACAGAAGTTAAAGTATAGAGAGAGAAACTTCCCAAGCTTGGTATAGCTCATAACCAAGAAAGGAATGAATTGGAGAAGGTGGATAGTGAAGAATCATGAGTGATTGATTAGGGTGTATGAGGGAAGCCAGAAGGAGGCAAACCTAAGATGGAAGCAACCCAGAGACTTATGGCACAATGCCTGTAAGGACAAAATAGGAACTACCTCTGCAGGATGAGGGAGGATTAAGAAATGACATGAGAAGGAGTTTGAACTGGACTTTATTTTCTTCACAAAGAGGAACTGCTATCAATTTAGTTTTTAGAAGATAATGGCAATAAGGAGGATGCATTGAGGGGAGTGTCTGTTAAGAGAATAGTGTTGAGTTGTACTACTGAGGTGCATACCTTACCCCATGCAGACAACGAAAAGCAAGGATGAACAGTGCACATTCACTGACCCGCAGTGTGCTCTGGGAAGCTGTTCGACCTGGACAATGTCTGATGACTGCACACATGAATACTCGCCTCTTCATAATAACAATGACCAACATGAGTGCCTTTCCGACACCGCTTTAAAGTCTTTATAAGCATTAGCTCATTTAATTCTCATATCGAGGCTCTGAGGTACACACAGTGAAGTGGAGGAACTTGGTGATGAATCAACAGAATAAGGTGGTATTTTAGGTAGATTTTTATTTTTTTATTCTATTCTATTCTATTATTTTATTTTATTTTGTTTCATTTCATTTTATTTTATTTCATTTTATTTTATGTTAGTGGTTTTAGTTTTCCACCCAGTCATATTTATAATGCAAATTTAGATTTTATATCCATCATCGTCAATAATGAGTTGTCATTTTGAGAACTCTTTGAATAGCTGTAGAATTCTAGAGATTGCATTTTTTGGGAGAAATTTAACATTTGAGGAAAGACAATTAGTTCCTATTATATCCTGATACCAGGAAAATATTTTATACACTACCTTACAAGTTCTCACCAGAAAAATAAATTCTGAATGGCTTGAATGTGCACTTCTGTCAAATGGATTTAAAACAGAGAGAAGAGACCCTAAGCAAAGGGCAATGACAGCAATAACAATGATAAATCGCAATGCACTGGGTTAGGAACAAGGAGCACAGTCGGCCACTTTTATTTAAGATGTCTCAGTAATGTTAAAGCTGCAAAAAGCATTAATAAATGAGTATGTAGTGTTGTAATCTGAAATCTTTTTGCAGATATCTTGGTCTTTGATCAATGTAATTCTACGCTGCTATTATTATTTAATTAAAGATTTTTAAAAATCACACCAATTAGCCTGCATAACATCTCAAGTATCACAAATATTTCAAGAACTGTCATTGGTTGGTTATTTATATTATACAAGCCAAGACCACTCACTTGCCAAGGGAACAGATTCTTAGTTTTCAAAGTAAAGAAAAAGAGAAATCTAAGCTGAGTTTAGTTTTAGCCAATAATATTAATTTTTTGCAACATTACTGCCATTGGAATTCTCAGGTGGAGTCAATAAGTATTTAAACCCCCAACCCTCTGTCAACCAGCTTGTACATAGCTTAAAATAGTCATAACAGACACATACAAATAAATTTAAAAACAAATATATATTCATTTTAAGAGATTTACTATAAAATACTATTAGTGTATATGCAAATTGTCTTAGCAATGACTTCACAATTTGTAATGGTATTCAGCTTGACAATGTTTACACTTGTTAATCACTTCAATGACTTCCCTTATGAGTGATGATTGATCTACTTAATTATCATATTAAATCCTTGATCATATGCCATTAGGTTAGATGTAATAAGTGATCTGTGTGATTTTTAGTGTAATGAACTAATTAGACTAATTAAAATCAATATGTGTGCCAATATTATACTTTGAATCCAAATGCTCCTTCTTACTGTGCTGGCTCAAAATCAGTAACTCAGTAAAAAGGGTCTAATGCTGATTTATGAGCACTTGAGGACCACGAGGCAGAATAAATTGCTTGTGGTAGTAAGGACAGCATTAGTGAAGGATAAGATACTAAGTGCATTTGTAAGGTCAGCAGTAAGGGTGTACTTACACGTGTAGTTATATGACACCTTAAACCTCCTCTTAATATATCAGAACATCCCAGCAAAATTATTTGGTTAAAATGCCAATGCAACTACCCTGCACTTGTCATAAATAACACTGCAAAAATACAAGCATTCCAATTAGGTAGTCAGTCTACCATCTAATGAAAATATGCATATTTCATTTAAGATATGTTTTTCAACAATTGATTTATTTTCTATTAGAGGAAAGGAAACACATACTAACGTAGAGGTTAAATAAAAATCAATGCATAACTCTTTAACTTTGAATCATCTATTATTCATTCAGAAATCTATAGAAATTATAAATGATAATTTTAGAGAACCTATAGATAAATTCTTCAAAACTAAGTTCCTGTGACTCTTCTTTGAGAAAGCTTTCCCTGACTCCCGAAGCTATAACATATCATTCAGTGCTCACTGAAATGCTTCTTTTCTTTTTCATTATTTACCCAAAACTTAATTGTATGGTTGATTGATTAACGGTGACGGAATGTCTGACCTGTAAACTCCATAAGGACAGGGACCACACCTTGATTCTTCCTTCTAACACAGTGCACTGCACACAGAAAGCAAAATCTATTTCTTTAATTTTCTTTTATATGTATGTAAGCTTATTTGCTATTTCTAAAGTTTAAGTAAATTTTAGATTATTTTTATAGTAGCTAAATATTATAATATGTTAAAGTTTGACTTTGGGAATAATCTTTAGTGATTTGTGAGACAACGTAAAGGAGATTGAGTCTAAAGGCATTTATTCCAGCCTATTCAGAACCTGTCTCCCATTTTTTTCTTCACACTCTCCATGGTTTCCATTTATCATGTATTCATTTATTCAAAATTAAACACATACCTATTGAGAATTTATGTGAGGCACCACCCTTGGTTTTTGATAAAGACTGGACCAAAGCTATTCTCATCTAGGAAAAAACGTAAGATGTACATAAATAACTGTAACCTAAAATAATATGAGATACATTTTAGACAGTCTCAAATAGCAATTAAAATTTAAAGAGGGGACAATGACTGTATAGAAGGGTAATCAGGGAAGGATTTGTAATGGAGTTCATTTAAACTGAACTTGGTGGCTCTAAAGAGATCTCTGTCAGGCTGGCATTGGAAGTGACCATGCCTGAGAGAATGAGAAGCATAATAAATCTGCTTATGTTAACATAAGGTGAACTGCTGTAATCCAAACTAACTGGGTGGATGGGGGCAGCAGTCTAAATACAGATTACTCCTTCCTATTGCTTTCAATAATTTTGAATTATATAAAGTGATAATAAAGATTATAAGTAATTTTTTAAATGAAGTATTTGTGTAAGTAATATTATAGGTTGTTGAGAACTTCTAACATACCATAAGAATCTTATAGAACACTGATTTCAAGCCTATTGACCCTAATAATATTTTAGTACATAAAAAAAAACATACACTGGATTTCCTTGGTGGTGGAGGGGAGGGATAAATGGTATCAATACATACATTCATAGTCTTGCAAGGAATGCTCTTAAATCCTAGGTGAAACCCTAATAGCTAACATAGATAAGCATGTACCTCCTCTCATTGGAACTAGGAGTAGTCTATTTTCACATCCTTGTCCTCATTTCCTGAAACAGAGTCTAAAAGTCTTCTTACTCCTGTTCAGCATAGAATGGAAACACTCATGCAGGTCATACTATTAATGTTATGAGACATGGAATTAGCTCAGAACACTGGCAATTCCAAATGATCACTCACACATGTTTTATTGTTATTATTTTTATCCTCACATGGAGCTTTAAATGAAGACTGAGGATGCAGTTGTGCCACTGTTTAGCTTTATGATTTTAGGCAAATAGCTTCAGGTTCAAGTTTTAAGCTAAGTAATAGCTAATTTCCCCCCCCCACCCCCGATTATGTGTTCTATGATTCCACTAGAAATAGTATTTTATTCCTCATGGAGCTATTCAAATTAAAAGTATTTTAATAGAATAATCCTCTAGTGGAATTAAATGATGTGAGAAAATAAAATCAAATCAAGTTTCATGAAACAAAATATAAATGGAATTTAAGTACTTTGGAGGAATAATGTTTTGGGTAGGGAGGCTGTCACATAGGCAAGAGCTGCTGAGACTCTTGCTTTTTAGAATCAGAACTAATGTTGTTACTTCAGCCTTGTTTTTTATGCTACTTAATAATCCCCACCAGCTGCCTAAGTTGCTTCCCTTCCTGTGCCTGTGCGCCTATATCTGTTTCTTTTTCTCTATTTCTCTCTCAATTTCCCTCCTCCTATATCTCAACTGATGAATTCCTAGGCTGAAGAGGAATGATATATAAACAAGATGGTATGATTTATCTGACAATACTTACCTTATTTTTTCTAAATAGGCATATATTTCAATCTCAATGTATTTATTTTGATAATCTATCATTTATTTGCCCTATTAAGTCTTCAAGGAACAGAAGCTACATTATATCTGTCTAAATATTTAATGCCTATACCATGATATTTTTATCACTCTTCACTAAATATCCCTGGTTCATTTTTCCAGGCTGTCTAGTGGTCTTTGACTTCTAATAGTGATTTATGAAAAAAATAGACCACTGTGTGCTTTACTTCTTTGAGGGCAGTCTCTATCATTTGATTCCTATAAACGAAAATAGGCTTCATTGGCAACACAGCAGTAATACTGTTTCACTACACTGATGGAATTTTGCCTCCTTCCCCTCTCATGTGACTCGCTAGAGGCAGGTTACCTGTAGATAGTGTTAAATTGGAAAGGTCATTGGCCTTTAGTTGTGACCTTAGGTTGGTCTTAGCTCTGCTACATATTAGCATGTGACCCAAAGCAATTCATTGACAAGTGAGGATGATAGCATCTTCTGTGTTTTAGCATTGTAGAGATTATGTGAAATACTTTATGTAAAGACAATTAATAAACTCCAAAACACTATAAAAATTAAGATTTACTATTAATTCTTATAAGTAATGAATGTCACTTGTATATCTAATCCTTGAACAAAATACAAATTTTATATTGCTGTGATATGAAGTTGAAAATTGAAAATTATAATCTGTGTACCAAGAACTGTAGATAATTAGAATAAATGTATGACTGTAAAAGAGAGTTGAATAATAGAAAAGCAACCAAAACAGGGGTTCCAGAAAAAAAAATTATCTTATTTCTGATTGAGGTTGAATGATATGACTTGAATTAGCTATGTATTTACGCATTTAAACAAGTTCAACACTCCAATATTTAATGTATTTGTGTCCGGAGTAAACTTTGTGAATTATTTTAAATCAATGACATAAAACAGGGAATTACCACATTGCAGTTACACATATTTCTAGGAAATCAAATATACATATGTATATATACATAAATAGTGTGATTTACTTTATTCAACAGTCTAATAGAGATAGTGAAAGTATACAATTTTATATACACCTACATATATTTTAACTTTGAATGAGCAAGTGTTATTATCATATTTTGTCCAACAAAATATTTAAAAGGATATATATTAAAAGGAATTTAATACATATTATTTTTTAGTATTGGAACTTTTGCAGGTATCAAGGATCATTTTAATATTATATATAGTGCATCCTTAATATGTCATTCCATGTTCAAATTGTAGTTGAAATTAAGACACTTTCCAGTTAAACATCTACACTGAATTTAGTTGCATCTTACTTTTGATGTGCTATTTTCAAAGTGACACTTTACGAAAAGAGGGGTTCAAACCACAAGCATTTTATTGTCATGCTTAATGTATTGTTTGTGCATTTTAGGAGCAGGTTTAATTTTTAAGAGTTTTTGTATTTAGTTTAATTCACAAATATCATTCTTGTCCTTTTTTGTATGCTAAGTGATATTTTTTGAATTTTTTTAAACACTGATTTTTCAAATATATAGATAGTCATGCCACTCTCAGGAGCTTTTCTTGATGACTCCTGTATAGGACTTAACCAGTACTTTCTTGTGTCTGTATGATACTAGACCCCCATCCCTAGTCTAACAATTATGAACAGATTTTACACTTGTGTGCACAACTGTCTCTCCATATTAGATTGAGGGCATGGCTATATTTCATTCCCCTCACTACTCCCGGTATCTCGGTTTGGGCCTGACATTTCCAAGTATCCCAAGTAATATTTTTGGAAAAAAATGTTGAAATAAGAAATACTATTGAGAACATTTTGTTTATTTTGCTACTAGGTAAAGAATGCCAGCTAAGAAAGAACTCCAGCTTCCTAAACACTGCCTCTAAAAAATGCCAAATTCTTCATGTCTGTTAGCAACAATCTTTTCATGTATTGACTTTAATGTATCTATAACATGCCACCTGATTCTTTATATAAAAAAGGCATTGAATATGTGTAATAGAAATTTTCAGGAACTATTATAAGGCTCAAAGAAAACTGTAGCTGAGAAAGTGTTTTATAACAGTAACATGCTATAGAAATGTAGTACTTAGAAGAAATTAGAAGTTATGGCACTGATAGTTGTCACTGTCATCATTAAAGGTATTGGTTTGCTCTGGTAAGGTAGTCATTTCTCAAGTCAGCCAGGCTTCCTATCACCAGTTGCAAAATCTTAATTATTCTCAACTTCATACCTGGAATACCTACACATCCCCTTGCTCATCCTTATCTCTGTAGTATCAAACAAGTTTGCATCAAATCCATTCATGGAATTCTTCTTTAGCACTGACTTGACAGGATATTGGTCACCTTTGTCACTATTGTATCTGACACATATAATCCACTTGCTCTTCTCCTGATAGTAACAACCTAAACATATGTTTTAGTGTTGTTCAAATTGTTAAGTTGCATTTCACATATCTAGCCTGGGCATGTAACCAAGTAGGCCAATTGAACTTTAAATTCTTTGAAGAAGAAATAACTTGAGCTGATTAATCTTTGTGTTTTAGATTTTTTTTTCATTGTTTCTGTCATCTAGTCCTCTAAGCTGTCTTTGTATCTTTCAAGTCAGTGTTTCAACTTAAAGAAAATATTTTTCATGTACTGTGAACTATTCCATAGCTTTCTGATAAATCTCCTCTTGATTTGTTAGTTTTGGTTATGCATGACAAAAACCCCGATACTTGGTTCATATATCTGTTAGTATTATGATTATTATACCTAATTAGAGGGAGTGTTTGCTGTGTATGTGATTTTAATTCCTTTTGAATACTTGAGGCTTTTACATTGTTTTTGAGTCTTTATATGTACATATGTAATACTGAATGAATAATTTATCAATAAACAATGTCTGATTGAAGTATAAATAGCGGAAACATGAACCTTAAATTTTATGTCATGTTTCCTGTGGTATTTAAGTTATAATATTCACCTGCACTCATGCTGTCAAAGAGAATGGGTCAAAGTAGCATAACAGAAAGGAGATTATTTTCACCCTTTCCATGTTTAATAACAAGCAGACACAAAATTGTTGTTTTCTAAAGTCAAAAATCAGTACTAGGGGTTTATGATCCAGTCTTCCTGTGTCTAGAAATAACTTAGGTTTCCAGTTAATTTATAAGATCACTAATATTTTTAGCCACAAAATTAACACAACTTTCAGGACAAATTTCTGAGGTCGTTTTCTAACCAAAATTATATCCAATTATGATCTTATTATCTAATTAGACTTGATTTTAGTTTGGTATTTTTTAATGGATGATGTTCTGTTATCTCTTTTTGGCCACTGGCTATGTGTATATGAAGGTTGAGAAAAACAAATTATCATCCCGTAAATTACATTTATAAATGCAAACAACAAAAGACACTAGGAAAAAAGTAATAATTTTATCCCTAGGTGTGAATTCTATAAACAAAGTGAACATTTGTCTGAAGATTGGACAGACAGTATTTTGTGGCCTTTTCAATTATGTGATTTGGGAGTGTTAGAAATATTTTTTCTGTTTGAAAATACATGTTAAAATATATCAATCAACTTATGGAGAACTTAGTGAAAAGTTTAGTGATTTTTGTTTGTTGCCTGTGCCACTTTTTTACTTATTGAATTATGACCATATTGTGTTTGTTTATATTATGATTACCAGTATCATTATTTTAAATTCGTACCTCACCGCTTGCAGACTTGCTCTTGATTGTTACGATATGACAACAGGTAATGGAGACAATCGCAGTAAAACAGTCATCATCACTGCTGGGCTGAGAACCCCCTCTTCTTTGCTTTTTTTAACCTTCCTCAGCTGGAAAGTTTTGACATCTGCTGGTTTGGGACATGGCTGAACAGCTGTCAGCAGTGGGGTAGCTGCTTTCAGCAGCAGTTGGCGGGATGGCAGGGTGCCAGCTTGTACCATCTGTGTGCCTGACATTTCATTCTAATTAACAGTAGGGTTAATTGTTCTGGCAGGCTCCAATGTAGTGTCTAACATTACCCAAGGGAAGCATGTACAAGTGGTGGAGTGGCAGGGAGCTGGGGACGGCATCGCTAACAAACCTATCGAGGGAGAGTGGTTAACAACTACTGATGATTTTACTAGCTGGCCACATGCAATAAGGCTGAGGGATTTTTTATTCTGATGAATTATGCCAGGCCTGTAATGATGTAGAAGGAATCAAGCTTAGAAAGGCTGAGACTGCTGCCTTAGGGCAATTGTGAGGGAACAATTTGCATGTTATTACTGCATATTCATACCTAATTGTGTTAGGCTTTGCTAATAGAGCAGAATGACAGTATGAAAAATTGGGACACTGCTTTAGAGGCAACAAAGCCAGTGTTTTTTCTTCCTACACTGTGAGTGCTGAATGATCATTTAGACATTTAGTTGCTCAATATGACAAGTCTACCATTTGTTAGCTTGACATATTATAATTTATAAAGCAGTATTCTAATTTTACTTTTAGTTTATTCTTCTCATTTTATACAATATTCATGATAGCAATTTGAATGGGGGATATTCATAGCTATTGTGAATAGTTGTGATTCAAATAAAACTATATTTTGTATGAAGCATTACCATTGTTTTATGATGTATTAATTTTAATGTTTAAATAGGTTTTTCATATGTTAATATAACATACACCAAGAGTTGATGAGAAATCCTTATTATAGTGGTGCTCATTCACATTGCCTTAGTTAATGTCTCAACATTTCCATTATATAATGGGTTATTTTTAGTGTGGCTTGGACAAAGAAATTGTCAAGTGGTAGAGAGCCAAAAGTCTGCTGTTTTAGAAAAGTGACTATGTATTGATTCACTTAACTGAGTATCCGATTCTATCTTCTAACTCATAATATTCTTAAGAAATCTCAAACACAGTAGTACACTTTTTATGTTAGCCCACAATGCCTTTTGAAATGTTTTTATGGAAGCTCAGATAAGACAATAAATTTGAAAATGTAGCTTTAGAAATCTACATTTAAAAACTGGAAAGATCTATTTTTCATTCTAATTTTATTTCTTTTAGATTTGTAAGACCATAGTCATATCCTCAAGTTGCCTGAATCTCACATTTAAATATCCACATTGTATTGCTTGCTCTAAGAGTCCAAAAATGGTATAGATAAACTTAATGAATTGGGGAAAACTTTTCAGGAGTTTTCCTTTTTACTTTCTTTCGTTCTTTCCTTTTTTTTTTTTTTTTGGTGAAAATACAACAAAAAAATTAATTTATTTCTTTAATATTTTTTAATTTATTGATTTTAGAGAGAAAAAGGAAGGGAGGGAGAGAATGAGAGAGAGAGAGAGAGGCATCAATTTGTTATTCCACTTATTTACCCATTCTTTAGTTGATTTTTGTATGTGCCCTGCAAACCTACAACCTTGGAATACTGGGTAACACTCTAACCAACTAAGCAGCCTGGCAAGGATTAAATTTATTTCTTATAATTTCTGTTTTTTTCAAAGTTTAACATAGTTCATAATTTATTCCAAGCTTTAATTATACTGAAGTGTTCAATGTAAGTCAAAACTTTGCCCTATGTTAGTTTGCTTTATGCTTTTTAATATTTTTTGGCTTAAAACACAACTATTTTCCAAAATAAATGTGGTTAGTTAAATAATATATAGTATAAAAATCTTTCCTAACTTGTATTTAAATTTCAAACCATGGAATTTTATAAATACTACATAGATGCAGCTTAACTATGTAGTAAAATATAAGAGGACTGTAATTTCAACAACATATGATATGGCTCAGTTAATTTATGAGATCTTAAAATATTGACTATTGACTGGTAATCTTATGGCTTTGGACATAGAATTTTAGTCCCCCACATAAGTTGTGTTCTATTTTGTACATTTCTGGCTTAGAGGGTAAGTAGAGACTCTTGTTAAGTATATGAGTCATCTCTCAGCCAAGAACATGCTTTGTTACCCTTTGGATGTTTTGTCGGTTTTCATATATATGTTTTAAAGAATGAAGGCTAATACATCATTTTAGAACCTTATTCTAATATATCATCCAAATTTAAGCAATTACAGAATACCTTAGTTGAAGCCCAAGCCTAATAGGATTTCATAGAATATAAATCTAACTGTTCTTTCAAATATATCATGTTGCATCAGACTGTTTTTTTTCCTCAATCTAACTTTTAAAGGGAAAAGAAGCATAATATTGCCAATCAAAACCAAACCAAACCAAACCAAATAGAGGACTAACTTTGACCTGTATTATATAGGGTTCAAAGTTATAACAAAATAGGCTTAGAGAAATAGAATATACTATATAGAAATTTTACTATATTCTCTTTGCAGCATTCTCACACTGGGACCAGGGACTCATTTACTTTTTCAACTGGATCGTTCCACGTTTGGACATCCTTAACTGTGAGGGAATGAGATATAGATTGTTATCCTTTAAAAGTGAAAGGAAGTTACTTGTGTCAGAGCTATTTTTTTGTTCCATAAATTAATAAATTTCAAACATAACCTACATAGATAAAAAAATTAAGAGAAATAAGTAACATAGCTATAACTTTGTATGGGTATTATTTGTGAAGCAAAATTATTTTCTTTATTTTTATCTCTGTTTTATAAATAAAATACATGGAGCAATTAAACTGAAGAAAAGAAATTGCTACTCTAAAACAAATAAATGTGCTTTTTAAATTTATTTTGCTTTTCCTATTTATTTTTAATGAATTTATTGAGGTGATAATAGTTAATGAAATTATATAGGTTTTAGGTGTATAACTGTAATACATCATCTGTATTATAGCATTGTGAGTTCACCACCTCACGTCAAGTATTCCACTTTCCATCACCATTTATTCTCTTTTTACCTTCTACTTCCTCCTACCTCCTTTCCTTCTGATAATCACCAAACTGTTGTCTGTGTCTCTGAGTTTTGTTTTGTTTTTTTCTTAAATCTTTCACTACTTTCACCCAGGCCCCCAAACCCCTCCCCTCACCAGCTGGCAGTCTGTTCTTTATCTATGAATCTGTTTGTATTTTGTTTGTTAGTTTATTTTGTTCATTTGTTTCCACATATAAGTGAAATCGTATGGTACTAGTCTTTTTCTGACTGGCTTATTTCACTTAACATAATATTCCCCAGGTCCATCCATGTTGTTGCAAAAGATAAGAGTTCTTCCTTTTTTATACCTGAGTAGTATTCTATTGTGTAAATATACAACTCAACACCAAAAAACAAACAAACAACCCAATTAAAAAATGGGTAGTCTTGGATGGGTTGCTCAGTTGTTTGGAGCATCCTCCCATAAACCAAAAGGTTGCAGGTTCTATTTCCTGTCAGGTCACATACCCAGGTTTCTGGTTGGATCCCCAGTTGAGGTACATATGGGAAGCAACCCATCAATGTTTCTCTCACACCGATGTTTCTCTCTCTCCCTTCCTCTAACTCTCAAAAATCAAAAAAATTTGTCCTCAACTGAGGATTTAAAAAAATGGACAAAGGACCTAAATAGACACTTCTCTAAAGAGGACTTACAAATGGCCAAAGACATTAAAAGATGCTCAGCATCACTAATCATGAGAGAAATACAAATTAAAACCACAAAGGGATATGACCTTACAGCTACCAGAATGACTGTCATCAATAAATCAACAAAAAACAAGTGTTGGCGAGGATGTGGAGAAAAGAGAACTCCTGTGCAATGTTGTTGGGAATATAGATTGGTGCACCCACTATGGAAAGCAGTATGGAGTATCTTTAAAAAATTTAAAATGTAACTACCTTATGACCCAGTAATTCCACATCTAGGACTATATCCAAAGAAACCCAAAGCACTAATTAGAGAGAATATAAGCCCCTTTATGCTCATTGCAGTGCTATTTACAATAGCCAAGGTTTGGAAGCAGCCCAAGTCCTTTGATTTTTGAAACACATTCTTGACTGGGTCTGTTAGGATAATTTCATGACCGCTTTTATCATTATTTATGTCCAGAAGATTTTATTACTTGTTTTCTTTCTATTTTATTTTGGTGGCTACTGTACAAACAAAGGTTCAATGAAATTCCAACTCATATCTATAGAGTTTGCAGTACAACTGTTCTACCTGACTATCTTACAAACACACCCCATGATTTCCCATAATACCCAAAGGCCACAATGACTGGCAGCTTTGCACTCTTTTCAGGCAAAGACATGGTCCACTCACTGGTATTCTGGCAGGCTGGTGCATATTGCAGGCCAAGGGGAAAAAAAAAAAAGAATGAGTCATGGCAAAGCTGGCTGGTATGTAAATGCTTTGCAAAAGCACTTAGCATCAAATACTTCCCTTACCTCCCCTGGAGTCTGGACAGAGCTGTTAGCTACTCCTCTCAGAGCACACTTATTGGTAAATATCCTGCATGTTTTCCTAGAATGTGTGATGAGTCCTGGGAAGGATCATGCAAAGCTAGTAACTCAATTCATTACACATATATCTCACACAACACTAGACAGACCATGGATGATTCTGGAAGTACAAGAAATACTGTATTTTTACATCATTTAATACTACTATTGGAAATCATTGAAAAAATTAACAAAGCAAACAAACAAGGTATTCCCTACACTAGACAAAACATCAGGACAATGGGTGTAAATTGAGACATTCATTCCTGAACAAAGTGCCCTGTGTGCTCATCATATCACATGTTCAGTTCCTCTGTACTAATAGCTCTGTTTCTGAGTTTCCTATTCTCGTTTGGACTATTGACCCAGCTGATAGCCTGAACAGAAGCTACCAATATGTCTGCTCCATCCAGGAGTCCAGTTACCCTTCCGTCCTGATTCCCGTTGTTACTCTGGTTTTCAGAAATGTCTATCTTGGGTTTGAGCGCAGGTGAATTTTTAGTTTTCTCTTTACATATTTTATGAATCACTACCATGAATTTGGGGCATAGTGTAAATTTCAAAGTACGTTTACTTGCCATCTTGAGTAGAACTCTCAAAGATATTTTTTTCAGCAAAAATCTTTATTTTTGTCCCATTCTGTTATATCAAAATGCCAAAGAATAAAACACCTCTATTATCTATTAATATAATTTCTTAAAACAAAATTACCTAGCAAGTTCTCATCTTTAATTAATAAAGACTTATTGAGAGGTTCTAACATCACTAAAAACAATTAAAATTGATTTGAATTAATTATATTAAAATGGAAATGAACGTGGCTTGATCATTTCCATTTATCTGTTTAGTTTTCATTGGAAAAATAACATTTTTTTAAAATAGCAATAATTCTGGTTGTAGCAAAGCTAAATTGTAAATTTTCTTACCAGCATGTAATGGAAATTTAATTTCTCTTCTTCACACCAATCAAGTGTTAGTTCTATGATCATATTAAAATATTAAATATGAAATTTTATGTGAGCTAATGAACATAGAGCTATCTGAGCAAAATAATAATTTGAAACCTAATTGTTACAAATTATGATTTACTCTTTGCTATACTTTCTTGAAGAATATTGTTACGGAATATTTTGGAATAAAGTGATTACAAATTTGAGTAATTTGTTATACAAAGAGAAATGTATTAATATTTTTTCAATAACAAAATCTATACTTATCCTTTTTTCCTATTAATAATAGACAAAAATTTGAAAATAATCTTTAATTTGTGGAGTTTAAAAAATATATTTCTGATATATCTTGGAGATACTAAAGCTATAGATTTTGAAGGATTTGGACTATATGTAATTTTTTTATTATTATTCAAGTATAGTTGTCTCCATTTCCCCCCCACCAATCCTCTCAGCCCATCCACCACTGCTTCCCACCCTTGAACCTATGCCCTTCAGCTTTGTCCATGTGTCCTTTATACATGTTCCTTGGAGGTATATACTTTGGTTGCAATAAATCAGTTCAGTCTCTCATTTCATGTGGTTAAATAAAAATAGTATTTATCATGATTGAATAATAGAATTTGGATATGATATAAAAGCATTCTCACTAAGGAACTAGTGTAATGGCATGAATTGTGAATATTCAGGCTAACAGCAGCTATTTTAGTTTAAAAATAGTGTTCTGAATATGATGAGCAATATGAAGACAGGAAATGGAGATAGGAGACCACTTAGAGAAGATCTTAAATACTAGACAAGAAGCTTTGACTTTTAGTCCATTAACCAATGGGAGGAGGAAAATATTTTTATTTAAAGGGCTGTCATGATCAGATTTGTGCTTCAGTGAGATAACTATGTAGGAACAGTAGGTTGAGAGAACATTTAGAAAGCCAGTGTCTAAGAGAGGTATGTTTGTGGACATAAAAAAGAGGGAGTAGACAGAAAATTATTTTGGACTTAAAATGAGAGAGGGATTATTAACAAAAGTAAGAAAAGGTTGATTTTAAAGCCTGAGTGATGGAATTGTGGTGGTGTCAATGAGAGTAATAAGTAGCATACAAAGAAGTCTGGTTAGAGAATGAAGATGACAGCTTCATTGTGGACCACGTTTAATTTGTGGTACTGGCAGGATATACATGTGATTGCCACTAGCCTGCTGGAAATGTGACTACTGCACATTCATTTCTTCAAATGAACACTTGCAAAAGCAATCTGAAGCTTCCCTTGAAATCCAAAAGAAAATCACATTAGCATCACTGTCGGGAAATTTAATCAAAATGTAATTTACGAAGTATGTGCTTTGTGATGCTTTTTGCATTCATCTTTAATTCTACTACAGAGGACTCACTATATATTCAAAAAATATTGGGAAAAACTTGGTGGTCTGGTTATTAGTTGAATTGTGTCCCCTACCCTTTACCACCATGATAGGATATGTTCAAGTCCTAACCCCCAGTACCCCAGAATGTCATCTTATTTGGAAATAAGGCGATTAGTTAAAATGAGGATACACTGGAGTAGGGAGGCTTCTAATCACATATGACTAGTGTCCTTATAAGGAGAAGGCCCCATGAGGACAGAGACACACAGGGAGAATGCCATGTGAAGATGAAAGTGGTGATTGGAATTACATAGTTGCCAAGCTAAGTAATGATGAAGATTGCTGGGTAACCATCAGAAAGAGGCCAGGAGAGTTTCCCCTCCAGGTTTCAGACAGAACACCTCCATCACACCTTGATCTCAGACATCTAGGCTCCAGAACTCTGATACCATATGTTTTTCTCTTGTTCTAAGCCACCTGGTTTGTGGTGCTTTGTTTTGGCAGCTCTGGGAAACTAACACAGAGAGTAAAATGTGCTGTGGGGTACATCACACCGCTGTTTTAGGTCCCTTGAATGTCTCTATTACATTTTCATGGAAGTTACAGCTGCATATGGGTGGCCACAAACTTGTATTTTCAGAATTTCCTATATTTTGGGAAACCATGCCTCAAACACCAGGTTAGTGTTCTAACAATGTCCCTGGACATTTGTTTCCAGATATTTCTTGGAAGCTCTATCTTCTATTTGATTTTAAAAGATGCAACTACTGTTCAGAACTACATACTAAGTTATAATTTCTATGAATCATTTAATGTCTTTGGAGACTAGGTCCATGGAGATGGCATATCAAATTCACTTTAGGTTTAAACAGCTTGGTGACAGTTTTTTGAAAGGAATGTCTGGGTGGAGTTTTCTGGGATAATGAGAACCCATTATATATTATGAAAAATGACATATTTATTACTTTCCTTACTCATTAGTTATCATGTAAAGTCTTTTGACATGAAAAATCTGGTCCTTAATTCTTCCCTTGCTTGAATTTTGAAGTGCATTAATTAATTTTTATTTCCTTTGGCTATGAATGTTCAAGTAATTATTTGGAGGAGTTTTTTGGATAAAATATGCTTATAGGCCATTGCAAGATCCATTGAACATTTTCTTTACATTTAATTTTCTAAAGATATGTAAATGTGAACTTTAATTTTACAGACATTTTTATTGGAGATAGTAATATTAAAGTTTCATTGATAATCAATTAGTTAATAAACAATAAATATCACTTATCCTTTTAACATAATTTAACACCTGTTCCAACCTGTTTTTATTTAAAAGATTTCTAGTTTTCTGTGACTCTGTTTTTCTGCCCAGTGCAAACTTTAAAAGAAAAAATGACTAGATCTATTTCAACATATTCCCCAACTAAACTGGAAATAACTGTTCTTGCCTACAATTATTTCTAGCCAGATTTGTGGTGCTATTTTAAAGAATGATAAGTATTGAGCTAGTTTCTTCAATTCCTCTATCTTTGTACATGAAGGATTTTAAGGAACTTGGAAACACATAAAGTTGTACAAACTATGACATCATGTACTGTTAAGACCATTGATCTCTCCTCTGTACGTAAATAAGAAAAATGCATTACATAATGGTTCCTTTCCATATTTTGAGTGTGTGTGAATAATTGATGTGCACAGCTTCTCACACACACAAAAGTACTGAATGAAATATCCTTTTTTTTTTTTTAAAGAAAGGAAAGTACCAGTGATTTTGATACATTTTGAAGGTCAGTAATGTTCAGCATAGAGCAATATGTGGAGAACAATAGCTCCTTAGAGAGTGGAAAGCATGGTACTCTCATTATCCATAATCTCAGCTGGTCACCATAGTAACAGCATTTTACTATTTTCCAAGATGTAAGCCTTTATAGTTCTGTAGACTTCACTTCGGAGGCCTCCAGACACGTGAGCGGCATCTAGTGGTTGAGACCTCAGCTGAAATTTTTGCGCTTTACCGCTGGCTGTCTTATGTTCAAAACTGATGGCATGGGCATGGAACTAACTATGTCTACATTTTCTCCTCATTATGAGAAATATTTGTGGGCTGCCTACTAAAAGTAAAAATGTAAGCAAAAGAAGGTTATTTTACTAATCCTCCCATCAGGAAGAATTGTGCAGGGGAATTGGAGAGTCATAGAGGTACTGTGTGTTATATAGAAGGACATTGAAGGTCCGGTTTTCAGAGATGATGAAATGGTTGCTCGGAGAATGTGTAGTATTACTTTATGGAATCTGTAGGGTATAGATTTATTGAAGATACAAAGAGATTACTAAAGAATTTTGAGAGTAATCAGCGCTGCTTACCCACTTTTATTTTCCAATCATGTATCTACCTGTCCTTTACTATGCAATTTTCAGAAACTTATGTAAAAGTGATTATGATATATTTAAGATACTTACCAGAGTCAAGCCTAATTTTGATAGTGATGGGGCAATTCAGTAAATGTATTTGGTCCCGAGGGAGGTAGAGTGGGAGTTTGGAAAGATGTGGACACTGGACTGAGACCCCAGCATAGATCTCTTCCTTTTACTAAATAGATAATGTATTTTTGAGTAAAAGCTACAGCTGTGGTTCTCAATCTAGGCTGCATTATTAGGAGAAAATTCAGTATCTAGAGTCCATCCTGAACCAACTAAAAGAGAATTTCTGAGAGTGCAGTCTGAGCACAACTTGAAAAAAACCTGAATACCCAGGCTTCAGAAGTCATCGGTCTAACTTGAACCTTATTCCTGGTATTGTGGGCCACTGACCATCAGTATCACTTGGGAACTGGTTAGAAATTAATACACATTTAAGTTTGAGAAGCAATGAAAACCCATAGAGATTATGATTCAGAAAGTCTCAGGTGAATCTGAGAATTTGTGTTTTTTTAAATTTAGATGTTCCTTTGTTACTGAGGTTAATATCTGAAAGTTCCTGAGAGGATTAAATAAAGGCACTTTGGTAGACTGCAATGTACTACATGAATGTTGTTACTCATTTATTAATTAAGTTATATTAACTAGCATTTACAGAGTACTTTGTGTTCCAGGTGCTAGATGAGGGTTACCTGAAAAAATTGAGTTAAATGACCCACACGAATGAATCCTTTTTAGAAATAAGTACTTCTCAGTTCATAAATTGTTTTCTAATATTATTCATTTGCTTATTTTATATAGCATGGAAATTTTAACATAAAAGAACTTCAAAAATATTTTTAATTTATAAAATGAGAGTTAAATGTTGATAAATGTTTATAATATATCTAAATCTGTATTTAGCTTGTTGGGAGTATTATTCTTTTTTTAAATGCTGCCTTTTCACCCAGCAATTCCACTGCTGGGCTTATACCCTGAGAGCCCTGAAACAGCAATTCAAAAGAGCTTGTGCACCCCAATGTTCATAGCAGCACAATTTACAATAACCAAGAGTTGGAAGCAATCTAAGTGCCCAACAGTAAATAAATGGGTCAAAAAACTGTGGTACATTTACACAATGGAATACTATGCTGCAGAAAGAAAGAATGAGTTTCTACTCTTCTCAACAGCATGGATGGATCTGGAAAGCATTATACTAAGTGAAATAAGCCAGGCAGTGAAAGACAGATACCATATGATCTCACCTATAAGTGGAACCGTGGAACCTAATCAACAAAATAAACAAGCGAGCAAAATATAATCAGCAACAATGAAATAAAAAACAAACTGACAGTAAACAGAAGGGAGGAGGAAGGGGGATGACAGGAGAAAGAGAGGGGAAGGGTCATCAAGGAACATGCATAAAAGACCCATGGACAAAGCCAAATGTTGGAAGGATTGAGGGTGGGAGGTGGGGGTGGGTGGGGCTGGGGAAAGTGGTTGCAGGAAAATGTTGACCAAAAAAAAAAAGTGGATGGGGGAGTCTAGGAGCACTGTGGGAAATTAAGAAGCCAAAGAATTGGTGTGTGCAGCCCATGGACATGGACTAAGAGGTGTGGGGATGATGGGATGGGGTGCATGGCAGAGGAAATAAGGGGGGAAAAAAGAGACAATTGTAATAGCATACTCAATAAAATATATCAAAAAATATATAGATCATTTTTCCTTTCCTAAAAAAAAATACAACAGATTTCCTGCCTTTAAGAAATGTATATTATTGATGGGTACTTGAAGTATGTTAGTAAAATAACCAAAAGATAATACCAGAATAAAATTATATAGACAATCTAAATATATCTTTTTTAGAGATGATGTAAATTTTTGGGCAAAGTGGTATGAAACCTGGTTTTACAAAACATATTCTAACATGGGGAATTGTGTGCAGGTAATTTATTGAAAACCTCTCTGGGAGCACCACCAGTGTGGGAAAGTGGATGCAGGACTAAGTAGAGGGCTCTCCCATCATCCTCAAAATGAGATGCATTTGTACCAGATAACCCATTTTACTCCCCAGGGACCCTGACATTTGGAGAAAGAGTCCTTCAAAAATGTCCCCACTTGAGGCCATGAGACCAGGCCTTTGTATCTGCATCAACCAAACTGGGTGTGAACTGCCTCCAGGACAGGACGAGGGTGTGACCTTGTGGGAAGCAGCTCCCCTTGGCTGAGGACAACTCTCAAGTAGGGTTTCAACCTTGAGGCACCAGCAGCCAACACTCAAAGCAGCTAAGAAAATGAGTTCTTCAATTTTGATGGGTGAAATCTGAGCAGTGAGTCACATTTATCACAAAAACACTTGTCTGGTTAAACAAACTCAGGGGATCCCTCAACCTTCTAGTCCATCTCATATATAGACCCATTCTACATTTCAAGACTAATCTTTGCCACCTTTGAATAAAATTCTTTGCCTTAACTAAACTGGCAAGCTGAAGTCTTCCTGGAACATGTCTCAGGCCCTCTGATGATATGCTTTTGTTCCCTTTTGATTAATTGTCTGAAATTTCCTGATCTGCTTTTCTTCACTTTTCCTGGCCAATTCATTAGTTTAATAACTGATTTGAGTATTATTTTTCTAATGGAAATATCTAAGATAAGCGTTTTGAACTTGAATGTGCTTATAAGCCACAATATCTGGGTATCTGTTCAATTGCAGACTCTGATTCAATAGGTCCGGAGTGGAGTCTGAGGTTCTGGTCTTCATTTCTAACCAGTGACCATACTGGTGGTCACCGAAGAGGTCTACCTTGTCTGTACTTTAGCAGTTTTGATTGATAACATCTCTTATTGTGTGTAAGTATCCTTTGGTAGAGATATTATTTGTATTAATAAAAATTAATTCCTTAACTAAATGCAGGCTTATGTACACTATAGTAATTATATCTGATTTATATGTGTTTTCTCATAGCACTTGACACAATGCTACTGTGTACTGAAGACTCTGTATATAGCTGTTGATTTGTTTTGTAAGAAAGGGTCAACATGTAGTTTGTGATTGTTTAAGCAGAGCATGTGAGTTTTTAGGAGTTTGCAGTGTTATACCTGTTGAGTGAGAGCCACTGGCAGTGGCTTTTTCTGAGCCCCTTATAGCAAAGCTGTCCTGCCCTGGCTGGTCTGGCTCAGTGGATTGAGTGCTGGCCTGCAAACCAAAGGGTCATCGGTTTGACTCCTAGTCAAGGATCATGCCTGGGTTGCAGGCCAAGTCCTCAGTAGGGGGTGTGCGAGACGCAACCACACATTGATGTTTCTCTCCCTCTCTCCTTCCCTTCCCGTCTCTCTAAAAATAAATAAGGACAGTCTTTAAAAAAAAAAAAAAAGTAAAGCTGTCCTTTTCTGCTCTTCCCCTACACCAAACAGCAATATATTCTATATCTCTACTGAGAAGTTTTGGAATAATTCTTTGGCTGCGGTTAAGCTGACCATACATCACATCAGGTCCAGAAAAAGGTGTTATGTCTTTTTAAGGCACAGAAAATAAAATAATTACAACTGAAGACCCCGATGTTTTTAATTTCCCATATTACAACCAAGTTAGTTTCTCCATTTCCTCTGGTTTCCAAGGAACCGGTGATACCTGTTGATGGCCCTTCCTGTTCTGGAGAAGCAAACATGTTATTTCTGCAGAGCATCAACTGAAGAACAGTTTCAAGGCTATTTCTAGGTAGCTCTTGACACTAATGTTTGATTGACAGCTATAGCAAAATAGCTACTCTAATTTTTTTTTTAACTCAGATTGATTCCATTTCCAACTTTTAAGTCTCTATCTGCCATCTGCATACTCTTATTATTTTATGGGTTTTTTGGTGTTTTTTTTTTGGTAAAAATGCAGACTAGGAACTGTAGCTCTTTCCTCAACTGATTTTAAATAAATTAATCAGAATGGGTACAGTCTGAATCTAGAAATCATATATTTTGAGAATAAGCATGTTGAAGCTTCTCATTAGATGATCATAAGTCATGAATTTATTGCTGAGCCCGTGTCTGTTAATGATGTAGTGCATCGCAACTGACTGCCCTGGGCTGTTATTCAGGTGGCAATTTTACTTCTGTGATCATTATAATTTTATATGTATTGGTATAAAGTTATTGGTAGTCAGACTATGAAAGAATTCTAAAGATGTTTTTCAGTATGCTTCCAATTCTTTAGGAAGCTAAGAGAGTTAATACTAAATATTTGATGAGGTACAATCATTTGAACAGACTCTAATAAACCCTTTTAGTCAAAGACTACAGAATTGTGATGATTATTTCTTGTTACCAGTTGACAGCATATGTACTCTCAAAAACTGGTTATTTTGTTGAAATTTGAGCAGTAAGCATAGCTGTGCATGTTGATGTTATTATACAAATCAAATAGTTTAAAGAGACTAGGTTAGCAGAGTCTCAATAGTAAAGGCCATGGTTGATTCTTTCTCTTGGTCTTAATTTCTGTATCTCTTTATAATTGATTAATGTTCTGCAAAGTAAGTATGAATAATTTATGATTCACATAGCTGTTGGTTTATTAATTGTTTAATTTCAGAGAAAATAACTATCTATTAAGGAAATTCAAGTTGTCACTCTGAGCAGCCAAATGAATTTATACAGTTTGTTATGGCATAGTCTAGAAATAGTCAGTGTATCAGACACACACTATATTTCTTACAGGGCTTAAAAAGAAGAATATTAATAAAATGTTGAAATGATTTTTAAAAAGTAAAATGGAGCAAATGACTTGGCATGACTGAGGAATGTGTGTTCTGTTTTTTCTATCATTAAACATTTTCTTCTGCTTCAGTGATTCTATGTAATGTGCCAACCATAAAATTAAGTTAATTGATGAATGATACTTATCCTTTAGAAGAAAATATAAGTATAGGAAAGAAAATTTTAATTAACCTTAGATGTATTACAAATTCTTTGGAGTGTGGGCAAATGATTTTAATTCTGAGAAACCAAAATAAAACACATATAATATGTGAAAAATTGGCTTCCTTTAGCTACCAAATGGAAAACATTGTTGTCTTAGAAATATACGTATTATTCTCATCATAATTGGTAATAATTTAATTGTTCTCTAGAATTGTTGCTGAAAACCAAGGCTGATATAAATTGTATTTAAAATAAATGTTTACTATCTTCCCGTGCTTGGTAGAATATTTTCCAATAAATCTAAAAAAAGAGTTTTAATCAGCATTAAAATAATTTTAAATGGGGTTGAAAAATATAAATTTTACCTTCTTGAAGCATAACTTGCAATGTTATATATTCAAGGACAGGATTTGTGAAATAGTCAATAAGGTTGATTTTGTCCATCTTTAAAATATTTTGGTTGTGTGACGAAGTCAGTTTCACATTAGCGAGTGCAGGTGATGTTTTTCCTAAAGGTGGAGCCTGTTTGGATACAGAAGAAGAAGAAATGAAATAATTTTAATGATTTCTCTCCCTGTCATCTCTTTTATGCACTTGAGAAGCAGCTACAGAAACCACAGGGTTAAGATTTGGAAGGGAACCTGAGCTTCATGTTGGTAAATATTCCCACTTTCATGTATCCCTTTAGAGAACTGGGAAGACAGGATCAAAGAATGCTATGTGATCTATAAAATGAAAGCAGAAAGGAACAAATTAGTATGTGTATGTGGAGAAAGAAGGAATGAATGGTATTTTTGTTATCTTTGTTATTTGTGAACAGGTCTCACTTTTCCTAGTAGACTGTGAGCTCCTTATGGGCATGATGGCCCATTTTTAATTTAGTTTTGTATAATATATTTTTATATGAATAAAATGTGGGTGTGGGCTGATGTTTGCTTAGATCTCCACAATGTCACATCTAAATAATTTCTCCTTCAACTAATGGTAAATTTTCTGACTCTTTCTTTACTCTCTTATATTTCCGAATTTTCTCAAAGTCATGCACACCAGTGTCCTCCTATACATATTAATTAAAAAATTAAGGCATTCTTGTTACTCTTTTGCTCAAGGCTAAACTTTGTATTGGTGCAATTGATTGCTGTCTCCAGAGCATTGCTCTATTATTCATTTTCTCTCTTACTTTAAGGACTTTTCCCTCTTTTGTGGCTGCTTCTCAGCTTAATAGCAAGCTCGCAGTTCAACCACAATAAAACAATCAAGTGAAAAACATTAATAAATCAACCTACTTTGAGTAGGTATCCAACTTCAGCTGTTACTCCATCTATCCTCTTCCTGGGTCATCTAAGCTTTTCAAGAAAGGCATTGTTCTGTGTCCAATTCTTTTCTTCCCATTTGTGACCTGATGTATGGCAAATTGAGTTTACTCATTGATGTTTAGAATATATTTCAGATTCTAAGTTATTAGTATTTTCATGATTTGCAAATACCTTTTTTATGGTAGATAGGGCATTTTTTTTCTCAAAGAACTGGCCATTGATTTTGTTTAACTTCTCTATTTCTCCCCCTTTTTTTATTTCATTGATGTTGTTTTTGTCTTATTTTTATTTCTTTAACCTTCTTTATCTTTCCTATATTTCAAGCTGTGAACATTTAAGTTATTAATGTTTAGTCTTTTTCCCTTTATGTATTTCTTTTCTAAAATTATTGTTTAAGGATGTATATTTTCTTCTAAATAACACTTGAGCTTCCCCCAAAAGATTGACAAGTTATATTTTAATTATTATTCAATGTCACATATTTATACTTACTATGCTTTCTTCTTTATATCATGTGATATTTAGAAATATCTTTTAAAGTTTATAAGTTTGCTTTTCATTTTTAAAAAATATTTTGGTTTTAATTTAATATTATATACAGAGGCATGGTATCATATTGTTTCTATGGAGTTCTATGGCTAGCCTCCTCAGGGAAGCACACATCCATATTTGGAGGTTGTTATGTGCATGTCCAAGAAGAGATAGGAGTTCATCGTCAGGTGGCAAGTGCTACTTAGATGTATGAGGATACTTATTTATTGTCCTAACTTGAAATTTTCATATCTTCACTAATTTTTGGTCTTCTTGTTTTCAATTATTTACAGACTTTTGTTAACATTTTCTACCATAATGTGGATTTTTTCCTTTCTCTTAATTATTTAATTATATTGTATTTTATTTCTGAGGTTATACTTTTGCTACTTTTTATTCTATTTAACTGGTAAAAATTTTTTTCCTTAATTACCTGCCAAGTGACTTGAAACTTAAATGTGCTATCGTCATTATTTTAGTGATTATGCATTAGTTTTTAATGTAAATACTTAACAAGTCTGTTAATAATATAATTTATTATCTTTGTTTTTATGAAAAAAACATGTGTTTCATCATCACCTTTGAATGATAGTTTCACTGGGTATTGAAATTTGTCTCGACACTTATTTTATGTCTGTACGTTGAATATATACTCTTATTGATGTATGTTTTTTTATTGGTGCTTACTGGGAGTCTTGTTGTAATTCTTTAATAGCTAATATGTATTATCTCTATAGTTCCTTTTGAGATTTTTCCCTTAGTTTTTGTTTTATAGATTTACTACCATGTTTCCAGATGTGGATTTGTTTTTATTTTCTCAAAGGAAAGTGATTGTGCTTTCTTTTTCTTTAATATGCCTCTTTTCACTTTTTCTATTTTTTTACACTGAAACTCCTGTTAAAGATATGTTGTAATTCATCATTATACTCTCTATGCCTCTTAACTTCACTAGTCTCTCTTTTAAATTTTTTTTCTATTGCTATCTTTGTTAATGCCATGTAATTTTCTCAGATTTATTTTTCACTTAACTTTCACTTTCACTACTTCTAATAGGCATTTAACTAATTGACCTAAATTCTTATTAAAATAACTTCATATTTCAGTGTTAGAAAAACAGCACAATTCTATTTTATTCCTTCTCAAATATGTTCTTTTTATATGAAATCATGTAATGTTTCCTCTTTATGCTTTCTTCATTTCAAAGATTTTCTATTTTGTATAACCTCTATCAAACTGTTCTATTTTTTGCTGTTCCTACAGTCTAATTGTACTGTCCATTGCAATTGATAATTATTTTTCATTATTGACTATCTCCTGTTCTGTGTTCTGTTATCTTAGCTTGCTTATCTTCAGGGAGGCAGTGTGGGTGTACGTGTGTGTGCATGTGTGTGTGTTGCTATCCTGAGGATATGTTCTATAGTATGGGCTTGTTTTACTCCTGTCATGTGTCCCAGAAGTAGTATTAGCTTGGGTGGTCATTACCATGCCATGACATTTGTATGAAATTTATATGAATTTAGATCCCAAGATCATTTAAGGTAGAAGTCTGTGATTACAATTACTAGGATCATGTTTCTTAGTTAAAGTCCTGTTTTATTGGGCACATTTTTTTCTAGATTTTTCTTTTAGTGGGGATATGGCAAGCTCAGAGTATGGACTTAATATATCCCAACTTCCTATCTGCCAAGATCTTAAATTTTATTCCCTTTCACTGTGTGGTTACTACAGCTGACGGCCAAAATTATTATACTAACAGGGCCACTACCCCTGTAACCTGGAATAAGCAGAGTAGAAAATTGTATGCTAAATAACCCATGTTTCATTTAAGTTAAATGTATTGACATGTCTATTATTCATATTTCAAATGCTTTTTTTTGTAATTTTAAAATATTGAGGTATAATTGACATACATGCAACATTATATTAGTTTCAGTTGTACAATATAGTCATTTGACAACAGGGACAGACTCATAGATGGAGAGCAGGATGACAGCTAGCCAGGGGTGGAGGGATTCAGTAAAAAAGAAAAGGACTCATGGATATGGACAACAGTGTGGTGTTCGCTGGGGGAAAAGGGTATAAGGGAACTAAAAGGTAATGTAAAAAATACGATAAAGTCTATCACTAACACCCTCTGGGGAGTTAATAAAAAAGTAATTTAAATGTCTCATTTCATGAAGACTTTAGGGTGGTAGGACAAGTGACACTAGATATACATGTACAGAAGAAAGATCATGTGAGGTCCCAGGGAGAAGGTGGAGTAGAGACTGAAACATCATCTCATGCCTGATGTCTTCAGATGTGGCTACATAATTCAAAGCACACACAGGGTAAGGTAATAACTTCAACACTGGGTTAAGGGAACTGGCTTTGTGTTCAGGATATATGGGTTTGAATCTCACCTCTTATTAGTTTCCTCAGTTAAGGCTATTTAACCACAAAGTGTCTTTATCTATAAAATAGAGATAATAATAGTTACACCCATGCAATACAGTAACAGATGCAATGATACTTCTTGTAGGAGGTGTTATGAGGAATAAAGTTGAGATTATCCATATAAATTGAGCACACAGTGGGGGAATAGTGAATGTTGGCTAATTTTGTTATTTTTTGTCCCAAAAAATGGACCATAAGCACTGTTTTTCATTGTGTTCTGTTTGTTAATAGGGTTTAAAGAAATATCACTCAATACTTAAATATTTTGTACTATGGTGTTTGGAGTCACTTTTTGACATATTTTTGAATTCTTCAATCAATAACAGTAATAACACTTTTACAAATATAACATTAAGTCACAACTATTCCAAATTTATAATATTTAATTTGAACCATTTTTGTATAAACGGTACTATATTTCTTTAAAGTTAAATTCAGATCAAATCTTGTGATGGGCTACCTTTTAAATAAAATCTACAAAATATTAAATTTTTAGTTAATATCCTCTTATTTTGTTGTATGCATAATGTAACATTTCAGGAAGCAGAAAACTACTAAAAAATATTCTCAGAAAATAACCATTTCAGGAGGAGTTCTATAGTGTTAAGTACATTTATTTTTTACTTTTGGTTACTTGGCACTAAATTCTCAAAGTATTTTTACTGCCCATTGTACACATATTGATTTCCACAGCTGTATATTGGCTCACCAAAGCCCTTCATATTTTATCAAACACTTATTTGATGCAATAAAAATATTATTTTTCCATAAACCCTGTCTCTAAAATTTTTTTATTTTCATTACTGTAAACATGGATTTGGTAGAGATGTAAAATAAACCTGAATTTCTCCTTTTTTTCCCCTCACTTTCTCCCTTATTTCCTCTTCCTTCCTACAACTTAGGAGTGGAAGATGATGATAGTGTATGACCCATCCTGGGAGCTGGGCATCCACAAGGCATCCAGAGAGAGGCAAAGACCTGCCAAATGCAGATTTGTGCCACTGTTACTGAGCAGTTTAGTACAGCATTCTCCATCACACTGGTTGTGTGGTACAGCCTTGCTACTCTATCTAGATCAGAATTTCTCAGTTGCTTTTGCTGCCCATTGCACAATATATCTGTGCTTCAAGGTCAAATTGGAATTACATACTTTTCCTTTCAGTCAAATTGAGAGAAAATATGTAAATTAGTTTGGTTAACAGTCAGAAACATTTATTCCCACACTTATATTTTTCTTAGGTTATTTCTGCCCTTGTATTTTCCTTCTTACAATCACTACAAATTAATTTTAAAATGAGATGGAAAGGTCAATGTCTTTGTTTTTTTGGTAAAGGTTTGCTATGCCTTTTTCACGTGTTAAAAAAATTGCAACAAAGTGCAAACTATTTTACTAGTCCATATTATTTTTACATTTTGTTGTTTTAGGATTAAGCTAATGATACAAAACTCTTCCATTGTATCATCTTTGTTTCTTCTTTCTTATAAAGTCAACAGAAAATAAATATCCAGTGAAGCACTATGTCACTGAAATCCAAGTTATTCAGAGGATGGACAGCCCAGTGGAGTCATCCTATATTTCAGAGGCCTTGCAAATGAGCATTAGAGACCAACTCAGATGTCAGAGAGAAGGAGGAATCTAAATTTATTGTAAATGAATTCTAAGGGTTAAAAAGTATGTTTTGAAAGCCATTGGCTTAGAAGACTGTACACCCAGAGAAATGAATATACAACAGTACTGGCAGACCTTGTTTTACACTTTGCAAATACAAATTTTTTAACTTCATGAAGTAATATTTTGAAATCTAGTTATATTTTACTACCATGTTTTATTTCAAAGAAATATTTGATAGTTTTTTTAATTAAAATTTAGATTATTTTGTAATAACTTTTTATGGATTTTTAAGTAATTTTTATAAATCAGTGAACTATTAACTAATGCTGTACCATTTGCTGAGTTCCAAATTAATTTTTTTCCTTCTTCAGATGCTACTTTTAGATCATCATTAATATTTTTAAATCATTACTTGGGTGTACTGTTACCTTACTGGGTGATCATACTTTATCAAGTTATTTTTTCAAGATTTATTTTATTTTATTTTTAGACAGAGGGGAAGGAGGGAGAAAGAGAGGGAGAGAAATATCAATGTGTGGTTGCCTCTTATGCACCACCTATTGGGGACCTGACCAGCAACCCAGGCATGTGCCCTGACTGGGGAATTGAACCAGCGACCCTTTGGTTTGCAGGCTGATGCACAGTCCACTGAGCTATACCAGCTGGGTTCTTTATCAAGTTATTTAAATTTCTTTCCCTAAAATTGGGTGATAACAGGTTATTAGGAGCAATTTTAATATGAAAGCAGCTGTCTGTAAAACCAAGTTTCGTCATTTGATGAGAATCTTCTAAGGATTTTGAAAACTTCCGCAAATGACAACTTTAGCATTAATGTTTTTAAAGATAATTATAGAATTTTTAGAATTCCAATGTCAATTTTGTGCATGAGAAATTGATAAGCTTTCCTTGCATTATTTTGTTGCCTCCATGGGCATCTTTTGTCACAACTGTCATCAATATTCTCCTAACATGAGGAGCAAAGGAGGTGAATGACCTGGAGTATACGCAGTGATCTGGTGAGCTCTTCAGTCTTTGGAGCACCTGTTATCCATGGATTTCAAAGCACTTAATTCTGTTTGATGGTCCTGTGAGTTAAGAAGTGCTTTACTACTTGGCTGTGAGCTTGTCATAGGTCCCCAGTACATTATTGGAAAATACAAGCCCTGAGCTATTTTCCTGACTCCTGGGTCAATCTTCAGGTCAAGAGATGACACTTGAGCTTCGGCTGACAGGGGGACTGGGATCTAATGGTTAACATTACTGGTAGTCAGTCTTCTTGCTTCCTATTTATCCATATGTACAAAACCTGCAAAATTAAATATCCCCACACTGAACAATCTTAGTAGATGGAGAATTGTAATCTTCTCCCATGGAAATATAAATAATTTAAGGAACACATGATTGTGCCATGAACAATTGAAGTCAAAGAAAAGAATAACTGAAAAAGACTTGTGCTAAAATATAATTTGGGGGAACTACATTAAGGCATAAACCTCTTATGAGATATTTATAGACTTTGACTTTGTAAAGCAACTTTGCATTTAACTGTGTTTATTAGTGAATGGGAATGTATTTCCCTACATTGAATGAGCATTTCTTGGCAGGCAAACTGTGCACAAGCTGCAATGAGCTTCAATGGAGTGCTTTCACAGTCCCTTCCCACTGAGTTGAAAGCCTTCTTATATTCTCTCAAGTGTGTCTTTTTTCTCATGGAGGATGGCTTTGTTGAAAATTGCTTCCTCTCTCTTGATTATTGAATCAGATATTATATTCAGTTCTTCAATACTTTATAGAATGTTGGTGAAAATGAAATATAATGAGTGTGATTCTTTTCTCTATTTTGAAGGCTATGTAGATTCAGCGCTAAAGAATTTAGCGGGGTGAAGTAAGGATTGGAAAAGGGATATTATTTAACTGACTTTTCTCTTTCTCTGTAACTGCTCCCCCTACCTCCCTGCCTTCACCATTATAACGCTCTTCCTTTCCAGAATTTTGTTTATATTTCGATAGCCAGAGTCAACCCTCTGCATCTCTATGTCTCCCTTGAAGCAGCCACTTGCTCTAAACCAAAATACTCCCATAGACCAAAGGTAATTTGCTGTAATTCCCAAACAAATCAGGGTCCTATATTCTAGATTTGCTTCCATTTTATTCCTTCTTTTTCACCATTGATAATTAACCAGACCTTAGAATGCTGTTCATCTACTAACAAAAAGTAGAATGTAATTAAAATGTACAAGATGAATATAGAAACATGTATACCTGCATTTCAATTCAAATGTCAAGGTATGAAGAAGTCCCAAACTTTTGATATACTTCAACTTTGCCACTTCAGGGTTATGCTGTGTATCATAAAAATATGAAAAAAACCTCATCACAGTTATACTCTAATATTTTTTCCTTTTTGGGTAAGCATGCTGTAGTAATTGTACTTTATCCATTTATGCCCAATTGTGTCTAGTTGATAGATCATAAACCCTGGAGCCAAACTCTTCTCAGTCTGTCTGTCAGGTCCTCCCTGTGCCTGAGGTTTCTCATCTATAAAATGGACATAGGATTGCTGCATTAAATGAGTTGATAAATATAGTGCTTGACACAGGCACATAGTATATGCCATCTAAGTGTTTTCTTCCATTGTTACTTATTCATTATAAAAAAAACTGTTTAATCCTTTCTGAGGACATGTTTACCAATGAGAGAGAGAGAGAGAGAGAGAGAGAGAGAGAGAGAGAGAGAGAAAGAGAGACATTTATGTGAGAGAGAAACATCTAAAGGTGCTGCCTAAGTGCACCTCGACCAGGGATTGAACCTGCAACCTAAGTAGGTGCCCTGACCAGGGATTGAACATGCAACTTTTTTGTGTACTGGACAACACTCCAATCAGCTGTGAGCCATCCAGCCAGGGCTTTATCAAAGATTCGCTAAGCTCTTACTATGTGCCATAATGGTGAGCATGCTAACAGTATTGAAGGGCTGACATTAATTAAATAATCAGATAAACAGAATTCCAAGTTGTGTTAAACATGTCAGTTAAAATGCAGACAAGTAAGAAATACAGTTGATGTAAAGTAAGACTGAAAAACAGGGAAATCTTATTTATTTTTGAGGGACTGGTAAGTCTTCAGTGAAGAAGAAACATTTAAACTGAGATCCAAAGGATTATAAGAGCTCATCAGTTTAGGGGTGGGAGGAGTGTTCTAGAAGAACTTGCCAAAGTTAGAGAAGAGGTGGTTAATGTTGCAATGTCTGAGAGAGTGGGAGGAAAATTAATCTAATAGCAAAAGGAATCCGCCCATTTAAACAAGGGGATACTAAGAGACTGGGACAGGTGCAGATAAATTCTTGGGGTTGATAGCAGGGAAGTTTCCTCTCCTTGCATCTATTTGCTCTGTGAAATACAAGGTGAAGCTATCTGCCGAGAAGGAGGTTTCCCAGAGAGTGCTGGGGATTTGAGGCCAGTGCAGTGGTCTGAAATCTTTGCATGGAGAGCAGGAAAGTGGTTTGGCCAATGAATACAGTACAATTACCAAGAAGTATTGAGTGTTCCATTAAGATTGGTGATTTATTAATATATACAAAGGTGTCAATATTCCCTGCTATTGGTTTTTCTCCAGTTGGGCTCAAATACCTGAGGTGAGGGCTGAATAAAGACTATTTGGACTCTTTAAATTTGGGGTCTTTCAATTGGTTAAAATGCAAAGACATAGGAAAAGGGGAGTTAGGTATTACAAATGCAGTGCTTAGAATCATGTTCCATGAGATCTTAACTTGGTAGGGAGGAAGATGAAATTAATTATAGAAAGATACTAGATGGATTGACAAATTCAAGTTTTCAGTAAAAATGAGTTTTCGCATTGTAATTAGTGTAGTTAATAATAATAAAAATAATAAAAGAAAACCTAGTAGTGGTCAGAGAGAAGAATTCTTAAAATACCAATATTAAGGTTGGGAGAGTTCAGAGATGACAAGGTCCAGTGTTCATCTGGGACCATGGATGACCAAAGAGAAGGTCATTGGTGGTGAAGACTTAACAAAATTGAGAGGCCAGGATTTGGAATGAGTTGTGTATGAGGCTTTTAAAATCTCCCAGGGTGATGGCAGAAATTGTTATGAATAGAGAAATTGTGAGCTAAGTGCAAAGATTTCAACAAATGTGAGAGTTGGGATCTTGACAGATGTGATTGTGCAAGTAATATAGTAGAATGGAATGAGCTTCAAAAAAGCAGAGTTTTATTATGGAAGCATAAGGGAATGATTGTCTGGAGATATCGACATGAACACTTCATAAAGGAAAAAGCAATTTTGTAACTTGCTTTTGAAAGAAAGTATGGTTTTCATGATTTTCTCATAATTTGTCATTAAAATACATTCTTTTGATTTTCACATAATTAAAGGTGGAATGTCAGTTTTGGCTTAGGGCCTAAAATGTCCTTTTAAAACTTGCCTGCATTTGGAAATTTCAGTATTATTTAGAGAGTTTTGTTTTATATACAAACATAAATACATGCACATTCACATTCTTTCTGTAGGTAGGAAGATATACCATTATATCTTCCTGATATACCATTATATCAGAAATTTGATAGTATACTTATAGACTGTAAGTATTCAAAGATTATGAAAATACATTAAGGTAAAATATGTTTATAAACCAAAATGTTCAAACTATACAACAAAAAATTATGATGAATTAAATGTTTTAAAATATTGCATATGACTTTATCCAGTCTCATTAGAAAGGTGGTTTAATCACTCATAAGAAATTACCTGCTTCTCTGTTAGTGAAGCATGGCATTTCAATTGCACAGCCAATAAAAGAATTATATGAAGTACTGAAATGATTTACTGTATGGAAAGTATCAAGACCAAGGTTACCATGGTGAACCACCTTTCTTCACACCCAAGGTCAAGAGACAGTCACCATCAATGGGCAACCTTCAGTCATAAACTAGTATGGAGTTGCCCTGTTAGTTGATTTCCTTTTCAAATATTAAAAATGACTGTACTGGATCTGTTACCATTATTTACTTATGTTAAATTGAAATTTGTAATTTTAAAACCAACACTGTAGTTAAGAAATTATTAGAAGAGCATTGGTGTTTTTCAGAATCTCATAAATTGCAGCTGTGCACCATAATCATTTCCTGATAATGTGAATAGTTTAGGAAATATTTACACTTTTTTAACATAACTTGAAAGAGATTCAGTTGTATTGTAGTTTTTAATGTTTAACCAGAATCATCTTTCAGATAGGATTTGTAAATCCTATCTTTATTCCATTAGGAGGGAGAGAAAGAGTATAGAATAAATGTCTTATAAAATATTGTCATGCAGAAATAATACCTTAAAATATGTCCAAAATCCTGGGAAGTTCAATGTTGCTTTTTCTTTTTCTTAGGTATGTTTTGTTGATGCATAAAAAGACAACTGTACTAATAAATGTCTCTTGAATTACACATGGTATAAGAAAATGAAAGCCTTTGGGTTATGAATCTTGGATTTAAAGAGACAATCATCAAATATTTAAGATGAAAATGCAGTAACACATGCTCGCTGTCATGTGTAAGTTTGGTGAATGTTATGACAAGGTTTTTAAAACATTCATAGTTGGGGTATTTTTATGAAAATATTCATTAATTCAAACAGACATTCATACCTGGCAACCTGCATTATAATCGTGATTTCTGGCTGCATGACAAAATTGGTAAATCCATGAAAGAAAGGGTGACATATATAGCAATCATATTTAAATTATACATTATAAAGCATACATATCTGTGTATTGTCATATTATGCATTACATTTAATACATAAATCAGATTGTTATAATTCTGGTGTCGCCAAAAGGCACAAAATATGACAAACAAGAATAGGCATGTAGATATTATTATATTCAATAATTCAATGAGCATTTGTTTTATGTAAATTAACTTTCAGTTAATAAAATTATACTCATTTATTATACTACTTCCATATGATAATTAAAAGTCTTTTTTCTCTCTAGAAAATCATTACAAAATGTGAATAATGCATTTGTTTGATATCTATATAAACAAGATTTTACCATCAGATTAGTTCTGAGATGAAAGCATTATTGATTTCTGTAATAATTTTTATAATATTGCTACATTGCAATCCTGAAGCTGGTAATCTCATTTTTGTGGCGAACTCTATGCATTTAAAACAGTGTTCGAACTTGCTGAAAGTAAACAATCTTAGTTTTTGCAGAAAATATACTTTTGGAAGTAAACAAAAAGTACCAATAAGAACTTGGTGAAAAAACTGAACTTCCCCTATCAGTTGTATCATAATACCAATGAAAAGAATATTGAAAGCCAATTCAATCAACTTTTCAGTTCTATCCATAACTTCCTTAAAATCAGTATGTCACATTGAAGAGGTTTAATAAAACTCCAAAATGGCTGACTTCAAACCATAAAAATGTTATAAAATACCACTTTAAGGGACAACAAGGTGTAATATTGCAAAAAGTCACTGCCTATATTTCTTTTGCAAAAATTTGAGCATCATTCTCTAATGGGAGTTATATTTCTCTTCACTTTTGTTATACTATATATTTTAATGGTTTTTCAGGTCACATTATAATATGCATAGAACTTTATCAAGTGAAGCTACAGCTTCTATGGAGCCCTGTAAGTATTCACTTAAAATAGTGAGCATGTGATTGTCTACCACTATGCTGTACACCTGAGACTAATACAGAAAAATATGAATGTAAACTATAATTGAAAAATGAAATTTTAAAAAGTGAGCGTGCCTTTTAGATGACTATTTTACATTATTGTTTTTGATTTAATGTTCGTGAACTTTTTAACCTAGTTTAAACAAACTAGGATTTCCCTCAGAAGAAGGCCAATGAAATGAAGAAAGGTCCATTTTAAAGTTTAGGTAGCTAAATTCAGCATCAAAATAAAGAGCTTTTAAGATATACTAATTAGATATAGGTATTCTATATTAGCAATGGGACTTCTATAATATTGTTAGGTGAAGCCACATGAAATTTCCAATATTTGCACATTTTGACCTATAAGAATAGTTTCATATGGTTTTACATAAGATACCATGCATATACACTCATTATTGCATGAAGTATTTTACTATATCTGCTGTACTTTTATACAATGATTTATGTAAGCAGTCAACTTTAAGGAAGAGACTTCACAATGTAGTAGAAAAGGTACTGATATAGGAATTCATATTCTAGCCAGGCCTCTGCCACTACCTTACTGAACCCCATTAAGCTATCCACATAACTTTCTGAGTCCTGGTTTTTTTATTTGTATTACGGCAGTGTCACAGTCTGCTTCAGATCACAATTGAAGCATAGCTAAGATGTCTCAAACCAAGCAAAACAAGTCTGGAAAAGTTCCGTGGCTGTTTCAGAGGTCCACAGATGTCATTAGAAGCCCAGATTGTTTTGTCTTTCCCCTCTATTGATTCTCTGAGAGTTTTGGACTCAAGAGCTCCTGCTCCTGGTGGCAGGATGGTTATAACAGCATGATTTCCCCCCTCAGCAGTGTCCAAAGGGCACATACCTGTATTGTGACCTTTGATAAGACCAAAGAAAATCTTCCCTAGGGACTCCACTAACATCACCTGAAATCTTATTGTCCAGGATTATGTTACATGCCCATACCTAAACCAATCACAGGCAAAGAAGAAAATATCATTTTTGTCTTGAGTGAAATAAAGGTCCCCTTTCTTGCATACATGGATGCAGAAGGTGAGAAATTCAACAAAATTAGGTACTGCCAACCAAGAGAAAAAGAAGGATGCTTAGATGGGTACCAGCAATAGTCTGTGCTACACAAGCTTATGCAATGATACAATAATAAAAGCATATATGAAATATTGGAAAGAAGTCAAGCTTAAATAATTTTTTATAATCTATAAAGGACTACTGAAAATTGGGTACAAAAGGTGAAATGATGCAGAAGTAATTCATGTGTAAGCACATGCAATAAAAGTAGGTATTTTAAAAAAGAGTTACTGGTCATGGTAAATAATGAGTTGTACAAATTGCATGTGATAACATGGAATGTGGGAACACATTAAATTCATGGGGAAGATAATTAGAATAGCGAGATTTCAAGAACATGTGGCTAATTTGATCAATATTCTGTAAATTTAAGAATTTTACTTTATTTATTTATCTTCCCCTGTTTACATGCTTATTGATTTTAAAGAGGTGGGGAGAGAGAGGAGAGAGAGAGAAACATCCTTCAGTTACCTCTCCTATGTATTTCCACTGGGGACTGCACCCACAACCTAGGCATGTGCTCCGACCAAGAATTGAGTCCATCACACTTTGGTTTATGGGATACAATACTCCAACCAACTAATTGGTCAGGGCTATTAAAAAAAAATTTAAACATTCTTGGATAAAACTTGAGTAGACTAAATGCCTATAGTAAACTTAAAACTCATTGAGTTTAGCCCTGGTCAGGTAACTCAGTTGGTTAGAGCATCATCCCAATATGTCGAGGTTGTAGGTTCCATCCCCAGTCAGCCCACATACAAGGATCAACCAATGAATGCGTAAATAAGTGGAACAACAATATGACGTCTCTCCCTCTCTCATTCACTCTCTGTGTCCTTCTCTCTCTCTCTCTAAAAAAGTAAAGTAAAATAAATAATGCTCACTGGGTTTACTGATTTTTGCCTTAAGAAACTAGACTAACCTCTGTAGAAGTCCAAACATCCAGGTAGGAAAATCACCACTATACTGAAGACTATATAAACTTATACACACACATACCACTGTTTTAATCGTTCATCTTATAAGTGCATATTGTCTGGATACTATGAGTGAATCATTTAACAAGGTGTTGTGGGTAGCTCAGAGCAGATTAAAAATGATCAATATGATAGATTAAGAAAAAATACACAAACAAGGCAATATGAGGTAAATGCTATGTGGATACTATGGGTAGATTTCACCTGAGATGAACTTTCAAGAATCGGAAGTGGGGTGAAATTAAATATCATGTTTTATACATGTTGTTAAATTATAAAACATTCCTAATTTTAATCTGAAATTATGTCCTTCCTCTATTTTTGGAGTTGAAATGCCCTAGCTTTAAATGAAATGATTGTTTTAAAACTATTCTTACCTAACATAATTAAATACAGGATATGGTACATCCTGAATTTATTTTAATAAGCTATTGTTCCATGAAATTTGAATCTTGGAATATGACTGACAAAGACCAAGAAATACAGCCACAGTTTGGGAAATTCAGTTTGAATGAAATAATGAATCTTTCCTGTGTAAGAAGAATCAGGAAATTTCTCATTTTCTGTAATATGTCCTGCTTTTTCACATACTCAACCCTGGGAAAAGATTATTCTCCCATAAGAAGCAGGCAAGGGATGTTATGTGCATGCTTGTGAATGTTGTGAGGACAGAATGGTGTCAGTGTAAGGAGGAAGGTAGCAATTAAGTGTTTGGTTTGAAAAATGCTTGTCTTCATGCAAATAGATTGGAAGAAATGTAATGATAATAATTGAGCCTGTATCCTCAATGTATTCATAGAAAAAATATATATAATTTGCTGTCATTTTATTCAGTTGAGAATATGTTGAAAATTAAGATAACATTTTATTTTTAAATATAAATGTGCTTATCAAGAATGTTGGTTATGCCATAAACCATAGGTGCCACAAACCCATTCTTTTAAAAATGCTTCACCTGGTTTATTAGTTGAGAAAACAAACAAGGTGATCCATGAAATTTTGCTTTCTTAGTTGGTTAATTTACCATATATATATTTTTCACCTTAAGTGAAAAAAATTTTGGTGTTTTTCAGACAACTCCCTTCTGAAGATGTCTACTTGATGGTACAAATGAAAACAATGCCAGGCTGGAGAGAGGAAACCAGTGTGATAAGATAAAGTTATTTATAAATAAATAATAAAATTAACATCATCGATTGCTATCAATTGGATAACGACTTACTGTGTTTTGCAAACAAGAAAACAGATATTAAGCAACTTGTATTATATCACTAGATTGAACAAGGGCATTGAGCAACTGAGTGACTTTAGAGAACATAAATCACACAGTCTAAATCCTTTATGAAAATATTACAGCCTGTACTAGGAAATCTCTAAGATCCATTTTGAGATCACAAAGGTCCATGAATAACAGCATTTATGTTTCTTCATTTTTGCTTCAAAGAGTTTTTTCTATTTTCTTTGAAGATACAGCCTTTTGCTCATAACGCAACGAAGTTAATTAAACTCATATATTTTACATGCTAATTTGAAACTCCAACTGTAATTTATTGCATCTAAGTAGAAGGCACACATATGGTTAATGAGTTTGATCAAATTTCTGGATTGTTTACAGAATCGAGTCTAGGGAAATAAACTTTCATAACCTATGGGGCAGTACATGGGGATATTAATACTTTAAAATAAGTTATAACAAAAGTGTAAAATACCATTAGACATGTTGGAAGAACAAAGTTCTACTATAATTTTGTTGTAGAAAGAAGAAAAATAAATGTCTCCCTTCTGATTACAAAAGTCAGGGAGTGAAGCGTTACTTAACACAAAGTAACGAAAGAACTTTTAACCTGCCAGGTCTTCCTAGTTTCTCTTCTATGACACTAAAGGAAGCCAGTGAGGCAAAGGGTCCTATTACTTGGCAAAATTATTATGGGCTCTGTTATTCATGTGCCAGCAGGGGAAACTGAAACCACTTCCCAAAATAATATAAAGCACTGCCTACAAATTGGACAAGGGAACCTGAGTAGATGATAATGTGTGTAGGACTATATCTCTCTTCCATAATGTAGATATAGCTACTCTGAAAATCATGGTTTATTTTCAGAAGTGTGAGTATGCATGTAGGGTACTTAATACATGAATACATGAATGATAATTGAGGGGCAGAATGAAGCAGAGGCAAGAGAAATATACTTCTACTAATTTTCCACATTTTTAATAGCATGCAGTCAATAGATGCAAAAAAGATCATTCTTTATAAAATGTTTAATTTTTTATAAGGTCAAGGTTTATAAGACATTCATTTTGTTGTATAACCATAACCCTCACCATTATTTAGTCTTAGATTTCTATTTAATTAGATTCCATGTTCAATACATACTCTTTTCACTATGATTTATCAACTTTAGAATATTAAAATTTTTTATTTATCTTTTTGTTGGAAAATACTTATCATCCACTAGCTATTTCCCCCCCACTCATGTGTGCTCCATTCATGGGGCTTCGGGTTACTTTCTATTTCAGATTATCTATCTATTCATTGCCTTTGGACTTGAAGGACAACTTAGCACAATAGTCCCTCTTATCTGTGCTTTTGCTTTCCTTGATTTCAGTTACCTACAGTCACTCATGGCCTGAAAAAATTAAATACCAAATTCCATAAATAGACCATTCAAAATTTGTAAATTCTTTGGTATTCCAAGCAGCAAGAAAGAATATTTTGATGTCCCACCTGAGATGTGCCTCATCCCTTTGTCCATCCTCTCCTCGCTGTAGACGCTGTCAGCCATTGGTCACTGTTGCTGGGTGATCAGGTCGACTGTCCTGGTATCACAGCGTTTATGTTCAAGTCACCCTTACTTTATTTAATAATTGCCCTAAAGTGCGTGAGTGATGATACCGGCAATTTGGATATGCTGAAAACAAGCCATAAAGTGCTTTCTTTAAGCAAAAAGATGAGATTAGAACAGCAATTTTCAGACTTTTTGATATCACAGCACACATTGTAATTACTAAAATTCTGTGGCCTGCCCTGGCTGGTGTAGCTCAATGGATTGAGCATTGGCCTGTAAACCAAATGGTTGTTGGATCCATTCCCCAGTCAGGGTACATGCCTGGGTTGTGGGCCAGGACTCCAATAGGGGGTGCATAAGAGGCAACCGCACATTGATGTTTCTCTCCCTTTTTTCTCCCTCCCTTCCCCTCTGCCTAAAAACAAAGTAATAAGTAAAATCTTTTTAAAAATAAATAAAATAAATAAAATTCTATGGCCTTGTTTTTGGTGATCTGACCAAAAAATAGGTATAATTTTGATTCATTCACACCAGACAGCTATTGTTGCGTTGGCTGTTGTCATTATTTTATTGGACAATTGAAGGGAAAAAGGGTCAGTGTTCCTGACTAAATAGTCAGATATTGCATGTTTTAAAAATTCTTGGTTCAAAATTTCTGGTATAGTACAATAAGATGCTTAGGTAGAGAGACAGAGAGCAAGAGAGATCACGTTCACATAACTTTTATTATAGTGTATTATTATAATTGTTTTATTTTATTATTAGACATTGTTGTTAATCTCTTATTATGTCTAATTTATAAATAAATCAAACTTTAGCATAGGTACGTATGTATAGGAAAACACATAGTATATGTTAAAGAGCTCAGTATTTTCTGCAGTTTCAGGCATCTACTGGGGACCTTGGAATATATCCCCTGCAGATAAGGCGGCACTAAGTAATGCATGCAATTCTTTTTAAAATAACTGATTTTAGAGAAAGAGGAAGGGAAGGGGAGATGAGAGAGAGAGAGAGAGAAACATCAGTGCTAGAGGGAAACATTGATTGGTTGCCTCCCACTCACCCCGAACATTGATCAAACCTGAAACCTGACCAGGGATTGAACCTGCAACCTTGATGTACAGGACAACCCTCCAACCAACTTTGCCACCCAGCCAGGGTGAGAGGACACTAAGTAAGGCATACAACTCTTAGTACACCTTACCTCAGGAACATGGATACTCTCAGATGTCAGACATTCTTTTATACCTTGTGTCACTTCCTGAATGCTGCTCTAAAGACATCTGGCACCCAATTCATTCCCTCTCACTGATGACTAAATGCATCCTCTTACTGTCTGGATGCATAGATGAGTCTTTATTTTTGAAGTTCAATGACTTCAACTAGATATGCCCTGGTCAGATTATTCTGTTACTTTTTCCAGGATTTGGTCCAATCCTCAGTGCATTTTTTCTTTATTTCAGAAAAATATATTCTGGAATTTTACTCTATATGTATTGCAAATTGTATCTGTTTGCTTATCCATTGATACCCAGTATACACAAAACATATGGGTTTCTTTTTTTTATATGTTTTTTTATAATTATATTTTTAATGAAGGCTGCATGGATGATATCTAGTTATAGAAAACTCAGCAACTTATTTTAGTAAATCAAATTATATTTTTGAAATTTATTGTTAATATCCTATTTCTCTTAAATTTTCATTTTCTTTATTTTTTAAACCTTAAAATCTAGGAAACTACAATTAAATCTGAAAATGCTTAATCTCATTATAGTAGGTAAAATTTTGTTGACCACTTTATGATCACTCTAAGATTCTATTACAATGAACAAATTGCTCTTTTAAGAGGCTCTCCTTTGTCACTGAAAAAGTACATTAGGAAAAATAGAATATATATAGGATTATCACTTGTATATTGTTTCTTAAAAATCTAGCTTGAAAGTAACTTTAATTTGATGTAAATGAATTAAAAATCATTAAAAACAAAATTGAAACCAAAATTCATGTGTAGTAATTTTTTATGGACTTCTGTCTTAATAGTGTTTCGTTGGGAGCTACTTGTATACTTGATACAAACACATACTTAGTTTGTGCATTATTTCAGCAGTGGGAAAAGAGTGAGCTCAAGTCATATCTAATTAAAAATGAAACTCCCCAAAGAAATATGCATAGTATTAAATTTTAGTTTTCATAAGTGGAATGAAAATTAAATAACTAAATTAGTATATACACTCTGGAGTTCACCTATCCATCAAAATGATTGTTTTTATTTCTCTTTATTACTTTAGTGCTCAGTCTGTAGTAAGTAACTGACCTACTATATTAGCTGAGCATATACTTGAAGTCTTTTATTTTCTTAACAGTGAATTTATGCCATTTTATGTAAATATAGTACTCCTCACCTAATTAATATATTAATGTTGAAGAAAACTTAGACAGATTCCAGGAACAACATCAATTATGTGCATAAGGCTTTCAGTAGCCAGCAATGTGAATCTCTTCCAACACTAGAGAAGGGTCTTTATATCTCTCTCTATCTCCATGATAAGAACTGTATTGAATCATATTTTCTATTTGTGTGCTCTGCTCTTCTAAGATGTCAGTCATCTGTATGGTCAGTGTAGAGGTTAGGGGTACCATGTTTATTGGCTTGTAATCCATACCCATAGGAATAGTCTGTTTTACCTAATGGCAGGGACCAGAGTTTCTCATTGTTAGCACTATTGACATTTTGGACTGGATAAATTTTGTTTCAGATGTCAGGGACAGGGGAAAGGGAACTTTTCTGTGCACCGTTGTGTGTTTAGAAGTCTCTAATTTTTACTCATTAGATACCAGTAACATCTCCTCACTCCCTGTTGTGACCAACAGAAATTTCTATAGACAATGCCAAATGACCTTGGGGTGGTCATGGGGAGTGGACAATATTGGACCAGTTGAGAATCACCATCCTAGACATTACTACTACTGTCTACTATCTCTAGACTTACCCATATATTTGGCAAAATTTTTATTTGGGATACATTTAAATTTGACCTTTGGGGCCAAGTCAGGCTAAATGTATACACATAATTGTATTATTTTATATAATATTTTGTTTAAAATTTAAAAAAGCCTCAAATCTATTTTTCTATTCTTGGGTCCCACTTCTAAAACATAATGTTAATTTTTTTTCAGCTGTTTCTTTGGGTATTTCCCTTTGTAGATCCAGAATCAGAGGAGGGCTGCTATGTGGGAGAGAACTGAAAATATACGGCTATGGTTTATTAGCTATAGTGGAACAGTGCAATCACAAATGTTAGAGGCTGGAAAACTGTCATCCTTGTAATGCTAGGAAATAATATTTAATAAAACCTTTTCATGGGGCATATTGAAAGGCAGACAGACAATGGGCTACATAAGATCAAAGAGATCTTGATAATGTTTTCTTAATATTTCTACATAGAGAAGTAATACAGGTAAGTCTATTTGAAAGCTCTTTCTGCATGCAGCTTATAAGTTGACTGAAAGTTGGATAGCTTGGGATCTCAGACACCGAAAAGGAAAAAAAAATTGAGTCTGTTTTATTAAGTATAGCAAACATATTTCTCAGCCAGAAATATGTGCCAACACAGCTCACAGATTGTATCAGTGGGATTGACTTCTTACTATTGTTTCCCCAAAGAAGGCAAAGGGTAGAACTCAGAGGCCAAAAAATAAAAGATCTGTGCCATCAGTTTTCTAAGCTATACCCAGAAAGAAAATGGTCTTTGTTTACTCCAATATAGAATTGATCAGAAGCAAAGTGGCTGAATGCCCATTGTTTTGGGGGCAATTAGATTGCCATAGAAACCACAAGCTTCATTTACAGATGTTCATCTCTGTAACAGCCTCCAGAGCCCAAATTCCACAAGCAGAAAGAGACACTGCAATGTCAACTACCTGCTGTCTCTGTAAAGTTGTTGCTCAGTGAACTAATCAAGGACCTTTCTTCACTGACAAGAACGCTGCTTTTGTGATTTCTGTTTAGCAGGATTTGAAAATGCTGTGGATATCCTATTCTCTCATTCTCCAAATGGAACATTTAATTTCTGTAAACCTATTTCTACTTTATCCTGTATAACGGACACATAGATTGATGACTTGTCTTATTTTGGGGGACACTGGTCCATAAGAAATGATATCTAGACCTAAAGGGGAGGACTTTGTATCACACAGGAGTTTTGGACTTTATTCTCAATGCATCATTATGACAGAATTTAAGCGTTGCTTCTCTTGGGAAAGGAGTTTACACAGGTAATGAATACCCGAAAAGGAAAACTGGCAGGTTCCCAGCTGTTTCTCCAGTATGCCTTTTCTACTTACTTTTAATATTAGAATCTTCAGGTTTTAGGAGGGCACATGGCCACTAGGAGGAAAAAAAAAAAAATCTATTCACCAGCTTCCCTTGCAGCTATGTTTGACCATATGACCAACTTTCATGTGTACAGTTCTTAAAGCGAAGATTCATCCCCTTATTTTTTCTTCCCCTGATTTCCACTGTCTGGGTATAGATGAGATAGGATGCATCTTATACAAGGCAGATGTTGACAACACTCTATGGACAGCAGGTTACTAGATATAAGGAGCTTGAGAACTTGCCAATTTTTCTGAAAAAATTATATTCTGACTTTTATGTGAGAGAGGAATTACTTTCCTCTGTGTGAATCAGTGTTGTGGGTTTTTTAATCTCTGTCACATGCAGCCAAACCTTTATCTTAATTAAAGTATATTGCATGAGAAGATTCTTTTTTTCAGAATCTGCTGATCCTTGAGTATCCATATTTAAGGGCGAAGTACTAAAAAGTTAAGTGCTCTGTCTTTGGGGAAACAAAATGTTAGTAGTTGCACTTTCAATCAAGTAGATAATTTCACTCAAAGAGGAGTCTTAAATTATTTTTCTTACTACATGGGGTGTCAGTTAAGACATTGGAAATCAGCATTTTTGGAGTGTGTTGAAATAATGGACCTGGGAGGAGGATTGTTCACTTTTCTTTAAACTTTATTTTACATAATCTTTCCATTTTTGATCAAGCATACTCTCTTACTTCTCCCTCTCAGCTAAACCTGGTATTCCTCAATACAAAAACTCTCATTCAATTTCTACAGTTAGCACTCTTTCCCTCTTCATATTTGAGAAATAGTTTTTGTATTACTACAGAGATTTGAAGTAGTTCACATAATCTTTCTGTTTTCAACCAAACTATTACATGTACTTTCAAGGTGCCTGGTGCCTCTAACTCATGAATTCGTTTTAGAATCCTGTGATTGGCTCACATGTTGTTATCCTTTCACTTTACTGGAGACTCATAATAGATGTAACATTCAGAGTTCAATCAGAGAAGGAGAACAACATGGAGGTTATGTATGTTAGATGTTTTCAAGGATGTGTTCCAGGAATTTGACCTTCCATTATTGTGAGAAATAGTTAAGCAGTATCTCCAGGTTCTTGTTTTTGCATTCGATGTTGTAGTTTCAAGTCCACAGGGAAAAACAGTTATTAATGGAAAAATGAATGCACAGTGAGTGCAAGTGAAAAAGAAGCTAGAATCTATAATAATGAGTTGGAGTCCATGAAATAGGGCTGAAACCTGTGTCCGTTTGTGTTGCTCTGCAAAGATTCATGTCTTTGCATCTCATGCTGAGACTTGGAGTCCATAGGTAAGGCTGTCAGGAAGTAAAGAAGTTTGAAAAGAGTGACTTAGCAAGAACGTGTTGAAAGTCATAGCATGAGCTGGTTCTCACATGGGTGGGTCAACACGCTGTCTGTTCTTTTTTACCCATGTTGTTAATAGTGTGTATGTCCCACAGAAGCCAAGGACCTTTGTCATGGAGCTAAACACACAAAAGTGTCCCAGGAATGAGGGAAACTAAAGAAAAATCCAGAGGAGTATGGTCCAGCTGCAGGCCTGGCCATTGACTCCTGCAACAAGGTGGTCAGTAGACAAGCGATCATGTGTGTGGGCTACACAAGGGCTGCTGTTTCACCTCTGTTCTGGATATTTCCCCACAAGAATGTCTTTAATGGCCCATCAACTGGAAATATGAAAGAAAGGGAATTCTGAGAAATATAGTTCAGCTTAGCCAAGCTGACAGATGACAAATCAACCATAGCAGATCAAAGAAATCTAAAGTTGAACTCTTATTCCTCATGTGCTGGTTAATATTCCTAATTTTCTCCATTCCCAAACCAATTTTTCCACCTTTATCAGCCTTCCTCTACAACACAGCAGGTTGACATCTATTAAGTGCATCATGAACACTACCTCACACTCTGGCTTCTGGTTGAGGTTTGGCCAAAGGGAGGTGCTGGAGTGAGGAATGGGCAAACAGTGAGAAAGGTTGGGAAGTTATTTCACTCTCTCCAGATCTGTCTGTGATTCCCGCAGTGACAGGATTCCATGGTGGCCATAGCCACTCTCCTGAGGCTCCTCTCTCATTTTTCAGTTCTTCCCAAGCTTCTGAAACACCAACTGCCCCTCTTGTCCTTTAGGTCTATGGCTATTAATGATGCTCCACCATCACTAGTCTCTATGTACCCAGTATCCCTTCAAATCTCCTTAACACTTTCCTCACAGGTATCAACAGTCCCTTCAATGCATGATATTTAATTAAACCCTTTAGAATGTTATAGAAACTTGTCTACATTTATTTTCTGAAATCCATGTGCATTTATTTCCTTTCTACATTTTATTAGGGCTTTTGGAGGATGTGTAAAAAACACATGTTTATCTATCCTCTACTAAACTGACATCCTAACTGATCTTCCCACTAGACAGAATTTTTGTCTCTGTGTAGTATCACCCACATGCACACTTTCCCATCTTTAAAATTTTCTTATGGTTGGGAACTTTCAATGTATTTTGTTTCATTTTTACATATCAAGCAACTAGGTATTTAATCAATAAATATATGAATATATAAGATAGAAGGCCCCCCTTTTTTTCAAACTTAGGCCCGTTTAAGACATGATATCTAGATCCTTTGTTGTTGCTTCTTCCAGCATTTGACAGGTTGCTTCATTTATTAGATCCTCAAAAAATGTACACTGGCTAAAAGAGAGCTCAGACATCACAAAAAGGCTAAATGGAAGCAATATGTAATGCTTTTCAAAATTTTCTGAACCAGTCCTCTCTTCATTGTATGTGGTTTGTGTAATAATAGCTATCCTAGTCCAAGTTATACCTTGATTCACTTTTACTGTGCTCAAAGATAGTTTCCAAAGTACCTCAGATTGTTAAATGGTCTGGGCAAATTGACCTCTACTTGATAAGTTCCAAGGTGGATAGAATGTTTCTAGGTAAATTGGACTTTTAAAAATGTTTTTAAAAGAGAGCCAAAAACATAAGGATAACTATTTGTAGCTGGGGGAGCTGGTAATTCTTTTCTACACTTTATCAAATCTACCATTTCCTCTCATACCAAACATTATGGAAAACTTTTAAACTCTCCCGATTTTAATGAAACAATGAATTAAATATGGTTTTACTAAACTCAACAGCCATCATATAAGTCAACTTTCTCTTTGTTTTTTTCCTCTAATAAATATATCTGGTCTCTTTTGTTCTTGATATAACCAGGTGTGTTTTCTTTTCTTATTAAAATTTAGATTATTAGAATTTATAAAATCTCTTTGATTATTAGAAATCACTGACATAACTTCTCTCATTATTTCCAAATGAAAGTAGATGAACAATACAATTATCAATAATGATAGTATGAGGAAAATATAGAGGTAAATATAGGTATAAAGAAAAAGTAGTAACAGGAGAGGACAATGATCCAAGATGGCAGAGGGGGAAGCGGAAGCTACACTCACCACCTCCCAGGAACAATCTGGATTACATCTAAATTGTAGAGAAATCACCCTGAATAACCAACTGAACAGTAGCTGGAGAGAAACCTTATAACCAAAGACAGACAGAAGAAACCACTTTACCATAGTGAGACTGGTAGGGATTGTGGAGGAAGTGAGATAGGGCTAACTGGGTTCCCATGGGTGGTGGTTGAAGTCCTGGATGGATACTTCAGTGGCCAGGGGATTCCTCCTGAGAAGTGTGGTATCTAAACCCCAAGCTAGGCTCCCCAGCCTATAGTACCACTTCTGGGAAAGGAACCCATATAACACCCAGCTATGAAAAGCCACAAGGTTTCTGTCTGCCAGGGAGAGATGGCTGGAGATTCAGAGAGCCTCTTAACAGGTCAACATATAAAGTTTAGTTTTCAGCCATTTACCCAGGGCTCCAGCAGAGGGAGGGCAGATTATAGTAGAGATGCGTGAGGAGAGTCTAGGGCTGGTGGCTCTGGGGAGAAGACGGAACAATCACCAGGATATCTGTGCTAAGTCATCCACACTACTGCGGAGGTCATCTTTCTTAGGCAAAGCACTACCCTCCAAGTGGCATCAACCTGAGGGGAAGCAATAGCCCCACTCACAGGAATTACTCTACCCCACCCCATGGTGTTTAATCCAGGCTGCTGAGTATAGCTAGAGTCTCTATCAGTGATTAGTTTAACAAGTAAGGCAGATCTGTTGTAGGTCTGAGGCTTTAGCTGACCCTCCCCTGGGCCCAGTGCTGGTAAAAGTGGGCCTTGTGTGCAGGTTGGTTCTCTCTGCACATACTCAGTCCCAGCAGAGGGACCCATATGCTGTGTATTGTTGATAGCTCCAAACAGGTTGCCAAGAAGCAGTCACAAGCCACATCTAACAAAGGCATGGCTATTCCAGAGTCTTTGTAGATCTACCTAATACATACAAACAAATACAAAGGAGAAGCCAAAATGAGAAAACAAAGAAAGAGACCCCAAATGAAAGAACAAAAGAATTCTCCAGAAGAAGAATTAGATGAAATGGAGGCAAGTACTTTGTCATGTAGAGACTTTAGAGTAATGATAATAAAGATATTCAACGTATGAAAAAATACAGGGAAGCCATAAGAAAGGACTAGTCAGAAATAAAGAAAGCAATATGTGAAATAAATAATACATTGGAAGGAATAAACAGTAGATTAAATGAAGCAGAGGATTGAAACAATGATTTGGAAGACAAGATAGAAAAACACACCCAAGTAGAGCAGAAAAAAAGAAAAATGATTTTTTTTTGTTTTTTTGAAAGTACATTTTATTTATTTATTTATTGTTTGTTTGTTTGTTTGCCTTTTACTAAGCTTTAATGGACCATATAACGCAATTATTATATAGATTAAGTTTTTAAAACTTGAGTCTACTTTATTTTTATTTTTTTAAGATTTTTATTTTTTTAATCTTTAAAAAAATTTTAATTGTTGTTTGCGTACAGATTTTGTCCATTTTCCCTCGCCACTCCCCCTGCCCCCCACTCTTGACCTCCCTTTTTAGCACTTGGATGGGAGAACAAAAAATTAAAAAAATGAGAACATAAGAAACATTGTGGACAACATGAAGCATAACAACATCTACATCATGGGACTACCAGAAGAATAAATTGATCAAAGGATTGAGAATTTATTTGAAGAATAATGATCTAAAGCTTCACTAATTTGGTGAAAGAAAAAGACATACAAGTCCAGAAATCTCAGATAGGTCCAAACAAATTGGACTCAAAGAGGCCTATACTGAGATACATCATAATTAAAATGGCAAGGCTTAAAGGCAAGAAGAGACTCCTAAAAGTTACAAGAGGAAAGTAGATAATTACATACAAGAAAGCACCAATTAGACTGTCATCTGATTTCTCAGCAGAAACATTTCAGGCCAGAAGGGAGTGGCATGAAATATTCAAGGTGATGAAAAGCAAGGATCTACAACCAAGGCTACTTTACCCAGAAAGGCTATCATTTAAAATTGAAGGAGAAATTAGAAGTTTTCCAGCAAGAAAAAGCTAAAGGAGTTTCTTAATACCAAACCAGTATAACAACAAGTATTAAAGGGCATGCAAGAAGAAGAAGAAGAAGAAGAAGAAGAAGAAGAAGAAGAAGAAGAAGAAGAAGAAGAAGAAGAAGGAGAAAAAGGAGAAGAAGGAGAAAAAGGAGAAGAGGAAGAAGAAAGGTTGATAATTGTCTAACAATAAAACAACACTAATTATGTATCTATCAATAATCACCTTAAATGTAAATGGGTTAAATACGCCAACCAAAAGACATAGGGTAGCTGAATGGATAAGAAAAAAAATATATATATATATATATACTGCCTCCACGAGGCCCACCTGAGATTGAAAGATACACACAACTAAAAGTAAAGGGATGGAAAAAGATATTTTATACAAATGGAAATGAAAAACAAAAGCTGCAATAGCAATATTTATGTGTGACAAAATAGACTTTAAAAACAAGTCTACAGTAAGAGACAAAGAAAGACACTAGATAATGATAAAGGGAACAATCCAACAAGAGGATATAACCCTAGTAAACATTTATTCACCCAACATAGGAGCATCTATATATGTAAATCAAATCTTGATGGACATAAAGGGAGAGACTGACAGAAATACAGTCATAGTTGGGGATTTTAACACTGCATTGACTTCAATGGATAGATCTTACCAACAGAAAATCAACAAGGAGACAGCTGACTTAAATCACACACTAGATCAAATGGGCTTAATTGACATCCCCAGAGGATTTCACCCCAAAGCAGCAGACTATACATACTTTTCAAGTGCATATCGAATGTTTTCTAGGATAGGCCACCTATTGTGACAGAAAACAAGTCTTAATAAATTTTATAAGATTGAAATCATATCAAGCATCTTCTCTGACCAGAATACTATGAAAATAGAAATCAATCAAAAGAAGAACATGAAAAATACACAATGACATGGAAGCTAAATAACATGTAATTAAACAATGAATGGGTTAACAAAGAGATCAAGGAAGAAAGCCAAATATATGTTGAAAGAAATTAAAATGAGGACACAACAATTCAAAATATGTGGGACACAGGGAAAGCAATCCTAAGGGGGAAATTCATAGCATTACAAGCCTATTTCTAAAAACAAGAAAAAGCTCAAATAAACAATATAACTTTACCTTTAAGGAACTTGAAGAAGACCAACAAACAAAGTCCAAAGTGAGTAGAAGAAAGGATATAATAAAGATGAGAATAAACAAAATAGTTTAAGAAACCCATATAATAGATGAATGAATCCAAGAGTTGGTTCTTTGAAAAAATAAACAAGCCTGAAAGGTCTTTAGCTGGACTCATCAAGAAAAAAAAAAAGAAAAGACAGATGACCCAAATAAATAAAATCATAAGTGAAAGAGGAGAAATAACAACTGAAACCAAGGGAATGCAAAGCATTGTAAGAAAATATTTGCAAATATATGCCAACAAACCAGACAATCGGGACAAAATGGGTAAATTCCTAGAAACATAGAATCTTCCAAAACTAAATCAGGAAGAATCTGAGAATCTACACAGACAGAATACACTTAGAAAACTTGAAGCACTCATAAAAAAAACTTCCTACAAAGAAAAACCCTGGACCAGAAAGATTCACAGGTGAATTTTACCAAACATTTTGGGAAATACTAACACTTTTCCTTCTCAAACTGTTTCAAAAATTTCAGGAGGAGTGAATTTAGATTAAGTTTTTAAAACTTGAGTCTACTTTATTTTTATTTTTTTAAAGATTTTTGTTTTTTTCATCTTTAAAAAATTTTTAAATTATTGTTTGTGTACAGGTTTTGTCCATTTTCCCTCACCACCCCGTTCCCCCCCGCTCTTGACCTCCCCTTTTAGTACTTGGATGGGAGAACAAAGAATTTAAAAAATGAGAAGAACATAAGAAACATTGTAGACAACATGAAGCATAACAACATCGACATCATGAACTCTGGAGCTCATTTTATGAGACCAGCATTATCCTAACTCCAAAATCAGAGAGACACTACAAAGAGGAAGAAGAGGAAGAAGAAGAAGAAGAAGAAGAAGAAGAAGAAGAAGAAGAAGAAGAAGAAGGAGAAG